>JAXQQM020085379.1:0-28248 GCA_034641835.2 Pinus albicaulis
AAACCAACCTTCGGATGCAGAATCTAGCCAATCTGCATCTAGAGAGGGCTCTCTCTTTATAATTTATCTTTGTTCTTAGAAGGTTTTAGGCTAGTTATAGATCCAAGAGTTTGTTTGAAAATGGTGGAATCCGCAAACTAAGGGCAAGGTTGAAGATTTTCAGTCCATTGGGCTATGGAGTCAAAGGATGGCTTTACTGGATTTCTATTCTACACACAAGATGGCTTTACAGGGCAAGATAGCCAAATAGAGAACAATCCTTAAAATTTAAAGTGGATGGGATGAGTTTGAAGAGATGAAAGGCAACTAAGAATCTTTCACCATGTTCAAAAAGAAAGAAATGAAATGATTACAAACAAAGAGCAGTGAAGAATTCTTTATTATAGTAATCAAGAATGTTTAAATTAGCAAAGCAAGAGCATTTAAGAATTCGTGCTTATAACCAATTTAGAGGAAAACATTAAGAATAATCACATCTGAAATCAGAGTACAATTAAGTAAATTTTGATTCAATCCTTTATGTAAATTATTCATAAATGGACACAAATGATATTATAAACTGATATAAAACTTAAGACATAGGATAGAAAGACTTATTGAACTGCAGTCCGACACATGAATCCTGCAAAAAGTCCTGAGCTTCAAATTGTCATCCAGCAAGCCACAAATAAATTTCTCCAAAACACTTTTATTCCAAAAACATCAATGTCACAGCAAAGTAGTAGAATCCACCCTCAATACTCTCTTTGAGGGTTTATTTATACAAAAAATGATTGAAAATATCTCACACTAACCTAGCCACTAATCTAGGGTGACTAATGAATAAGTTACAATAAAAAGGAGACAAATGGTCTCGTAGATAGAACAAAAAGTAATTGCTGGTGTGCTGTTTCCTTATTTTGTGGACGTGCCGGAGGCAGGTGCTATAATAGGGCTTGATGCTGTCCCTTTGAGTAACTCCTTTGCTTGTTTGATACTCTTTGTTTCAACTGATACTCTTTCAACTACCCAACTGATCCTCTTTAATCTGTGCTCATTATTTATCCTTTACATGATAGTAAAAAGATAAAATTCTCAACCTGAAGATAAATTTCATAAAATATCCAATAAGTCTTCTCACCATTGATCTTCTCCTATTATGGTTCTTTTAAGTTTTCTCAATGTTTCATCAGCCTCTGTGTATCTGTAAAAAGTGGGCTGATTAGGGAACAAATACTTTATTTCCTGCTCAAGATGAAACAAATTTTTTAACCTGTCGTAGAGATTCCTCCCTGTTGGCAGTGGTTCTTGTGACGAACTGATAGAAAGAACAGTTGTGTTATGAGCATGTATATCTATTTTATTAACATAGGTTTCCAGGTCCATTATCTTGTCCTCTGCGAGCATAGGACTGGGTAACCCATTGTCTAATAAAACCTGAAATTTCCCTTTAAAAGCATTGATTTCTTCCAGAATATCTGAGCACTTCCTTTCCAAATTCTGCATAAGAGTTCTTTTGGTAAAAACTCTTTTTATTTCTAAAATAGTGCCTGTCCTGTCATCAATTCCTAATTCTGAAAGTTGTTGCTTAGTCCGGGTGTTCAGAAACTGTATAAGTTGATTGGCTTGCTCAGGTCTGCCCTTTAATTCATCTCTTGTTTTGGCTATTTCTTCCTGAGCTACTTTGATCAAGTCATTTTGTTCAAAGATTGTTTGAACAAAGGACCAAATACTTTTTATTGACTCAATTATATTATCCCAAATAATTTCATTTATTTCTCTCAAAGGCTTTTCTAACGAAAGATCTTTTTCTAAAGCCTTAACCAATTTTTCCAATCTTTTAATTTCCCTGGTATTATCTGCAACAATCCTTTTAGACATATCATATTTCTGCTCCAAATTTTCTAACTGCAATTTTGTGGTTTTAAGTTCTGTGACTCTGAGTTTTAAACTTTCCATTTGTTTTACCAATTCATCAGAACTTAAACCAGAGGTGTCTCCCTGTGCTGGCTCTGTTTGTTGATCTGCTGTTGTGGTACCTGTAGTGATCCCTGTTGTAGACGTTTGCATGATATCCTACTTCTCTTTTAATACCTGTTCCAATTCTTTCTCTGTTTCACTCAGTTGCTCAGTCATTTTTAAGAGCAACTCCATCATCTCTTCCTGTGAATTTTCCTTCAAAACTTCTTGGGTCTGGGGATGCCTTGAGGCTGGAAATTTCAGCTGCTTTCTCAGTGCAGCTATATCATCATCTTTCTTTTTAATTAGTGCCTCAGTGCTTTTGATATCTTTGGGATTGTGACCCAAACTGATGATTATATCTTTCAGAGACTTGATTATGTTATCTTTTGCCTGAGAAGAAGCCTTCTCAATTTGCAATTGGGTGTTTGTATTATTTAAAGAATCTCGCAGCCTAAGGGTTGCCATGACCTTATCAGTAAGGGTGGAGTATATCATTTCCCCAGTTTGTCTATGCAACTCTATCTAGTCCAGGGGATGAATGTCTTTTGCCAGGACCTCAAAATTGGTCCTAATATAATCAGATGCTGTCATGGGCTTTGGTACTTTGGATTTAAAATGGCTCATCATCATTTTGCCTTGTTGAATATCAAATGCTGACATCAATCTTTCCTAATTGTGTGGAGCCATTTTTAGATATTGATCATATACCTTCATTCTCAATGGATCATTCTTTGCTTTTATGTTAATGAAAGTTATCTTGATATTACCTGCATCTGTTTTTGGTGGCTTAAAAGAAGATACTTCAGTACTCAATTGTTTTTTCAATTATTTTCCTTTGTGACCTGTATGTGTTTCACTAACTATGCCAGTTAGTTGACTATCTTCTCTTTCATCTTCAAACATCTCATCAATGATTTCCACATCTGGAAGTGGATCGGGTTTCTTCTTTTTAGCTTGATGTAGCTCTGAGGATTCTTTGGGAGGAGTAGGATCTGGAGCCTGTATTTTCTTGCCTATTTCCATATTAGATGGAGTTTGCAATTCTGAAACTTCAGGATGATTTACTTGAGTAGGAGAAACCTGTGTTTGATCTGGTGCCCTGGAGGTTTGAGGTTTCTCTGCCATGACGAAAGTTTCAATGACCTGTATTTCAGGTTCTTTCCCTTTACCTTTAGACTCTACTGCAATTGATAGACTCTCTTCCTGTAACCCCTGTTGGAGATTTCCTGCTGAAGAGGTGTCAATGTGAGGTACCTGCACTTGACCAAAATATTCTAGGTCAAACTCTTTCTCAAGATTTTTCATAATTTTGTTTCTATTGTCTTCTTCATTATCTTGCTCAACTAGTGTTCCTTACACCCATTCATCTTGGTTAGCACATTGTTCTATTTCAGGAATCCTGTGGTGAATATATGGGGATGATTTGTTATTCATTCTTTTATCACAGATAAAACCAAATGGATCATAAGAAACCCAACGGAAACTCCTTTGGAACTTGAAATGGTTTTGTAGTATATCTTCTACTTCTCGCTCGGCCTCCCTAGAGTTGCATATGAAAGGACCTAATTGACTTTTGATCCTGAGTTGGGCTTTCTTTTTTACACTACAAAAATGAATCATATCAGAATTATTCATTTTCCTGAAATATTCTAAGTCAAAAAGCCTCATAGGCACATATTTTGGCAACTTGAATGGATATAATTCACATCCATATATTATGATGACTGAATGATTTTGATATAAATACCAGTCCCCAACTTTATATGTCCTTGAAAGCTGCAAAGTCTTCTTAATCTCATTACTAAGCCTTGGAGGGGGAATTCCTGTCAACAAGGTAGTTGCAGGATATACAAAAATATCGATGAACTCAACATAGGAATAGGGAGAATCATAAGAAGAATGAGTTATGGCAGACCAAAAAATAACTGATCTAGGGTTTCCCTTGGCATCAAGCTTTTTAACAGGAAAATGGAACTTCTCTGATTGATAATAGATGAGGAGATGGTAAATAACTGAAGAATATTTGAACACTTTCTCATTATCTAGCCTCATGAACTGGTCATGGATTTTATTGGAAATGAAGGATGCAAAATCATATTTTACTGCAGGAGGTTGCCCAGGAGTAAAGATAGACAGCAACACCAGGGTTATTTCATCAACATATTCACTTGTATTGAAACCCATGACAAAGGATATCATATTCAGGATGAGTCTGCCTAAATTATTAAAGTAAGAAAAACCATAGGGAGGAGGCCCCTTAGGTTGATGTTCAGGCAACATAAAAGTCTGGCAAATGCATTTTAATTTTTCTGGGGACAGTTGGGTAGAATTTTCCAGTAGTTCTTCCATGGACAAAGGAGTGAGATCTTGATCAGGTTCAAAATGGAGAATTTTATTGATAGCTTGAGGAGTGATGGGGAAAAGGATACTCTGATCATGAGACAGCACTGCCCTTTGAGTCGAATCATAGTTGGAGTGAAAATAGTGGATAATTTCTGGGAAAACATAGACTCAGGGGATAAGATATCTCGGGAAATTGGATTCCCACAATCCAATGACATCTAGACCCTTCGAATAATTGTCTCTGCAGCGACAATAACTTCGATGAGGACTTTCATCGAAACCTAAGTCTTTAATTTGGAATTCTTTATCCACTAATGGTAAGTATTCTAACTCTCTCTGAGGGGCATTCAATGGGGTTACACTCAGGGCTGCCGGAGCTTCCATTTTGGTTCTTGTGTATTCAAAATGGAAGTTTCTAGGTTTTCTTTACAGGCCGGGCGCAATTTTGATTCTAGGAGCTTTTATTTTACTTGCAGGAACTCGAATAGACTGACATTAACCGTTTTTCAGACTCTGGCATGAATTTTAACACAGGAAAGTGGATTTTTCAAAGAGTTTCAGCAGGAATTTGAATAAATACCTGTTTAATGGAGAAATTTGAATTTTACAGGCACTTGGCCAACGGCGGATGGATGCTTGAGCACTAGTTTAGCAATGGCATTCGGAAATTTAGTCGGCGGCATCTCAAACAGCGGAATTTTCAAATTTTTCAGAGGAGGGCGCAGTCATTTTCAGCAGTGAAAATGACAGAAAAACACGATTTTTTGTTTTATTTACAAGTCAACGGGGATTTTGATTTTTTCGAGGATGACGTCATCCGGTACGAGAAAACACGTCACCGGGACCGGGCGATAAGCAGTAATTCCCGCACCACTCTTTGGGAGATGGTGGTATTCAGCGCGGGGGCAGCGATTCCATTGATCAACTGACACGTGGTCGGAGGACTATTCCAAAACTACCGTGCACCCGCTCGTTAACTTCCGGACGCAAGACGGCCAGCGGAATGATCGTAGGACGTTGATCTTCGGGGGGGCGATTTGACGGTGGAGGGGACGTGGAGTAGGCGGGGGTTTAATGTGTGGTCCCGACGGGTCTTTGAAATGATTATCGTTTAATTAATCATCCCGGGAGGCTTTTGATAGGCAGAAAAGATGGATATTAATTAATCCTAGTGATTTGATTAATCCCATTGTTTAATCGGGGTTGCGGCGGGGTTGAGGAATTTTAACTAAGGTTAGGGTGTCGGGCGGAAATGACATACCACGTGGGTGGGTCACGAAGGATTCGGGGGATTTTCGAAGTTTTAGTTTAAATTGAAACTTCGGCTTTATTTATTTTTTCTTTCAAACATATAAAACTATATGTTTAAACCTTTTCCGATATTTCTTATTATATGGTAATAAATAAATGTTATTTATCAACCATAGGGGTAGGGAAATAACTTATAGGGGTATTTTTAGCCAAAGGGTTTTTATTGGGGGTTTTTATTTAACAAAGGGGATTACATAACTTTGGCCAAAACTTATAATAAGAAGGGTTTTGGAATATTTATGTAAAAAGGAGTTATGTACTATAGGATAAGGTCTTTTCACTAGGGATTTAATAAATAAATCAGATGTTAATATGACAAAGGGACAAGGGAAACTCAAAATACTTTACACAACTAGGAAAGTGGATTTCTGAAGTAAATTGCATCATTTCAATTTCAACACTTAAACATAGAATAGCAAGTAATTTTGAGGGATTTTTATGGAAATTTGCATGATTTTCCTAAGTAAAATAGAATTTTACTTAGGAAAAGATTAAAAGTGAATGATTATAATGATAAATAACTTCAAGTACTTAGGTCTTTTTGATCATTGGGCCGAGGGTCCGGTCCCTCCAAAAGTCAAGGAAATGCCTTGAGCCCCTTTAATCTCTAAATACCTTAGCACTTTGGGGAAATTAGTAAAAATATTAGGGAGAAAGTGATGTGGGAAGTTAATGATTTTGACTTTGCTTTCTGTGAATTTTCCAGTGCATTTTCTGCTTCAGTACTTGTGATGAAGGTAAAAGATTAAACATATTCAGCACCATTATTCATCACATAAAATTTTGCAACACCATCTACCTACCCTATCTACTTGACACTACCATTTTCTCTTCTTTATTAGGGTGCATTTGGACTTGCAAACCCTTATCAATCTTTTTCTTTTACATGGCAAATCTATCTAATTCTACTCTTATTACATCCAAGGGCTCAGATTAAACTGTTGAGCACCTTTTATTAACTCTACCTATCTACTTATCTGCCAAGATTAAACTATTTGGTCAGATATTTATTCTCTATTCTACAACATGAAATTGAAAAATGAATGAGTCAAGTTTAAACAGTTTGACTCTTCATAAATTGTGGCAAAAGTTTGACAAGCTGCACACAATTGCTTTATTACAAAAAATGAAATAGTAGTGGCATTTGGATTTGCACACTTTCCTTGGTCTATTTTTTGCTTGGGGTTCATTTCTTTCATTTTCTTGACCAATTTATTTTTCTTACCCTTTGATTTTTCTTTTAGGGTATACCCTCTTTACATTTTTTAAATTTTTTGATTTTTTTGTTTTTCAAGAATATGGAACACCTTTGCTCAAGAAAAAGGTTTGAACATATTCCATAGTTCAATCAAGATAATCATGAAAAATGACACCTATTGGTATAGGAGTCTAACACTGGCTCCACTTGGGGATGGCTTTTCCTTGTGAAAAGTCAAGAACAGCAGGTCAGTTGTCTCAAAATGTCTTCAAACTAAACCATGTAATCTCCCTCTTCTGGTAGCTTTATTGTATATATGATAGTGCAACTTTTGAAGCTTAGGGCCTTCACTTCAGGCTTCAACCTTAAGAAGTCACCATCCAATCAAAACTAATGCATTAGAAAAAGATATATTATGTACAAGTTAGAAAAAATCAGAATATCCTAGTAAATAGGATCAAAATAATGCTTCAGCATTCGACCATTGACTAGCCCTTCCTCAGCTTCTGCATTGTCCAAATCCTTCAAAAATTATCTGTTGTTACCCTGTAAGGCATGAATGATGTAAGGCCCTTTCCATAAGAAATCAAATTTCCCATGTTTCCCTTTTTCTTCTCTTCTGGAATCCCATCTTAGGACTTTATCTCCTAGTTGAAAATCTTCTGCTTTAGTTCTTTTGTCAAACATTTTCTTTAAATTTTCCTGTAAGACTTGGGATCGTTGATACACTTCTTCTCTGGTTTGCTGCAAGTGAATTTTTTGGTTAATTCTTCTCTGAATGTCATTTGGTTCCACTTGAGCCTCTTGAAGTAATTTCATAACAGGAATTCCTAAAGATGATGGGAATCTTGCCTCAATGCCATAAACTAATTCATATGGACTGGTCCCAATTGATTTCTTAGTTGTAAGTTTGTCTGCCCACAATGCATTGATAAGTTTCTTATGCCAATTCTTTTTGTTTTCTTCCAATAATTTTTTAATGATATTAATAAGACTTTTATTGGAAGATTCTGCCAGTCCATTACCCTGAGGGTAATAGGTTGTTGAATGGCCTAAAGTAATATGATATTTATTGCAGAAACTAATCATTTTCTTTGACTTAAATGCAGCAGCATTATCTGTTATGATTTTCTCTGGACAGCCAAATCTGGAAAGTATGTTGGTTTCTAAAAACCCTATAATTACAGAATAATTGGCATGTCTGCATGGGATAGCTTCAATCCATTTAGTAAAGTAATATGTGGCAGTAAGAATCCATCTGTGTTGTCCAGAAGAAGAGGGATGAATTTCTCCAATAAAATCTAATCCCCATTGTTGAAAGGGTATTTCTGTGGAAATTGGTCTTAATGGTAAAGGTAACAACTTTCTTTTACCCTCAAAGATCTGACACTTATGACAAGTTGTTACAAATTTCTTAACATCTGAAAACAAGGTTGGCCAGTAAAAACTAGCCCTTAAGATTTTATCTGCAGTTGACTTCCAGTAGAGGTGTCCACCACAATCCCCTGCATGAAATTCATTAAGAACTTTGTCAGCTTCATCTTTCAATAGACAATTCAATAAGATTCCTTCATGATTTTTCCAAAATAGAGTGCCATCTAAAATACAATATTTTAAAGATGTCATTTTCAAAAATCTTCTTTTTGTTCTGGACAACCCTGGAGGATCTTGCAGGTTTAATAAAACATGAATGATATCAGTGTACCATGGTGAATCTACGAAAGCTTGACTGATCTGTGGAGTCGCCATCTCCTGTTCGTCAGCTAGTTCGTTAATGTCTAAGGCTTGGCAATTAGTTTCAGTCATGAGTTGAGCCAAACCTTGACCTTTTATGAGTTTTGTTGGTTTAATTTCAATATCATATTCCAAAATGGTAGCTATCCACTTACCTCTTTTTCCTTCAATACCATCTTGAGTCAAGATGTCTTTAACTACAGCATTAGGCACATAAGCTATCACATGAGAATATAATATGTAAATTTTGAAATCTTTAATTGCTTTTACCAATGCAAAAGCATGTTTCTCCATGATATTGTATTTCAAAGATGCATCTCTAAGTGCTTTACTAAAAAAGGCAATTGGTTTTTCACATCCCTGATAATCTTTTTGTAGTAAAACATATGTAATTGTATGTTCAGAAGCAAATGAAAAAATAATGAAATCTCTGTCAAACTTTGGACTAGTAAGAACTGGTGTTCTAGTTAAAACCATTTTAATTTCCTCAAATGATTGCTTGGCTTCTACAGTCCAGTCAATGCTTGAATCTTTTTTAAGCATGTTAGTAAGCAATCTAAGTAATTCAGCTAAACTGGAAATAAACCTTCTCAGGAAATTAATCTTTCCTATGAAAGCTTGAAGTTCTTTAATATTTCTGGGATGAGGTATTTGCAAAATTGCTTGTATTCTTTCAGGGTCAATTCTAATGCCATCTTTAGAAATAATGTGACCTAGGAGCTTTCCTTCTTCCAAACCGAACAATGACTTTTTCGGATTTAAAGAAATGCCATATTTTCTGCACTTTATAAACACTTGCCTTAGATGATCTAAATGTTGCTGATCTCTTTTGGAAAAGACCGTTAAATCATCTAGATAAATTACCAGAAAATCATGTATTTCTTTAGCAAAAGCAATATCCATTGCTCTCTGAAATGTAGCTCCTGCATTCTTTAGTCCAAATGGCATCTTGACATATTTAAAGGTACCCCATGGTGTTGTAAATGTTGTTTTATCTTGATCATCAGGATGAACCAGAATCTGGTTATACCCTGAAAATCCATCCAGTAGAGATATCCTAGAAGATCCCACTACCCTTTGTAGAATATGGTCCATTTTAGGCAAAGGATAGTTATCTTTTAAAGAAACTTTATTCAAATTTCTCAAATCGACACACAGTCTAATTTCTCTAGTTTTCTTTCTTGTTGGTACCAGATTAGAAACCCATTCAGAGAACCTAATAGGAGCTATAATCCCTGCTTCAAACATCCTTTTAATTTCTTTTTCAATTGAAGGTAGTAAAACAGGATTGATCCTTCTAAGTTTTTGTTTAAAAGGTTTCTGATCTGGTTTCAAAGGTATTGTATGCTGAATGATTGATGTATCATATGATTTAAGATCTTCATAACTCCAGGCAAAAACATCCCGGAATTATTTAAAAAGTTCAACGTATTTAACCTTTTGATCTTCTGGCAGAGATTTAGACAATTTAACCATTTTGGGATTTTCTGGGGTTCCTAAGTTACACTCTTCGATATCAGCCTTAACAGGTTCCATTTTAGGTCTAAATGGAATGTCATTTGAATCAAAAATATCTTCCAAAGGAGTTAATCCTTTGGGCAAATGATTGTCTTTCAGATTAATGATTTCAGTTTCATCTTCGATGATCTCATCGAATTCCATTTGTATCACATCCTGCATATCTTTTTTTGTGAATGTGGTTGGGTGAAGCATATGAATTGCAGTCTCTCTCGAAATATCTATTTTTTGTTCTTTTTCTTGATCAGATTCACTAATTGTTATGTCCTCATCTATATTACTGTTAGAAAACTCATTTTCTAATGTCAAAAAACTATTGATTTGATTGTTATTTACAAATACTTGCCAATTCATTAGATTGTCCGGTATAGCAGGTCTATGTCTAATCTCAGCTGTGAACTGATGATTAGGTCCAAAAGGCAACTTACATGTGCTAGCGAACATTGCAAGACTGTGAGCATGAAAATTTTTCTTCCTTGGAATCTTGGCAAGTTGAGCTTGTAGAAAGGTGTTGAGAATTTCCACAACCGTTTCTCTATATTGTTTCAATATGGGATCTTTGGTTGAACATTCACCATTAATATGTTGGATAATTAATTCAGAGTCCCCTGTGATTGACACCCTAATTGCTCCTAACTTTTTGACATGTTTAAGCCCTAGTAAAAGGGCTTCATACTCAGCCATGTTGTTAGTGCATTTAAAATTCAATCTATAAGAATGACCTTCCGCATGATCATTTTCAACATTATGTAACCAAATTCCAGCCCCTGCTCCTAACTTGTTTACTGAGCCATCAAATTCTAAATGCCACAGAATTTCATGTCCATAATCTTCATCAACTGTTTTAACATGTTTCTTAACAGGAGCTAGTTGTTTATTTTTTTCTGGTATTTCTTGGTTGTCTGGTGTTTCTTGGTTTTCAGAAATCTCTTCAATCTTAACAGTAGTTTTGTTTGTAGCTTCCTTTTCAGGTGCTTCTAGTTCAGTTGGAAGGTCCTTTTCAGCATTATAAAGGATGAAAGAATCCATATCAGAATGTATTGAATAGACAGGGAAGTTTTCAGGCTTCTCATGACTACTAACCAAGTACTTCATCAAGGTTTCTCTATATAATCTTTTAGGTTGACCAAATACTGAAATAGTGGCATATGACATGTCTAGTTGAATGGATCCTCCAAGTTTAGCACCCCAGGATCTGGAAAGAAACATACCATATTTAGGAGGAATATCAGCCACTACTATGTCCATCAAAATGGATTTCACAGGGTATTGCACCAAAGTAACACACAAATCTTTAATCAAACCTAGACATTTTACCTGACTAGAATCAAAAGAAAATAAATCTTTATATGGTTTGGTAATGTCTAAATTTAATCTTTCCATCACAGCTTTTGGCATCAAATTGTGGGATGCTCCAGAATCCAGCATAGCATTGTGGAGTATTTTGTCATGAACGTTCAGGCTCACATAAAATGGAGGAGTTCCTCTGTTTTCTGGTTTGCCATTTACCTCGGGACCAAAAAGTAGTTTAGGTTGATCATCAAGAATATTTACTGAATCATCCATTCCAGTAATGTTAATGTTTAGGGATTTTCTGATTTGACTTCTATAGACATCATGTTTAGCCAATTCTGATAAAGGAACAACTATCTTTAGTTTGCCTATTTCAGCCTCTAGATTGAAAGGTTTTTCTGTTTGAGCTTTAGTGTTTTGCACAGTTGTGTTTTCTCTATTTTTTGGGTCTTCAACATTTTTCTCTTTTTCATGAGTAAAATTTTGATTTGAAGGTGTTTCTGAACTAATTTCTACTATTTCTTCTATGTTTCCTACCGGAGGAAAAGTATTATATTGTTGTTTATTATTTGGTTGGTTGTCAGACACATCTTCAATTATTGGATCTAAAGGGTTAGGAGTTGTCCTAGACAGAATTTGTACAGGGGGAATGTTTTGTACAGGAGGGATTTTACCTTTGACATTTTGTTTTACAGTTTTCTGTTTGCTATTCTCTGGCACATCAATCCGTCTGCTTCTCAAATTGTACTGTTTATGAACCTCATAAATTGTTGTGTCATAGCCTTCCTTAAAATCAAAAGTTTCACCTGAACGAGTTTGGAATGTTTCAAGGATTTGATTCTCTTGATCATCCTGAGATAGGAAAACTTCTGGTTCATTTTTGTCTTCAGTTACATTGTTTATTTATACATCTTCTGTAGGTTCTTCAGAAGTTGAGCCTTCAACAAAATTTTCTTGGAAAGGTGATCTGATGTTTTGGTTAGGGACATTCTTTCCAATATTTTGGTTCTGATTTCTTCTAAAGTTTGGGTTTCTTACAACATTATCACCAGTAGATTTTCTTTCGATTGTCTCCACTCTGTCTCCTAATCTTTCTGTACCTTTAATGATTGCATCTAGCTTTCTTTCAAAAGCTTAAATTTCTTCATTCGGAGGCATTCTTCTTTCGGCCCTAGCTCTGGCTCCTTTTTCTATAAGATTTGCTTCCACACTAACTACTATGCTCTGCATTTCTTCTAGGGTTTGGGGGGCTCTTTCCTTGAGTGAATAGGCTATGTCAGAGTCAAAACCATCTGGGAATTTGACCAATACTGAGTCAGGAGGGGGTTTAAGGTTTTGAGAAACAACATTGTAGGCTTCATTGAATCTTATGATGTAATCTTGCACGGTTTCATTGGGTCTACTCCTCAATTTTTAAAATTTTGATAAGATCTGAAGAGGGTCTTTCTTCTTCTCCCATCTATTCAAAAATTCCCTATACAAAGCTGCTAAATTGGAAATAATGTTTGGGGTAAGGGCCCTAAACCATGTCCTAACTTCCCCAGTAAGACTCTGAACAAAAATTCTCATTCGGACATCATCAGTATCAATTTCATAAAATTCAAAGTAATCAGTCATCCTTTTGGTATGTTGTTGAGCTGTGTAAGTACCTGATCCATCAAAAGGTGTGATCTTACTTTGATAATCTTGAGGCAAGGTAGCGGGGTTGGCTGGCAACTGTAAAGGAGCATATCTATTGGCCATTAGAAGGAATAATAGGTGGTGTTGTGGGTGGAGGAGTAGAAGGGGTGATTGGTGTTTGAAAAGCTTGAGGGAAAGTAACTGAACTTGGGGAAGCTTCAGTAATCACAGAAACGTTTGAACTTTCTTCAAAGGTCTGTGCAGATGAAATGGAGTTTTGTAAATGTCTTTCAAGGTGATATGAAACGAATCTGAATTGCAAATCTTCAAAAAACAATGGATCTGGAACTAATCTTGATAATTCGGTTTCAGAAAAATTTACAAACAAGGATGTTTCAAATCGTTCGTCAAAAGGAATTTCGTCAAAATATATGATTTTCACGGGACAAGATTGTGATCTAGAAAGGGGTCTGGAACTACCAGAACTCTCTTGACTTCCTCTTTCAGAACTTTCTTGACTTCCTTGTCTTCTAAGAATCCTAGGAATCAGATTCAGATTTTCAAATATCGGTGGTGGATTGGGGTCAGGAATTGACCTAGTACGACGAATCCTTTCTGAAGCCAGTTTTCCTAGATGATATATGTCTTTGGATTTTTTTAGTTTTAATTGAAATGAAAATACAACTTCTACAAATTCTTCAAGAAATAATGATTTATGATTAAAATTTTCTCAAAGATTTTATTGAACTAGAGAGTCTGATTAAACATTTTGAAACTAAGGTTCAAAGTATAAGCTAAATCAGAGATAGACTGAAGCAACATTTATTTACTATGCAGTTGCAAGGCAAAAGCATTTCAAAGGCTACCTGGTTGATCTTCAGACTCTGTCTATAGCTTATAAGTGAACAATATTAACAATAAAAATGATTCAGTTCCCCAGTATGGTCGCCACTATGTTATCACTCAGGTTTTCCTTGAAGTTGTGGAAAAGGAAAGTATACCCGAGGTAACCACAAACCAACCTTCAGATGCAGAATCTAGCCAATCTGCATCCAGAGAGGGCTCTCTCTTTATAATTTATCTTTTTTCTTAGAAAGTTTTAGGCTAGTTATAAATCCAAGAGTTTGTTTGAAAATGGTGGAATCCGCCAACTAAGGGCAAGGTTGAAGATTTTCAGTCCATTGGGCTATGGAGTCAAAGGATGGCTTTACTGGATTTCTATTCTACACACAAGATGGCTTTGCAGGGCAAGATAGCCAAACAGAGAACAATCCTTAAAATTTAAAGTGGATGGGATGATTTTGAAGGGATGAAAGGCAGCTAAGAATATTTCACCATGTTCAAAAGAAAGAAATGAAATGATTACAAACAAAGAGCAATGAAGAATTCTTTATTATAGTAATCAAGAATGTTTAAATTAGCAAAGCAAGAGCATTTAAGAATTCGTGCTTATAACCAATTTAGAGGAAAACATTAAGAATAATCACATCTGAAATCAGAGTACAATTAAGTAAATTCCGATTCAATCCTTTATGTAAATTATTCAGAAATGGACATAATGATATTATAAACGGATATAAAACCTAAAACATAGGATAGAAAGACTTATTGAACTGCAGTCCGACACATGAATCCTGCAAAAAGTCCTGAGCTTCAAATTGTCATCCAGTAAGCCACAAATAAATTTCTCCAAAACACTTTTTATTCCAAAAACATCAATGTCACAGCAAAGTAGTAGAATCCACCCTCAACACTCTCTTTGAGGGTTTATTTATACAAAAAATGATTGAAAATATCTCACACTAACCTAGCCACTAATCTAGGGTGACTAATGAATAAGTTACAATAAAAAGGAGACAAATGGTCTCATAGATAGAACAAAAAGTAATTGCTGGTGTGCTGTTCCCTTATTTTGTGGATGTGCTGGAGGCAGGTGCTATAATAGGGCTCGATGTTGTCCCTTTGAGTAACTCCTTTGCTTGTTTGATACTCTTTGTTTCAACTGATACTCTTTCAACTGCCCAACTGACACTCTTTAATCTGTGCTCATTATTTATCCTTTACATGATAGTAAAAAGATAAAATTCTCAACCTGAAGATAAATTTCATAAAATGTCCAATAAGTCTTCCCACCATTGATCTTCTGCTATTATGGTTCTTTTAAGTTTTCTTAATGTTTCATCAGCCTCTGTGTATCTGTAAAAAGTGGGCTGATTAGGGAACAAATACTTTATCTCCTGCTCAAGATGAAACAAATTCTTTAACCTATCGTAGAGATTCCTCCTTGTTGGCAATGTTGCTTGTGATGAACTGATAGAATGAACAGTTGTGTTATGAGCATGTATATCTATTTTATTAACATAGGTTTCCAGGTCCATTATCTTGTCCTCTGAGAGCATAGGACTGGGTAACCCATTGTCCAATAAAACCTAAAATTTTCCTTTAAAATCATTGATTTCTTCTAGAATATTTGAGCATTTCCTTTCCAAATTCTGCACAAGAATTCTTTTGGTAAAAACTCTTTTTATCTCTAAAATAGTGCCTGTCCTGTCATCAATTCCTAACTCTGCAAGCTGTTGCTTAGTCCGGGTGTTCAAAAACTGTATAAGTTGATTGGCTTGCTCAGGTCTGACTCTTAATTCATCTCTTGTTTTGTCTATTTCTTCTTGAGCTACTTTGATCAGGTCATTTTGTTCAAATATTGTTTGAACAAATGACCAAATACTTTTTATTGACTCAATTATACTATCCCAAAGACTTTCATTTATTTCTCTCAAATGCTTCTCTAATGAAAGATCTTTTTCTAAAGCCTTAACCAAATTTTCCAACCTTTTAATTTCCCTGGTATTATCAGCAACAGTCCTCTTAGACATATCATATTTCTGCTCCAAATTTTCTAACTGCAATTTTGTGGTTTTGAGTTCTGTGACTCTGAGTTTTAAACTCTCCATTTGTTTCACCAATTCATCAGAACTTAAACCAGAAGTGTTTACCTGCGCTGACTCTGTTTGTTGATCTGCTGTTGTGGTACCTGTAGTGATCTCTGTTGTGGATGTTTGCATGATATCCTGTTTTTCTTTTAATGCCTGTTCCAATTCTTTCTCTGTTTCACTCAGTTGCTCAGTCATTTTTAAGAGCAACTCCATCATCTCTTCCTGTGAATTTTCCTTCAAAACTTCTTGGGTCTGGGGATGCCTTGAGGCTGGCAATTTCAGCTGCTTTCTCAGTGCAGCTATATCATCATCTTTCTTTTTAATTAGTGCCTCAGTGCTTTTGATATCTTTGGGATTGTCACCCAAACTGATGATTATATCTTCCAGAGACTTGATTCTGTTATCTTTTGCCTGAGAAGAAGCCTTCTCAATTTGAAATTGGGTGTTTGTATTATTTAAAGAATCTCGCAGCCTAAGGGTTGCCATGACCTTATCAGTAAGGGTGGAGTATATCATTTCCCCAGTTTGTCTATGCAACTCTATCTGGTCCAGGGGATGAATGTCTTTTGCCAAGACCTCAAAATTGGTCCTAATATAATCAGATGCTGTCATGGGCTTTGGTACTTTGGATTTAAAATGGCTCATCATCATTTTTCCTTGTTGAATATCAAATGCTGACATCAATATTTCCTGATTGTGTGGAGCCATTTTTAGATATTGATCATATACCTTCATTCTCAATGGATCATTCTTTTCTTTTATGTTAATGAAAGTTCTCTTGATATCACCTGCATCTGTTTTTGGTGGCTTAAAAGAAGATACTTCAGTACTCAACTGTTTTTTCAATTCTTTTCCTTTGTGGCCTGTATGTGTTTCACTAACTGTGCCAGTTAGTTGACTATCTTCTCTTTCATCATCAAACATCTCATCAATGATTTCCACATCTGGAAGTGGATCGGGTTTCTGCTTTTTAGCTCGATGTAGCTCTGACGATTCTTTGGGAGGAGTAGGATCTGGAGCCTATCTTTTCTTGCCTATTTCCATATTAGATGGAGTTTGCAATTCTAAAACTTCATGATGATTTACTTGAGTAGGAGAAACCTGTGTCTGATCTGGTGCCCTGGAGGTTTGAGGTTTCTCTGCCATGACGAAAGTTTCAATGACCTGTATTTCAGGTTCTTTCCCTTTACCTTTAGACTCTACTACAATTGATAGACTCTATTCCTGTAACCCCTGTTGGAGATTTCCTGCTGAAGAGGTGCCAATGTGAGGTACCTGCACTTGACCAAAAGATTCTAGGTCAAACTCTTTCTCAAGATTTTTCATAATTTTGTTTCTATTGTCTTCTTCATTATCTTGCTCAACTAGTGTTCCTTCCACCCATTCATCTTGGTTAGCATATTGTTCTATATCAGGAATCCTGTGGTGAATATATGGGGATGATTTGTTCTTCATTCTTTTATCACAGATAAAACCAAATGGATCATAAGGAACCCAACGGAAACTCCTTTGGAACTTGAAATGGTTTTGTAGTATATCTTCTGCTTCTCGCTCGGCCTCCCTAGAGTTGCAGAAGAAAGGACCTAATTGAATTTTAATCCTGAGTTGGGCTTTCTTTTTTACACTACAAAAATGAATCATATCAGAATTATTCATTTGCCTGAAATATTCTAAGGCAAAAAGCCTCATAGACACATATTTTGGCAACCTGAATGGATATAATTCACATCCATATATTCTGATGACTGAATGATTTTGATATAAATACCAGTCCCCAACTTTATATGTCCTTGAAAGCTGCAAAGTCTTCTTAATCTCATTACTAAGCCTTGGAGGGGGAATTCCTGTCAACAAGGTAGTTGCAGGATATACAAAAAGATCGATGAACTCAGCATAAGAATAGGGAGAATCATAGGAAGAATGAGTTATGGCAGACCAAAAAATAATTGATCTAGGGTTTCCCTTGGCATCAAGCTTTTTAACAGGAAAAGGAAAATTCTCTGATTGATAATAGATGAGGAGATGGTAAATGACTGAGGAATATTTAAACACTTTCTCATTATCTAGCCTCATGAACTGGTCATGGATTTTATTGGAAATGAAGGATGCAAAATCATATTTTACTGCAGGAGGTTGCCCAGGAGTAAAGATAGACAGCAATACCAAGGTTATTTCATCAATATATTCACTTGTATTGAAACCCATGACAAAGGATATCATATTGAGGATGAGTCTGCCCAACTTATTAAAATAAGCAAAACCATAGGGAGGGGACCCCTTAGGTTGATGTTCAGGCAACATAAAAGTCTGGCAAATGCATTTTAGTTTTTCTGGGGACAGTTGGGTAGACTTTTCAAGTAGTTCTTCCATGGACAAAGGAGCAAGATCTTGATCAGGTTCAAAATGGAGCATTGCATTGATGGCTTGAGGAGTGATGGGGAAAAGGATACTCTGGTCAGGAGATAACACTGCCCTTTGAGTTGAATCATAGTTGGAGTGATAGTAGTGGATGATTTCTGGGAAAATATAGACTGAGGGGATAAGATATCTTGGGAAATTGGATTCCCACAACCCAATGACATCCAGACCTTTCGAATAATCGTCTCTGCAGCAACAATAATTTCGAAGGGGACTTTCATCGAAAACCAAGTCTTTAATTTGAAAGTCTATCCACTAAGGGCAAGTATTCTAACTCTCTGTGAGGGGCATTCAATGGGGTTACATTTAGGGATACCGGAGCTTCCATTTTGGTTCTTGTGTATTCAAAATGGAATTTTCTGGGTTTTCTTCACAGACCGGGCACAAATTTGGATTCTAGGAACTTTGATTTTACTTGCAGGAACTTGAATAGATTGACATTAACCCTTTTTCAGACTCTGGCATGAAGTTTAACACAGGAAAGTGGATTTTTCAAAGAGTTTCAGCAGGAATTTGAATAAATACCTGTTTAATGGAGAAATTTGAATTTTACAGGCACTGGCCAACGGCGGATGGATGCTTGAGCACTGGTTTAGCAATGGTGTTCGGAAATTTAGTCGGCGGCGTCTCAAACAGCGGAATTTTCAAATTTTTCAGAGGAGGGCGCAGTCGTTTTCAGCAGTGAAAATGACAGAAAAACACGATTTTTTGTTTTATTTACAAGTCAACGGGGATTTTGATTTTTTCGAGGATGACGTCATCCGGTACGAGAAGACACATCACCGGGACCGGGCGGTAAGCAGTAATTCCCGCACCGCTCTATGGGAGATGGTGGTATTCAGCGCGGGGGCAGCGATTCCATTGATCAATTGACATGTGGTCAGAGGGCTATTCCAAAACCACCGTGCCCCCGCTCGTTAACTTCCGGATGCAAGACGGCCAGCGGAATGATCGTAGGCCGCTGATCTTCGGGAGGGTGATCTGACGGTGGAGGGGACGTGGAGTAGGCGGGGGTTTAATGTGCGGGCCCAACGGGTCTTTGAAATGATTTTCGTTTAATTAATCATCCCGGGAGGCTTTTGATAGGCGGAAAAGATGGTTATTAATGAATGCTAGTGATTTAATTAATCCCATTGTTTAATCAGGGTTGCGTCGGGGTTGAGGAATTTTAACTAAGGTTAGAGTGTCGGGCGGAAATGAAATACCACGTGGGTGGGTCACGAAGGCTTCGGGGGATTTTCGAAGTTTTAGTTTAAATTGAAACTTCGGCTTTATTTATTTTTTCTTTCAAACATATAAAACTATATGTTTAAACCTTTTCTGATATTTCTTATTATATGGTCATAAATAAATGTTATTTATCAACCATAGGGGTAGGGAAATAACTTATAGGGGTATTTTTGGCCAAAGGGTTTTTATTGGGGGTTTTTATTTAACAAAGGGGATTACATAACTTTGGCCAAAACTTATAATAAGAAGAGTTTTTGGAATATTTATGTAAAAAGGAGTTATGTACTATAGGATAAGGTCTTTTCACTAGGGATTTAATAAATAAATCAGATGTTAATATGACAAAGGGACAAGGGAAACTCAAAATACTTTACACAACTAGGAAAGTGGAGATTTCTGAAGTAAATTGCATCATCTCAATTTCAACACTTAAACATAGAATAGCAAGTAATTTTGAGGGATTATTATGGAAATTTGCATGATTTTCCTAAGTAAAATAGAATTTTACTTAGGAAAAAATTAAAAGTGAATGATTATAATGATAAATAACTTCAAGTACTTAGGTCTTTTTGATCATTAGGCCGAGGGTCCGGTCCCTCCAAAATTCAAGGAAATGCCTTGAGCCCCTTTAATCTTCAAATACCTTAGCACTTTGGGGAAATTAGTAAAACTCTTAGGGAGAAAGTGATGTGGGAAGTTAATGATTTTGACTTTGCTTTTTGTGAATTTTCCAGTGCATTTTCTGCTTCAATACTTGTGATGAAGGTAAAAGATTAAACATATTCAGCACCATCATTCATCACATAAAACTTTGCAACACCATCTACCTACCCTATCTACTTGACACTACCATTTTCTCTTCTTTATTAGGGTGCATTTAGACTTGCAAACCCTTATCAACATTTTTTCTTTTTACATGGAAAATCTATCTAATTCTACCCTTATTACATCCAAGGGCTCAGATTAAACTGTTGAGCACCTTTTATTAACTCTACCTATCTACTTATCTGCCAAGATTAAACTGTTTGGTCAGATATTTATTCTCTATTCTACAACATGAAATTGAAACATGAATGAGTCAATTTTAAACAGTTTGACATAAATTGTGGCAAAAGTTTGACAAGCTGCACACAATTGCTTTATTACAAAAATGAAATAGTAGTGGCATTTGGATTTGCACACTTTCCTTGGTCTATTTTTTTCTTGGGGTTCATTTCTTTCATTTTCTTGACCAATTTATTTTTCTTACCCTTTGATTTTTCTTTTAGGGTATACCCTCTTTACATTTTTAAATTTTTTTGATTTTTTGGTTTTTCAAGAATATGGAACACCTTTGCTCAAGAAAAAGGTTTGAACATATTCCATAGTTCAATCAAGACAATCATGAAAAATGACACCTATTGGTATAGGAGTCTAACAATAAGCACATGGTTTTTTCTTGATTTTACTAGTCTCTTCATTTTCCCAGCATTAACCAAAGTGAGGCTTAGATTTTTGCAATGAGCTCTCACAACATATTGCACTCCATCTTTGAGCAAGTGGTACTTGTTCTCATGGTGATAGAAGCCTTCTTTCCTATCATAGAGATATGGGCTACCCAAAAAATTCTAGAAATGTCAAGCATTACAACATCTAACTCAACTTCATCAATAAAGTTTGCGGTAATTGCAAACCAGAAAATGCATTTTCTTGTAACCTGTAAATTTGTATATTTGGTTATCCAACCCAAAGGGTATGTCTTACGATGAGGTAAGGTTTCAATATTTAGATTCTTAGCTAAGTCTTCAGATATTAAGTTTTCTTGAGACCCACTATCAAATAGTGTTTCAATTTTTGTATGTTTTGAGATCACTCTTACATGAAACATATATATTCTTGTTTCTTCACTTGGAGTGTTGTCGTGACAAGTTGAGGAACTAGTACTTGATATGGCTTATTTTCCCTTTGTGACCATGGCTGCAATTTTAGTCTCATCTCCTAAATCGGATCCAAAATATTTTTGTGTGGTATCAGTTGTCTTTTGTTTCCCCTTATTGTTGAATTTCTTAGGCCTAAATTCTGGATGAAGCTTCCAACAGTGGGCTTCATCATGAACGTCTTTGGAACAATGAGTACATGTGGTTTTCTCCCCTTATTTCTTAATGGATGCATTCTTATTTTGTTTACCCTTGAAACCCTTTCCCTTTTCACCACCCTTGAATGGTTTATTTTTACACTCATCTTGTACATTTTTCCCTCTTGCCTCAAGGTGTGTAGCTTGCACACAAGCCTCATCTAGACTAGTGGGATTAAACATGAGGATGGTATGCTTCAGGTAACTATGAAAACCACCTATGTACTTCAGAAAAGTTTCTTGGCTATGCAAATCAACTCCTAACATAATAGCTCTTCTCCTAAATTCATGAGTGTAATATTTCACACTTTCACCTTTCAATTGTAGAACATTTTTCCACCTCATAATAGTTTTCTTCATGTAAGCTAGAGGATAGAATTTCCTTTTAATGGAAGCAATAAAATTTGACCAAGACATTGAGATCTTACCATGTTTATTAATCTCCTCTTGTGTCTTTTCTTCCCACCATACAAGTGTTAAACCCTCCATTCTCAAGGAAGCCAATTGAATCTTTATGTCATCTTCTTGAAGGTTTTGAATTTTGCAATAAACCTCCAATTGACGAATCCAATTATCCAACTTCTTTGCATTCACTTTTCAATTATACATTGGAAGCTCAAATTTAACATCAATTTTAAGTAAGGGTGATTTACCAGCTCCTTTTGAAGTATGTATATTAACAGAAGGAAGAGTTGTGGTAGTGGAAGATGATGATGATGAAGGTGAATATGGTGGTGAGGATGATGGTGGAATGTATGGTGTGCTAGTGTTGAATACTTTGGAAACATTTCCCTTCTTCCTCTTGAACCAACCGTGGGGCTCTCAACTAGCCTCCCTTATCCTCTTTTGAGTTTTAACCTTGTAAGCATGAAACAAAATTTCAAACAATTAGATCCCTTCTTGCACAAAAAAACCTAAAGAACCAAGAGCTCTGATACCAAAAATTATCTGAATGGAGTATGTTAGTGTTGTTTTGATAATTACTCTTTCAGATTATGAATTCAATGTCTTATGTGTGCTTAAGGGTTCAAGTTCCCTTGCAAATTATCAAGTCTCATGAGTGTTTTTCATGTCAATTTAATGAACAATTTAACATAAAAATAAATGTTGAACAACAGAAAATAAAGTACAAAAAATCACCATACAAAACATCAACATAGGTATTTTATGGAGTTCACCCCTCCTAGGCTACATCTCCTTGGTCTAGCTTCCATGTCTTGGGCCTCTATATTATGCTCAAATTGTCAAATTTACCTATTTACAATGTTTTTTTCTCTTGTAACCTACACCAATGAGTCCATAATGCCCAAAAATGGTCATCTAACCTCTTTATGCACCTGAATTGGTTGAAAAATCCAAAAGTTATGACCATTTACATTTTCCCCACTATTTCAGGCCCTAAATTAGTTAACTGAAGCTAAACTGGTAGTCTCTGCCGAATTTGGGATTCCATTAATTTAATCCATCATTAACGTTAAGTAAGAGTTTAGCGCTAATTAAGTGTTCTTTAGCACTAATTCTGCACTTAAACTAATTCGAAATTAAATGTGGATTAGGTGCATTTAAATAAGATTAAAGTTAAATAGCATAGTTTAAGTTTTTAAACTCCGCATTACAGATTGACTCCCATCAGTGGTATTTCATTGTGGTA
Organism: Pinus albicaulis; assembly: GCA_034641835.2. NCBI lineage: Eukaryota > Viridiplantae > Streptophyta > Pinopsida > Pinales > Pinaceae > Pinus > Pinus albicaulis. Next base: position 23,304 of record JAXQQM020085379.1, read on the forward strand.
TTATGGATCAGGGGTTGGCCCCCACCTTCCCTCACCATACACCATTTGAAACCTTAAGCAGATGTGTCCGAAAATGAATATTAAGAACCAACGTGTGGGCGGTATGGTAAGGCATGACACTGGCTAGTGGGAGGTTGTGGGGTCGAACCCCGGTGCCTCCACCCGAACTTAACCAAAAAAAAAATTAGTTCACCATACAACCTTGGGGGGGGGGGGGGCACGGCGACCCCGGGCTGCATGTAATAATCCTATTTTAATAGTAATATTCAATTTCATTTTGTTTTCTTTGTTTAAAGAATAATTACGCAAAGGAGGGTCAAAAAATCCTAATAAAAGAATAAATACATGCCCAAATGTGAATAGAGGTAAATCAGGGCCTTCTTGATAAAATCCACTTGTGTGAAATAGGATTGATGTATTTGACTGGGTCAACAGGACCAAATCACAACACGGTCCAGATACATTGAACCTCATGGATGATCAGCGCAGTTCTAGAAGGAGGTCCTCCATGGGAAAAGGGTTAAATGAATGAAGGTGGTTTAGGGTTTTGGCAAGCTCTCATCTTATAAAAGGAAGGGGCAAGAAACACATTGAGGTTGTTCATGATTTGATTTCTAAATTTTTATCTATTTATAGAAACATTTTTCTTGGCTGCTTAGCCTAGATTGCATTGGAATTTCCTGTTTAGGAGTTTTGTCTCTTCCCATTGAGGAGCTCTTGGGAGAGCTTGTATTGCTTGTCCACTATCTGGTTGGAGACCAAGATTCTACTTCCAACTGCAATGTAGATTTAGTGAGGGTTTGCTTGCTTTTTTAAGCTGCAGCAAGTGGAATACTACATCTATTCAGATCTAGCTTGTATTGGAGCCTCTTCTCAGTGAGTGTGTCTTTTAACCTCCTGGAAGAGTGTATCCCTTGGTTGAGCTTCAATTTTTTATCTTGGAATCAGGCCAAAGTGTTATCCATCCTCAACTGTGCAATTCCTTGAAGATATTGTGTCCCTTTTGGCAGGCAGAGTTGCAGTGGGGTTTTTGTATCAGCTTGGAGGAAAGATCTCTGGTGAAAGGGACCCTTCCCTTCACTGTGGTGATCCATGGACTGGAAAACCAATCCATGTTCATTTCAGATATGATTTGTTGTATATCATATTCTTCATAAATTTTTGAATATTACTGCAGATCTGTGGCTTATATCTCAGATCTACTCATTGACATCCATCTTTTGCTGAGATCCCCAAGGGGAGTGTAAAGAAGAGCCTCTTTGGCATATGGATCTATAATAGATCTGAATTTTTATGTAAGGATATGCCCTAGATCTGAAATATAATGAAATAATGCTTCAGCCCCCTGAAAATTACGTTTTCAAGTTCTTCAGTCTTAATACATGGTGCAACACCTCTATTTTGAGGGTTTATTCATGTTAAATCTCTGTTTTTCTCTTGTATATTGTTTGATACATATACTTGATACAATTTACTGATGTTAAGACCCTATTATAGTTAACACCTTCATAATTTTATGCTTTCTATGCTTCATTAACTTTTTCATACTCTAGGTCATGGGAAATCAGCAATTTTAAGCCATTTCGGGAGTGGGGGAATTGTTTAACTTAGCTAGAGTGATTGTTTTAATCTGAAACTTGGTATGGGAGTCCCTCATGACCTAATATAACAGATCCAACCATCAATTTCCTCTGGTTTTATGAAAATTTCTGAAAATAACCATTTTAGGGCTTAAATCACTGCTTTTCCCCACTTCGGGTTGAAGGGATAGATCACTTTCCTTTTTTGTATATATTTTTGTTAGTAGAGGGTTTATTAACACCTCCCATGAATTATTAGCCTACTTATACTCCAATACATTGTTTTTATATTGCTGCAGTCCCTCATTGGACATTTATCAAGCCATACTAGGTGTGGGAGGCTTGTTGCCTCACCTAGTTTGTTTTGTTTCTGATATCCTCTTTGAATTGGGTCTTATATTACCATATGTAAGGAATCCAAGGGCTGATCTTGGTTTCTGAAGCACACATCCCTAAAAAATGCATTTTTCAGGCCTGTTTTACTGAGCAATCCCTTTTGGGATATTACACTGCACCACGTGTCCTCACCTAATTGGCCCAAAATGAACCAATAGAATTTCACCACGTAACCGAAAATTCAGCCAGTACCATGCTTCCACTTGGCAGCTCACCATTCGCCAAAGGAAATTTCCAAAAATGGCCCTGCACAGTCAACATGCCACATCAACAATATAGACTGCTAACTGGGCATCTATCTGTCATTTAAAAAAAAAATCATGTTTAGAAAACTGAATAGAAATCGATTCCAGGAGCATACGGAGACCATTTTTCATGAAATGAAGTGCGTCAGATTCATAATGACGATAACTACATGATCATTCAAGTTCCTAGCCATTCTGATAAATTTTATTTTTGAGAATAAAACTAAGCCCTTGTCCAATGACTATGCCTCATATGATCAAAATTTGAAGATATTCCCATCCACCCTCAAGGATTCAACCTTGCACTAGTTCATGGGTCTTCATGGGAACAACATCACTACATGGGCACAGATTCAAGAGGCCTTTAACAATAAATAAAAGGGCAAATGTATGTCCAAGGAAAATAAAGAGGAAATATTTAGGATGAATCTAGGGCCCGATGGATCCCTAGAATATTATGAATAAATATTCCAGTTAAATTATAAAATAAAAAAATGCACCCTTGATCCTGGATCACTTAAACTGGTACTTCTCTGAGGGATTAGGGATTTGTTCATAGAAACCCTTAATATGCTATCAAGAGGAGATATCTACCAGTTGCATTATGAGGATATCAAAAATGTCTTCAGGAACCATTTTAGGTGATCGAGGTGGATATTGGTGGTCACCCTCCTATTCCACTTGGGGCCCCACCATTGTTTCTTTCAAAATTTTTAGTTTCCCTAATTATAGCACAATTTACTATTTTTAGCAATTTTTTGGGTCCTAAACTTCTGGAACCATTTTGAGGCCCTAAACGAAGTTTTCTGGGCATCAAACCTCCAACGAATATGTGTTTGTTTCAGACTTGATATTTTTTGTTAGTAATTTAGTCCTCTTATAGATATTTCTAACGATGTATCATGTGTGTCAAACGGAGATAGTATACCAAAGTTACGACCTCGGGAAATTGATGTACCAATTTACCCTAATGGGGCTCATATTCTGGTGTTTCATCTCCTAGGGTTAGTTTTTTGGAGGTTTAGGGTTTTCCATTGTTTTTGAATAATATATAGGCCTTCGAGCCACACTGTAACACAAAATTTAGAGGCCAATAGCCACCACATCTCTTCTCAGAGAGAAGTTACTAGTGCGGTAGCTAGTTTATTTCCATTTTGTTTGTAAACAAATTTTAGTTCTTTGATATTAATGAAATGAAGTGTTATTTCTACCTCTTTTTTGTATTTATGGTTATATGTATTCTGTTGTGTTCCTACATAAATTTGGATCACTAGGGTAGCTAGGAAGAAAGGTAGAGCTAGCCATAGTATGACCAACACCCCTTCATCTTCCACCTCCATCAAGCATGAGGTTGGAAAAGTGTTTGAGGACTTAAAGAGTGAGATGCTTCACACCTTTGTTTTGAAAATGGACACAATGAAAATCAAGAGGACACAAGAGAAATCAGAAAGAGCCTTGGCTATATTCTTCCCTAGTTTTACTAGAAAACACCCTCGGAATGAATGTCCATTAAATGTCATAGAGGTTTTCTTAGTCTATGAAGAGAATCATGCCACACATAAGTGTCCCTCCTTACCTGTGTTCAAATTTTTATATCAATTTGGGGAAGTAGGACTGGAGCAACTCTGTTTCATAAATCAGAGAAGGCCTCAAGGGCCTAACTCATATCAGCAGGGTATGCAAGGTGCACCTTACTCCTATTACCATAACAATCAGAATGCACCAATGCAGTCTTGGTGCACCTCCACTCCTCCATCATGGCCTACACCTCCTACTTGGTGCTACAACCCTCCATATCACCCTCAGCCTATGAACCAACCATTTCAGCAATATGTTCCTCAACAACCTCAGTGGAGAAACCCATAACAAGGGTGGAGGCCTTAACATAATCAACCACCTGCTATATTGCCTCCACCCAAACCTCAACCTCAGCTCACTCATTCTGCTCCACCCAAGCTGCCTCAAATTCCTACACAATGCAATCCGAACCTGAACAATAAGTAGGAACAATAGGTTAATAGTGGAGAGGCATTCTATCCAACTTATGTTGTGGAGATACATGAGAACAATCTCAAGTTGGGAAGATTAATCTTGGAAAATCAATCTCCCATCTCCACCTACATAGGTTGAAGAGTAAAAGGAATAAAGTAACACTCAGATCCAACAATATCCTTTTCTTGAGTGCTTGATCCACTCTAGTTAGCACACCCCATAGAAGACTAAACTTATGGGAGAAATTAAAAAAAATTGTGTGAAAATAATCCTTCTCCAGGCTATTAAGGATGTCCCTATTTATAATAGTGATTTAAGAAACCTAAGAGAAATAAGAAAGATACCCCCACCATCAATGTAGTAGGGAAGTTGTTCGACTTAATGTTGGGAAGGGTGATCTTCTCAAAGTACCTGGACCCTGGTAGTCAAGTTGTAGAGGTACACATAGATGGTGTCATAGTCCCTAATACTCTATGTTGGCAATATGATGCAAAGTGTTGTCCTTGATGGCAACCCACTTGATGAAGATGATGGCAACACTTGATGAAGATGATGGCAACCTACTTGATGAAGTTATTCTTAACTTGATGGACTTGGTAATGATGTAAATCTGATGTGATATGATGTGTCTACAGAGAAAATCAGTTGTAATGATGAAAGGAATTTCAGTATGTGCTAGAACAATGATGAAAAGTGTGTGTCTCAAGGCATACGCGGGTTTGTCTAGGAGAA
>JAXQQM020088413.1:0-320470 GCA_034641835.2 Pinus albicaulis
CATGAATTTATAGCTCGAGTGGAGCAGAGAAGGTAGGTGAAAACTAAATGCAACATTAAAAAACTCAGAGGAGGGAGGAAGCCGAAGCCCATTTTTGGTCAATTTAGTGTGTCCTAAATTGCTACATTAATTTATCAATCCGGGATTCATAAGCTGATGAAGTGTGGCGCACTATATGTGCAAGATAACCTATCTCTTACTTTTTGGTCATTTTTGGATTTTTTATGAAATTCTGAAAAACAAGTATGGAGACAAATATTCAAGACAACAATGTCTTTCTAATAATTTTCCAAACTTCAAAATAATTTTAAAACACACAATGACAAAATTAATTCTTCAAAGAAAATGAAATTGCATCACTACTCTAGTCAAACAAACAATGAACTACTAATCATGAAACTCATTATCCTTGTTGCTGTTCAAACACAAAAGAAACTATGCTTAAAGAAATCTAAAAGTTGCAACAAAGTAAATCTAAATCAAATTACATAAACTTATCTTCTGATCCCTCACCATTAGTCTAGCTATGGTTTTCGGAGGTAACCATAAACAACTTGAGTAACCTGATATCTAACTTGCAGAAAGTAAACTAATATCAAACTACACATTCATAATTCAATCCCTCGCCATTATTCCAGCTATGGCTTTCGGAGGTAACTGAAAATGTCATGAGAAATTTATATTTCTAACTTGCAAAAAGTAAACTAATATCAAACTACACATTCATAATTCAATCCCTCACCATTAGTCCAGCTATGGCTTTTGGAGGTAACTAAAAATGTCATGAGCAATTTAATATTTCTAACTTGCAGAAAGTAAACTAATATTAAACTACACTTTCATAATTCAATCCCTCGCCATTAGTCCAGCTATGGATTTCAGAGGTAACTGAAAATGTCATGAGCAATTTAATATATCTAAATCTAACTACTGAAGCAAATGAGCAAGACTGAAATAAACAAAGCAGTAATGAAATTAAACAGAAACTAAGAAAAGTAAATTAGCAGCAGAACAATATTAATTCCATGTCATTAGTCAAAAGGTTATGCAAATTCCTGGGTTGCCTATCTATAATCTGAAACAGGAACACTGATCAGTTAACAACAACATAAAACATGAAAGATTATGGACAGAAGTAAGATGTAAAGCATGAAAGATTATAAACAGAGATGAAGCATAGATACCATGAAAGATGTAATGTATAAACACATGAATGACTTATGGCACAATGAGCTTAAAGAAATAAAACAAGAACTATACAATAATGCACAAAACCTCAGCGTGTGCAGGGGCCCTCTGCACCAGCCTTGGCAACAGCCTTCAAATACGAATTACGCTTCGAAACAGAGTCTTCTTATATATTAAAATGCAGTCATAATAGAAAGGTGATATTACGGCACAGTGGCAACATAATTACATTACAGAGCTATCTGGAGGCTAATCTAATATGCGTATGCAAACGCGTTATTTATAACAAAGGTAATATAACTAATTCCCTAAAGTTTGTGCTGATGGAGACACGTAAATCATCGCGTCCAGGGATCCAGCATTATGGCCGCAGTGAGGAGTAAATCTATGAAGAGTGGATGTTGGATTCGGTTTATGGAGCCATGTACAGGTGTTGATGTGTCTCCCGTAAGTTAGAAACGGTCATGCAAATCCTCACGTGATGAGAAACAAAGTCCTGTCACCGTGGGACTCTACGGTTGACTTCCACTTGGCCACCTTTGACCACAGCCTCCTTAAGTGAATTTTCTCGAGCCAATAGGACACGATCCATGTCCACATCATTTCTGACTTGCCCATGTGGCTCGTTTTACCTGAAGACACCTGCAACATAGACTTTCACAAAATGGCTGCGGAAAGTTGCAGCAGCTGCGGAAAGTGTCAAGATTCCGCAGCTAAATGAGCAAAAATCTAAATCAAACAGCTGACACAAAATATAGTTAAAAACCATTTTAGATGCTCTTTTGCAATTAATATAAAATGATATTGACAACTTGGAAGGTTCAGGTGAATGAAAAAGGTCTAAGAAGATGTATAAGAAAAATGCAGATTTGAGACTCAACATACCCCCACTGTGAAGGTGTTGCATGTCCTCATGCAACCAAAATTTTGATAATCCTTCTTCAGTTCATATGCCTTGACACTTCATCCAGTACATCCAATCCTCTCCTCTTCTTCCTTGGTGTTGCTAACATCTTGGGCTTCTTCATTAAGCATCTAAATTTGATATTAACCAGTGCTCTGCTTAACTTATGGCATTTCTTTTTCAATTTCTTGTTCTTCTTCTGCCATATTCCTAGATGTAGCATGGTATTATCATGAATGATTTTGTCCAATTTTCTTTGTTCCTTCAATGTCTCATTTTCATTTTTAATGTGTCTATTTAAAATCTCTAGCTCAAAGACTTCCTGTTTCAGTGATTGGACTAGATCATTTTGTGATATGTGAGGCTGAATGGACGAAGTACTGGGACCTGTAGCTTCTTTTTCTAAAGATTCTATATAATCATATACTTCTTGCTGCTTGGGGTCTATATCAGGTGTCATTTTTATTGGGCTGTCCCCAAAATGCCGTGAAGGAGAGTTGTCCTCAAAATCTGGCTGAGAAGGGCTCACATCAACATTTGGCTGAGAATGGGATGGACTATGTTCAATGTCTGAATGAGAATGAAATGAACCAGGTTCACTAACTGACTGAGAGTGAGATGGACTATGGTCAGCTGGGGATTGTTCAGATGTTTCTTCTCCCAAATCGATAAAATGAGGTCCCTTCATTTGCGTTTTCCTCATCTTCCCCTTAAGCCTGGAACTTCTTCTCACACGCTATGGACCACTGTCTTTTTTATTTTGTTTTCCTTTCTCTTTCTTCTTGGCTATAGATAACTGTTCTTGAAGATGAACCAATCTCTCAGATAACACTTGATGATCTTCTTCTTCGAAAGAAGGGGTTTGATGTACAACCTCAATACTTTTTCTCTCTTTTGATGTTATTGGCTTTTTACCCTTGGTTTCTTTCTTCTTCCTTTTTGACAGTCTCTCTTCCCTACTAGTTCTTTCAATTGTAGTAGTAGGAGTACTTTGAGTTTCATCATTTGTTCTTTTTCTCCTACTCCTTCTTGATGTGCTACCTTCAAGAATTTCTTGAGGTTCTTCAAAGAAATTTCTGATCAAAAATTGTTCCCATGTATCCTTGTTCTCTTTTAACTATTTTTCAATCAAATTTTTTACAAGACCATGGTGATATAGATGTGGTTCTACATCCCCTAAATGTTTCTGAACAGTCACAAACATCTTCTTCAAACTATTTAATAGAAAATATGGGAGATTGAGAGTTTGATTATCTAGAAAATTCATCAGCAATCTGGTATGGTACATATACATGGACCTAAAACGGCCTTCACAGGTGATGAATTTTTGAACAACTAGCAGCAAAGTAGCCCATTCCTCTTTCAAAGCATGAACAGGAATTCCTCTTTTAAAAATAGTTATGTCCATACCTGGGTTTCGTAAGATTATTCTCCAGGCTTCATCACTAATGCTTTTGTTTTTAAACCAACGTTCACCCTCTTGAGGAAGTTCTGTGGAAGTTGTTATAGATGCCTCATTCACCGTGAACTTAAGGTCTCCAATCTCTACCTCCAGGCCATTGAATGACCTTGCAAAAGCTTTTGTCACTTCTTTATAGTATCCTCTAAACTTTTGGATAAACCGCAGCCACTTTGCCTTCTTCAATATATCCTTGACTTGCGGATATCCTTCCATGAATTTAGGTCCTTCTGGTTCTGCTCTCAACAATTTACCCATCCTTCTTTCTGCTTTTTAAAAACTTGCCTGCGTGAAGTGGTTCAATGGAAGTAGGACGACTGAATGAACGGAAATGAGCACGATGACTGTAGGTAGATATCAGAGAATGGATCTACAGATTGTAACATAACAGAGAATGAAGCGAAACAGAGAAGGGTTACGTGAGCACGACAGAGATACGACTGTGAGATTAATAGAACAATAGGAAGAGTATAACACATCCGACAGTGTTTGAAATTTGGTGGCTACAGAATAAATGTAAGCACGTTTATTCAATGGCTACAGATTTCATGCGGCTGAAAGAAGCAGTAGTCAAATCAACTACATTTCATCATCACAGGTGGAGTATCGGAGTTTGAGTGAAGATCGGAGGTTTAATTATGGGACCGTTTGAAAATGAATGTGGGAGGATCATATGGAGATCGTGAAAGGGTTACGGAGTTTGTCAATATAATCATTGCACATAATGGAGCTTATGGTTCATAACTATATAAAAATGTGTTTTCAATGCTATTTGAAATAAATTTTACTCATACCTTGGAATTATTGCCTTTTTCCTTGGTCTTCAATTAATTGCTCCTCATTGATATCTTGAATGCCCCATGTCTTCATAATTGGTCCTCACACCTGCATTTGATTTCATGGTTATGGAAATAACATCTAGCTGTACATTCTTTTGAAAACAGAGTGGTAGCTGCGGAATCTGCTTCTGGCTGCGGAAACTGGTGTCAGCTGCGGAAACAGATGTCAGCTGCGGAAACTGACACAGCTATTATTTGGGTGAATGAAAATGAACGGATGACAAATGACTAGATGTAAATGGTCATGAAAAAGAATTTTATTGGTGAAATGGAATGAAATAGATAAAATGAAGTGGAATGGAGTGAAATGAAGTGAAATGAAGTGGAATGAAGTGGAATGGGCGGTCACAAAACTTGTGAAATGAAAGAGAGATTTCTTTTTTGGAAAATATAGGGTGTCAGGTGTTCCTGATTTTCATCCTACATTTTCTGTATAAGACTGCCAATCAGTGATTGGTTTTCAGGCTTATATATATATATATATATATATATTTTTAATTGAAAGAACAAAAGCTAGGCTGGTGGAGAAGAAGAATTCTTCTGTACCAGCCTCATTGCAGAATTTTCTTGAAAAATTTTGAAAAATTCCTCTTTTGAGAGTGGCTTATGATAAACTCTCAATCTGTGGCCATTCACAATAAGAGGAGTTTGAAACTCATCAACGGTCTTGATTCTTACCGCTCCATTGCTAAAGATCTTGTCAATCTTATATGGCCCAAGCCAATGAGTCTGAAATTTTCCTTGAAAATCTTTAAACTTGGAATCAAATAACAATGCCCAATCTCCTTCTTGAAACTTCTTCTCTTTGATTTACTTGTCATGCCATTTAGCTCTTTGATATTGAACTAGATCAATTCTTAGAATTGCCTCTTGTCTGATCTCATCTAGCTCATTTAATTGCTCCATTCTATGCTTTTGGGCTTCTGATAAATTCATCCCCAATTGAACTGCTATCTTGAAGGTCTTGACTTGGAACTTAATGGGGAGCAGGAATTCTTCCCCATAAACAAGTTCATAGGGAGAATGTCCTGTTGTATTTTTCCATGTAGTTTTGTAGACCCACAAGGCTTCAGGAAGCCTTTCTGCCCAATCTCTTCTATGTAGATGAACAGTTTTGGTGATGATACTTTCAAGAACTTTGTTTGTAGACTCCACTTGACCATTTTCTTGTGGATGGTAAGGAGTAGATCTTCTGTGCTTGATTTTTTATTCTTCCATCAACTTCTCCACCAAATTTGATGTGAATTGGCTCCCCTGATCTGTTACAATTTCTCTTGGAACACCAAAGCGAGTAAAAATATCCTAATAAAGAAAATGAACAACTGAATTTTCAGTAGCAGATACTAATGCTTTAGCTTCTACCCATTTAGTAACATAATCAGTGCAAACCAATATATACTTATTTTGCTTAGATGGTGGATTAATCGGTCCAATGAAATCTAAAGCCCATTTTTCAAAGGGTTCAATGAGTACCTGTGTTTGCAATGGCATTTCATTTGAAAGGGTAGGTTTCCCTACTCTTTGGCAGCTGTCACACCTTTTGACATATTGTTTTGCATCTCTGAAGAGGGAAGGCCAATAATATCCTAAAGAGAGGATTTTATAGGCCGTCCTTTTGTCTGCAAAGTGTCCACCGCATGGTTCATCATGACATGCCTTAAGAATATCAGGCATTTCATCCTCCCTAACACATCTTCTGATCACAAGATCTGGCCCTGTTTTAAACCATTCGTTAGAAATCCATGAATATTTTGAACTCTCCTAAATAATTTTTCGTTTTTCACTTGGAAATAAATGTGAAGGAAGTTTCCCTGTAACCAAATAGTTAGCAATATCTGCATACCAAGGAGTCTTAATAGTTACTGCAAACAAGTATTCATCGGGAAACTTATCCTCTACAGGAGAATCTTCTTTAGTATTCTGAATCCTAGACAAGAAATCAGCTACTGTATTTTGTTTTCCTGGTCTATCCAACATAGTAATATTGAATTCTTGCAAAAGTAAGAGCCATCTTGTCACTCTGCCATTAGTAACAGGTTTGTTCATTAAATATCTAATTGCAGAATGGTGAGTATGAATAAAAGTTTCATAGCCTGTTATGTAATGTCTAAACTTATTAATTGCATGAACAACAGCTAAAAACTCTTTTTCAGTCACAGTATAGTTCAACTCTGTGGGAGTCAAATTTTTACCGGTATAATAAATGGCATAAGGAACTAAATCTTTTTGACCCAACACAGCTCCTAGAGCTGTATCTGAAGCATCCGTAGAAATATGGAAAGGGAGTTTCCAATTTGGTCCTCTCAAGATAGGTGCTTCAGATATTCTTGTTTTCAAAGTTTGAAAGGCTGATTGACAATCAGGATCCCATTTAAATTCACAGTCTTTTGTAAGCAATTTGAAGAGTGGAGATGCTATTTTAGTGAATTTTTCTATAAATCTTCTATAGTAACCAGTAAATCCTAGAAAACTTCTAACATCTCTTTGACAATTTGGAATAGGCAACTTGGAGATGACTTCAACTTTCGATCTATCAACCTTAATCCCATCTCCCTAAATATGATGTCCTAAAACAATCCCTTCAGTAAACATCATAAAGCATTTTTCATGGCTTAATGAAAGGTTTGTTTCTTTACATCTTATAAGAACTTTTTCCAAATTTTCTAATGCCTCTTCAAATGAATTACCATAAACCGTAAAATCATCCATATAAACCTCTACACAATCATGAATTAGATCAGAAAAAATTCCTAGTACTGCTCTTTGGAATGTTGCTGGTGCATTACATAACCCAAAAGGAAGCACTCGGTAGGCAAAAGTTCCCCATGGACAAGTAAATGTGGTCTTATCTTGATCTTCAGGTGCTACCTGAATTTGATTATAGCTACTAAAACCATCCAAAAATGAAAAGTACTTTTTACCTGCTAATGTATCTAATACCTGATCAATAAAAGGCAAAGGAAAGTGATCCTTCAAAGTTGCTTTGTTCAATTCCCCGTAATCAATGCATACCCTCCATTTACCATTCTTTTTAGGTACTATAACCAAAGGAGAAACCCATCGGCTATCTGAAATTGGATAAATGAAGTTTACATTGAGAAGTTTTTGGAGCTCTTCCTTCACTATCTCCCTAAGATTTGGATTCATCCTTCTTTGAGGTTGTCTGATTGGTCTATTGTTTTCCTCAATATAGATATGATGGATGCAAGTCTTAGGATCAATACCTTTCATGTCAATATACTCCCATGCAAATGCAGTAGAATGTTTTTGCAAGATTTTGATTAGTTCTTTTTGTTGTGACTTTTCCAAATGTTTGTTGATATTCAATGTTTTTCCTGGAAAAATCTCAATGATAGAACTACCAAAATCTTCCATAGAGTAAAGAGACATTTGTCTTGATGATAAATATTCTATGTCAGATTCCAACTGAAATTGTGTGGGGTCATATTCTGAAGATGTCTCAAAATTTTCTAATGTGTTCATAATTTGACTATCCTCACTAATTTCCGAAATGGTAAAGACAGGTTGTATAATGTCCTCATCATCGACCCATTCATTGTCTCCTACTTCTGTAATTTCTTTTGCTGGAGGATACAAATTGAATTTCTTTGTCAAATTACCATTAGAAATGTACATATCCCTAGATCTACAACTAATAAAAGCATCAGCTATGGCTAGCCAAGGTCTTCCTAAGATAAGTGGGTGCCCTCCTAGATTACTCTTGGGAGTCAAAATCATAAAATCTACCGGATATTCCCAAGAATCTAAGGAGACTGAAATATCTTCTAATACACCATTTGGTTTAATAATTGATCGATCTGCAAGCTGCAGTAAAGTAGGTGTAAAAAGAAGGTTAGGAAGTTTTAGCTGGTCCATAGTCTGTCTACTCATAATGTTAATAGCAGCCCCTAAGTCAATCAATGTGTTTGGAATTTCTATCCCATTTATATGTGTCTTGACAATTGGACTTCCTGGATCTACATACTTCTGCATGGTATTTTTTCCCATCATAATATCTGCAATCTTTCCTACCAGGTGGATTCTTCTTGTGTCTTTTAGTTTCCTTCCTGGTCTTTTGAAACTCAACTCCTTTATTGTTTTTTCTAGAATAGGAATCTCTCGAATGGCTTGTAGCAAGGGAATATCGATACAAACATTCTTCAATTCATCTAGAAAGTCATAGTTAGGCAACAAGATTTGTTTTTCCACCCCCTTGTCAATTTGTAGTCTTTCAGGAAAAGGAGGTGTAGATGAAGATGCAGGTTGCTCAACTATAGGAGTTGTGGGTGTTAACTTTTCTTTCTCTTTTTGAATATTTGAGTTTTGAAGAGATACTTCTTCAAAACCCTTATTGGCTTCAAGAGAGTCCTCCTCAGAGGTATCCTGCTCTAGGTCATCTATAGAAGGTTTTTCTAAAACTCTACCAGATCTGAGTTGTACATCATTGAGAGGAACAATCATATAGGTAGGAAATTGTTGTCCTTCTACCATGTAAGTATTCTGAGGATTCTTATTGTTAGGATTTGGCAATGGCTGAGCCGGAAGTTGATTTGTCTTTTGTTGGTATGGGAGCATGAGTTGAGGATTTGGATTTTGTTGAGAAGGTTGTTGTTGTGGAAATGGCAATGAAAGTTGTGGGTTTGGGTTTGGAAGTTGTGGAGCTTGTTGATTTTGAAAAGATGGAGGATATTTATAAAATTGAGCAAATCTCCCATAAGGATTTTGCATCCCTTGTACCCATGGCTGATATGGATTTTGATGTTGGGGCCAAGGTTGTTGCCAAGGATTCCAATTTGGTGGGTTTTGAAGATTCATAGGGTTGTTAAACCCTTGAGTTTTTTGTCCCTGCCAAGGTCTTCTTGCAACAAAACAGAGAGATTCTACTGAATTTGGGTCTTCTTGAAAGACAGCTTTGAGTCCAGGAATTGAAGGACAATCCTTGATCTCATGATTCTCTGAGTAAATCATACATGTTTCTACAAATTTTGCATCCAAGGGACATTCCCTTAAAGCATGTTTCTTCCTACATTTCGGACAAAAGATGGCTAAAGCGTCTGTTTCTGCTTTCTGCTTGTTTTGGATTTTAAGGGTGTCTAGTTGTTCACTAAGGCTCCCTAAGATATCAGCTTTGAATTCATCAAGCATGTTACCAATCTCTGCCCTACTTACTGATCCAGTTGCAGATTTGTTAGCCCTAATAAGAGAAGGATCCCTAGGCCCTTTTCCTGTTTTATATTTTCCTCTTGAGAGATGGACACATAGTTTTGTTATGTCACGAAGTGGAAGTTGAGAAATGTCTCCTTTCCCCATCATGTTTAAAATATCTATCCATTCATCTCTAATGGCTTTTAATATGAGGGCTTTCAAGGTTTCATCATCTAAGTTGCTCATCTTTTCTCTTTTCAAGTTGTATTGGAATCTTTCAAGTAAGTCTTCCAAATTTTCATCTTCTTTTTGCATCATTTTGAATACCTCATCCTTGTGATTGGTGGGCATACAATAGTCCAAGTATCTATCCAAAAATGTTTGTTTCATATCATTCCAAGTCCTAATTGATTGGGTGGCTAATCCCATGAACCATTTCAAAGCAGCTCCCTTCAATGTTGAAGGAAACAGTTTGAGTTTTTGAGAGTGTTCCATATAGTCATAAGTTCGGCACACAACTTCAAACTCAAACAGAAATGTTTCAGGATCCTCACTTCGCAATCCATAAAAGTTAGGGAGGAAAGATGGTGAGATATTTTTCATCATTGTATGAGTTTCCTCATCAACTATAGGGAATCCAAACAAGTTGTCTCCTTCCCTATTTCTTTCATTATTTCCTTCACCGTTGTTGTCTCCATTGTTTCCTCCTCCTCTACCTCTACCTCTACCTCCAAATCCATCTATTATTTCCTCTGCCATGATAGTTTCTTTAGAGTCCTTAAATTCCTCTGGTTCTTCTATCAAGGGAGGATGAGAGAGAGTCTTTTCCTTTTCTTCTTCAGGTGATTCTACTTCTTTGATTACAAGATACTCTCCTGTAGAAGTAAAGAAAGGATCCTTTTCTAAATGAGATTTAGTAGGTGGTATAGGAGAATCCTCTAATTCAGCTGTTCCTTGAATTCCAAGAATCTTAAGGCTAGGGGTAGATGGTGGTGAATCTTGTCTATGCCTTGAAGAAGATGGAGTTGTGAAAATCAAACTCTTGGCTTTAGCTATAAACCTTCCCCTAGAATCTCTTGCTCTATGCATGTCATTTTTTTTTTTTAAAGTAGGGATAATAATTCTCTTTCTGATCTTCCAGATCACACTAGGTGCAAGAAGAGAGCATACTTAAGAAATTACTAAACCAATAATTCTCTTTTCTGATCCTCCAGATCACACTAGGTGCAAGAGGAGAGCATACTTCAAGAAATTATCAAGTTTTCCCTTCTTTTATTATTTTGTTTTTTTTTTATAAGAAATTGGCTACCTAGTTACACTTCCCCGGCAATGGCGCCAAAATGTTTGTTCAATTTAGTGTGTCCTAAATTGCTACATTAATTTATCAATTCGGGATTCGTAAGTTGATGAAGTGTGGCGCACTATATGTACAAGATAACCTATCTCTTACTTTTTGGTCGTTTTTGGATTTTTTATGAAATTCTGAAAAACAAGTATGGAGACAAATATTCAAGACAAAAATGTATTTCTAATGATTTTCCAAACTTCAAAAGAATTTTAAAACACACAATGACAAAATTAATTCTTCAAAGAAAATGAAATTGCATCACTACTCTAGTCAAACAAACAATGAACTACTGATCATGAAACTCATTATCCTTGCTGCTGTTCAAACACAAAAGAAACTATGCTTAAAGAAATCCAAAAGTTGCAACAAAGTAAATCTAAATCAAATTACATCAACTAAGAAAAGTAAATTAGCAGCAGAAAAATATTAATTCCATGTCATTAGTCAAAAGGTTATGCAAATGCCTGGGCTGCCTATCTGTAATCTGAAACAGGAACACTGATCAGTTAACAACAACATAAAACATGAAATATTATGGACAGAGGTAAGATGTAAAGCATGAAAGATTATAAACAGAGATGAAGCATAAATACCATTAAAGATGTAATGTATAAAAAAATGAATTACTTATGGCACAATGAGCTTAAAGAAATAAAACAAGAACTATACAATAATGCACAAAACCTCAGCGTGTGCAGGGGCCCTCTGCACCAGCCTTGGCAAGAGCCTTCAAATACGAATTACGCTTGGAAACAGAGTCTTCTTATATATTAAAATGCAGTCATAATAGAGAGGTGATATTACGGCACAGTGGCAACGTAATTACATTAGAGAGCTATCTGGAGGCTAATCTAATATGCGTATGCAAACGCATTATTTATAACAAAGGTAATATAACTAATTCCCTAAAGTTTGTGCTGATGGAGACACGTAAATCATCATGTCCAGGGATCCAGCATTATGGCCGCAGTGAGGAGTAAATATATGAAGAGTGGATGTTGGATTCGGCTTATGGAGCCATGTACAGGTGTTGATGTGTCTCTCGTAAGTTAGAAACGGTCATGCAAATCCTCACGTGATGAGAAACAGAGTCCTGTCACCATGGGACTCTACGGTTGACTTCCACTTGGCCACCTTTGACCACAGCCTCCTTAAGTGAATTTGCTCAAGCCAATAGGACATGATCCATGTCCACATCATTTTTGACTTGCCCATGTGGCTCGTTTCACCTGAAGACACCTGCAACATAGACTTTCACAAAATGGCTGCGGAAAGTTGCAGCAGCTACGGAAAGTGGCAAGATTCCGCAGCTAAATGATCAAAAATCTAAATCAAACAACAGACACAAAATATAGTTAAAAACCATTTTAGATGCTCTTTTGCAATTAATATACAATGATATTGACAACTTGGAAGGTTCAGGTGAATGAAAAAGGTCTAGGAAGATGTATAAGAAAAATGCAGATTTGAGACTCAACAACCCACTCTGTATAAATTCTATGCATTTATCCATGGCACTCTTTGGGTGAAAGATTGGTCTTCTCCAGGCTCCCATTTACTCCGGTATATCTCTGATGTACTTGGTTGTAGTACACTGTGGTACTTCTGGTGAATTAAACAAAAACGTAGAATCAAGACGCTAAGATCTGCCATACTGTGCAACAATGCTTCTGATAGCCTAGGACTGCTGCAGGGGGAAAACTTCACTTGGACACCACGTAGACTGAAACAATAAAGTGTATCATGTCCTAGCTCAGGAAGAAACATTCTGCTGATTTGAAAACCTGATAGCATTGTTTTCTGTGCGCTAGACCTTTCATTGCATCCATGAGGTCTTTGAACCGGTACCTTTGCTTTCTAAAATCCCTGACAAAGCTCAAAAAATATTCTATTTCTTGCCTCAAGTTCTCTGCTGCTCCCGTACTGTCTTTGTTTAAGCAATCCGAGCTTTAATGGCACCGGAGAGGGTTTGCAGAGTTTGAAATTTGTCCTTTGATGAAATTTATGTTGCAAACACCTTTCCAGACATCTTCAGGCTCTGAATTCAACTTCTTCTTGTGCACCGTGTCATTACAACAGTGCATATGTGTCATGGAAATTTTCTGCCTGCCTGTAACCCTGCAAAACACGAAAACCTCTTAAGAAAACAATGCATGGGGTCAGATGATGTGAGTGACTGTGAGGATGATATTGGGACAACGGAGAAATGGTTAAAAAATGTATAGGAATGATGGAGAAATGATCTGGTGAAGGTTGGAAAAGTGCATAGAAATTTAACGTAAAAAACGAATGTTTGACTGTGGAATGAACATATATAATGGGGGCGGGCGGATGTACGATGGAGACACATGGAGTGGTGATGTGTCAGGCTCGGTGGATGATGAGACGGTCAACAGTGGGGGGTAAAAAAATCTAAACCATCCGATCTCAGGAGGAGATCGACAGCTGAGGACACGTCGGAGGGTGATTGACAGTGGGCCAAAGGTACGGTTTCCCTGGGATAACTACCACGCATCTTTGCGGAGCGATCACCATTGGATTAAATGCTCTAGATCGGACAATGCACAGTGATATCATGCCATGTTTGTTGCTGGACTTTAATGCGCGATGGAGTGGCAATTTTCCAACCGTACCGGTGCCACGCATCATTCGATATATGGAATCGCTCCCAAAAAACAAATACTGCCTACTACCCAAAGGCGGTGCGATAGAAATCGATGGTTTTTGGAATAGTGCGTGGGCGGGGGCCACAGGGGTAGGTGCATTCTGGACCATCGGATCAATGGATAAACGGACGACGATGGCACGGTCAGAGAGGTGGACTGTGAGCAGTGGGGGTTGCGGGGGCCGCGATCACTGTCCAATCTGTGTAGATCAATGGCGGAAACTGCTCCCGATAACCAAATGAGGAAAATGCTCTTTGGGCTAGCGCTCAGTTTTGGCATTTGATCACATGGGGAACAGGGTTAAGGGACTAGGGCCGAAGGGGGTTAAGACCATAATGTGCAGAGTACGGGTTTTTCGGCCCCTTTTTAATGAAATTTGAGGCCGAAAATGGGTAACGATAGAGGGAAGACGGGGAAATTTGGCTAAACAAAGGGTGTAGGAATGGTTTAAAAGGGCGTGGGTATGATTTAGAAAGGTTAGAGGGAAATTTTGATAAAGGGAAAAAGGGATGAAATGGACAATTCTGCAGGGGTACCAGGGGAAAATGAAGACCTTCGGGAGCACAATTTTTTGCAATTAGAGAGGCTTCATAATGGGAATCACTAGAGGGGATTTCATCAGAGGGTAAAGGCACAGGAGACTTCAAGGATGATGTGTCTCCAAGGGAGAGCATTCATTGAAGGCTCAGAAACAATTTAGCCCCTTAATTTGCTTTTCAAAAAATTTATAGGGGGCTAACAAAGGTTATGGTTTTAGTCAGGTTAAGGTTAAGGTTAAGGTTAAAGTTAGGCTAAGGGTAAAGTTAAGGTGAAGGTTAGGGTTAGGTTAAGGGTAAGATAAGGTTAAGGTTAAGGTTAGGTTAAGTTCAAGGTCAAGGTCTAGGTTAAGGTTAAGGTCAAGGTTAAGATTAAGGTTAAGGTTATGGTTAGGGTAATGTTATGGTTAAGGTTAATGTTAATGTTAAGGTTAAGGTTAAGGTTAAGGGTTTAGTTAAGGTTAAGGTTATGTTAAGGTTAAGTTTAATGTTAAGGGTTTGGTCAAGGTTAGGGTTAGGTTATAGTTAAGGTCAAGGTTAAGGTTATGGTTAAGGTAAGGTTAAGGTTAGGTTAAGTTTATGGTTAAGCTAAGGTTAAGCGTAAAGATAACATTAAGGTTAGGTTAGGTTAAGCTTAAGCTTAAGGTTAAGATAAGGCTAAGTTTAAGGTTAGGTTAAGGTTAAGGTTTAAGGTTACGGGTCTTAACATCAACCTTCACTATAACCTACCCTTAACATTAACCTTTACCTAACCTTAACCTTAACCATAACCTTAACCTTAAACTTGACCTTAACTATAACCTTAACCTTAACCAAACCCTTAATCTTAACCTTAACTTAACCTTAACCTTAACCTAACCTTAACCTTGACCTTAAATATAAAATAACCCTAACCTTGACCATAAACATAACCTAACCTTAACCTTGACTTTACCCTTAACCCTAACCATAACCATAACCTTTACCTTAACATAACCTTAACCTTTACCTTTACCTTAACATAACCTTAACCTAACTAAACCCGTAACTTGAACCTTAAACTAACCTTAACTTTGATTTTACCCTTAACCCTAACCTTAACCATAACCTTTACCTTAACATAACCTTAACCTTACACTTACCTTAACCTTAACCTCTACGTTAACCTTCAATTTACCCTTATCCTAACCTTAACTTTAACCTTAACCTTATCTTAACCTTAACCTAAGCTTAAGCTTAACCTAACCATAACCTTACCTTAACCTAACTTAACCTTAACGTTGACATTGACCTTAACCTTAACTTTAAATTTACGCTAACCTTAAGGGTTTAGTTAGTTTAAGGTTAGTCAGATTAAGGTTAAGGTTAAGGTCGGGTTAAGGGTGAAGTCAAGGTTAAGGTAAAGTTAAGGTTAAGGTTAGGTTATGGTTAAACTTAAGGTTAGGTTAAGGTTAAGGTTAAGGTTAGATTAAGGGTAAGATAAGGTTAAGGTTAAGGTTAGGTTAAGTTCAAGGTAAAGGTTAATTTTAAGGTTAAGGTAAAGTTTAACGGTAAATTTAAGTTCAAGGTTAGGGTTAGGTTATAGTTAAGTTTAAGGTTAGGTTAAGGGTAAAGTCAAGGTTAAGGTTAAGGTGAAGGTTAAGGGTAAGGTAAAGGTTTAGATTTACAGGTTCAGTCAAGTTCAGGTTCAAGTTTAGGTTAAGGTGAAGGTTAAGGGTAAGGTTAAGGTTAAGGTTAAGGTCAAGGTCAAGGTTAAGGTTAAGTTAGGTTACGGGTAAGGTTATAGTTAGGTTAAGTTTAAGTTTAAAGTTAGGTTAAGGTTAAGGTTAAGGTTAAGGTTAAGGTTACAGGTTTAGTTATGTTAAGGTTAAGGTTAAGGTTATGGGTTTATTCAAGTTAAGGTTAAGGTTAAGGGTTTGATCAAGTTTAGGGTTATGGTTAAAGTTAAGGTTAAGGTTAAGGGTTTGGTTAAGCGTAGGGTTAAGGGTAAGGGTAAGGTTAAGGTTAGGGTTAGGTTATGGTTAGGGTAAGGTTAGGGTTATGTTATAGCTAAGCTTAAGGTCAACATAAAGGTTAAGGTTAAAGTTAAGTTTAGGTTAAGCTTAAGGTTAAGGTTAAAGTCAAGGTTAAGATTAGGTTAAGATTAGGGTAAGGTTAAGGTTACGGGTTTACTCAGGTCAAGTTAAGGGTAAGGTTAAGGTTAAGGTGAAGGGTTTGGTCAAGGTTAGGGTTAGGTTAATTTTAAAGTTAATTTGAAGGTTAGGTTAAGGTTACGGTTATGGTTAAGGTTAGGTTAAGTTTAGGCTAAGGTTAAGGTTAAGGTTAAGTTTAAGTTAAGGTCAAGGTCAAGGTTAAAGTTAAGGTTAAGGTCAAGGTTAAGGGTAAAGTTAAGGTGAAGGTTAGGGTTAGGTTATAGTTAAGGTTAAGGTTAGGTTATGGGTAAATTCAAGGTTAACCTTAACCTTCCCATAACCTTAACCTTAACCTAACCCTTAAGGTTAGATAAAGGTTAAGGTTAAGATAAGGTTAAGGGTATGGGTTTAGTAAGGTTAAGGTTAAGGATAAGTTTAAGGTTAAGGTTATGTTAAGGGTAAAGTCAAGGTTAAGGTTATGTTATGGTTAAGGTTAAGGGTAATGTTAAGATAAGGTTAAGGGTGTTAGCCCCCTGTAAATTTTTGACAGGCAAAGTAGGGCGCTAAAAAGTTTTTGAGTCTTCAAGGAATGCATTTCCTCTGAAAACAGATCATCCTTGAAGTCTCCTGTGCCTTTGCCCTGTGATGAAGTCCTCTGCTGATTTCCATTATAGAACCTCTCTGATTACAAAGTTGTGCTCCAAAGGACCCATTTTTACCCCTTGTACCCCTGCAAAAATATCCCATCTCACTCTGTTGCCCTTTTTTTAAGCTTCCTTTCCACCCTTTTCGCCCCCTTCTGAAATTCCTTCATTAATCCTCTAATCCTCCGAAAACCCTGTTTAAACCCTTAAAATACTTTTTATTTGGCTTAAACAGTCCTCTTCTCTCTATTGTTTCCCCTTTCCACCCTCAAATTGCATTAAAATGGCCCAAAATTCCATATTCTCCATGCATATGGGTCTTAGCCCCTTTCAGCTAGCCCGAGAACCGTTTTCCCTCACGTGACCTGGGCACTAGAACCACCTGCCAGCCCATAAGAGTGCTTATCAGATATGTATCGAGCAAAATTTAAATCGTCGATCTGTATTGATCAAACGGTTATCACATGCTTTGCAGCGCCCGTGGTCTACCCCATTTATCCCCCCGACCGCGCCATCGCTGTTTATTTAACTGTAGATCAACGGTCTGCAGTGCATCCATCCCGGTGGTCCCTACTGCATTCACTGTACCAAAACAGCCCGGTTTTCATCGCACCACTATTGGAGTTTGGGCGGTATTTTCCCTTTGCCCAGCGATTCCATACAACAATCAACACGTGGCTCCGACACTATTCCAAAACCGCTACCTCATCGCATGTTATCGTTCGTCTGTGAATCCGTAGCGATATCACCGTAATTCGTTAGATCTGGGGCAGCCCATCCAATAGTTGTTGCTCCCCGAAGCTGCACAGAGGTTAGCATGGGGAAAACGTACCCCCGGCCCACTATCCATTGCCCTACAATGCGTCCTCAGCTATCGATCTCCTCCTGAGATCGGACGGTCCAGATTTCATTGCCCCTGCCAGTTGACCCCGTACCACCACCTCACCCTTTCCACGGCATTTTGTCGTATTCACCCACCCCCGTTATATATGTTTGTTCCAAGGTCAAATTTCATTGTTTTCACATTTAAACATTTGCCTTGACGTTTTCCCATACATTCTCCACTGTGCAATGTTTTCCTCCATAGTTTCGTCCGCAGTCACCATCCTCGTCCACGCCACGCTCCCACTGTCACATTCATCCATACCACCCTCTCCAAAAAGGTTTTTCGTAACCATTTTTCGTGTTTTGCAAGGTTTCGAGCAGCAATAAACCTCCATAATTCGCAGCCTCTGTCACAGTGACAGAAATACAAGAAAGGACCATTCTTAGAAGATGGAATTATGGAAAATGGCCGAGGAAAATGTTTGACAGGACTAGCAGTAAAAGAACAGGGTTAAAACTCAGTAAAAACCTGTCCAGATCATTTGAAGCATATATTTCACAGTCAGAGGAAATTGTGGGAGCGGCAAAGAGTATCAATGGGAATGAGTATTAAGGCATGTAATTGCATATTTTGAGCCTTAAGCTAATTATTTGAAAGCAAAGGTACCAGTTCGAAGACCCTGAGGATCAATCAGAAGGTCTGATGCACAAAAATATAATATTATCATGGTTTCCATACCAGCAGAACATTCCTCCATGAAAGGACATGGTACACATCATTGTTTCATTCTAATTTGTGTCCAAATGAGGATTTTCGCCCTGTCAGCATGTCCTACACCATCAGAAGCATTTGTTACACGGTATGGTAGACCCTAGCATCATTATTCTGCCTTTTTGTGCAATTCACCAAAACACTACAACTAGCACCAAGATAAATGCTCAGAATTAAAACCGAATGGAGCCTCGGCTCTCCTGTTGCTTCAGAGTTTAATGATGCATTTTAGTTTTCATCTACCCTTGCTATGCTTTTCTCCTATAATAATTCCCAAGATCAAATTGTAAATGTTGTTGTTCGGCTGCTGCCGTTGTAGTTAGAGGGATTCAGTTTGATTGTTAGAAGATTTTTGGGAGAAGGTAGCAGAGTAGTTTGTATTGTAGTAGGCTGGGGGGATAAGTAGGGACTGTAACAACCATCGAGCTCGGTGTATTTGACTGGTTTTGCATAAATTAATCAAAGCACATTTCACAGGATCCTGGTCTATTACTATTGGTGATGTTTTTTCTAACTTTGTTTATTACATTTTCATAATTTTCATTTTCTTCTGGCTTGCATCAAAAATATGGTATAGGATTTACCCTTGTTAGGTACCCTATGCTTCTGCTCTCCTTGCCTTCAATTTTTTTCTGCTAAACATGTGTATCTGAGGATTGATTTAAATTGATTTAACCAGTGTAGTAGTTCCTTATGCTGCTAGCTGATGTATGAGTTATTTGAACATGTTCTTAGATGTTCTTGTTGGGTTTAAGCTGAAAGATTTGGGAACACTGGGGATTAGAGCTAGCCCTGTCCACTAGGATCCTTGTACAGCTAGCTGACCATTCTAAGATCTCTTTGTTAATCTTATCTCTATTTTTCCTTGGAGCATGCTAAAGCTGAACTAGATTTAAATGACCTCTGGTCCGGTCTACAAGTTGCCCCTTTGTCCCTTCTTTGAAAGCTTCCTTAGAGTATGTCCAAGCAAGTCTGGAGTTAAATGACCTCTGTCCTGATCTAGAGACAAAAATTGGCTTGTTTTCCTTCTTTCACCTTCTTCCCTTAATGTTCCATTCCACCATCTACCTGAAAGATCCTTTGGTATTAGATGACTTTCCCTTTGGAAGCTTTGGTTAGTTGTTGCAAGTAATTCCCTTTCATGACTCCATAGCCCAATGGATGGCACTTTCTTGACCTGTCCTCTTTGCTAAAACATCCTACTGTTTTTTTTCTTTCCTTTCATTAATTTCTCAGTCTATGATCCCATGACCAATCCAGCAACCAACCAACCAAATCATTTTAAAACCCCCCTTTGTGCTTCATACCTAGCCTAACATCTCATTTTGAGCTTCAAATATATACCATTATTTTCTCTATATTGGAGAGATCCCTCTCTGGGTCCAGGAGGGCTAGATCCTAGGGCCCCAAAGTGGTTCTGATGTTGTGTCATCTTTTGGTCTTGCCAATCTGGCCAAAACATGGGAACCCCAACATAATGGCGACTCCGCTGGGGAATTGAGTGCATTTCACCTTAAAAATTCTTAGGCACTCAAAAGACCCAAGATCTTTGGTTAGATTGGCATTAAATTGCTGATGGTGGACAACATATTACTTCAAACATTCATATACATCAACCTGGCGACTCCACACTCCCTATGATCTAAAGACCTAATGACTCCACTGGTAGAAGACTCTGAACTGGTTGAGAAGATACAGTGACCTCTTTCTGATTTACAAACATGCTTCCACGCATACAGAGAAGATATGCCCCAATGAGCAGGTATCATATCCCTGGATTCCCACACAAAATTCCTGAAGTGGACTGGTTAAAAAACCTGCCTATCTTTCACGGTGAAAACACTGAGGACCCCTTGCTACATCTTATCAAGTTTCATATACATGTGTGAAGATTTAAATTTGAATTGCATGAAGACTGCCTAATGAAAATGTTCATGGAAACATTAGAAGGGAAAGCTAGGGTCTGGTATGAATGGTTAGAACCTCGGAGTTTGTTTTCTTTAAGGGACATGCACCAAGTATTTTGCAAGAATTATAAAGGAAACTCTCCATCTTTATCATGGGATTGTTGTGATCAATATCAGAATATCATACAATATCTGTTAGGTATTGATGAGGATTTGGTTAATATGAATCCTGAATGTTTGTTAACAGCCATTCAAGCATTTCATATGCACCCTAGCTATCACAAGAACGCAGATAAATCAGCTGAGGAAGAAAACAGTTAAGAGACTGTGGACGTTCTTCATGAAATTCCTAAAAACTCAGATGCTGATTTATCATCCCTTATAGTTGAGGCTCAAGATGACATCCTGCCTCAAATCCAATCTTTAGAGGAAACAAAGAGCTGTTGCACTTCTGCACAAAGGAACACAAGACCATCTTCCCCTTTGACAGAAGAAGAAATAGATCATATCATCAATAGACAGCCAGCATCTGAATTGTTTTACAGATTAGACATCCTTGTCCATTCATCTGATGATCTTTATTGTACAGAGTTGGAAATATCACATGTAAATCAGAGTGAAGAAGAATCTGCTGATAATCCAATATATCTGATTGGTAGCATTACTTACATTCATGATTCTCCTATTTTTGATCTATCTGATGATGATGTTCTCCAAATAGAAGATGATCTTGCAGGGTCATCATTAATAGAATTATGGGAGGAAAATCAGTTCCCTTTACTTCCAGAGGGTAATGAGCCAATGCAGGCTATTTATGATACTGATGAGGAAAGCTTCAAGAGTGCAGAAGAGGGTGAATGATCTCTAGATATTTGCTTCACTCCACTACAACTCATCAGTAATGGTTTTCACATGATTGGAGGTCAGCAACCTTTCATCTCAAAAGATGAAGAGGAAGACAAGGAGGAGATCTTTAAGCAGTTTGAAAGAAATGAGCCTTCTCTTGAAAAAGAGGAAGCAATGGAACAAGCCCCTGCTCAAGAATACATGGATCTCTTCACAGAGCTCAGCACCTCAGAGTAGAATACATCAGAGCTCCAAGAGGACAACACTGCCATATATGATGAGTCCTCCAATTCAGAAAATGAAGAAGATGAGGGAGATTCTCTCTCTCAAGAGAGTCTTATTCTTGATCCAGTAGAAGAAATGGAAATCCTGGTTGAAGCCTGCCTACAAGATATTCATAACCAGGTATCATTTCATGATCCTTATGCACATTTCCTACACACATTTGAAGAAGGAGCGAACACATTTTTGAGCAGCATGTTGCAAATAGAAAGAATTTTTTTCAAAGCTGCTGTTATTAAACAAAAAGAGCGGTAGCTGCCCTGCCTATCCAACCTGCTCAAGGAGTTGAGCAAGAGAGACCAGTCATGGAATAATTTGATGGACTAGTTGCATTGGAAGACAATTTTTGTAAGCTAGACTTGTAAATATTCTAGTTAGAGTAGGGTAGGTAGGAAAAGCTCAAATAAGCTCAACCTGGGAGCACGTAGGTAGTTGTTTTAATTTCTGCAAGGTCTAGTGAGTTAGACAGTCTAATCTGGTCTCATGGAGTTATAAGGGTAGAAATTGAATAGGTTTATTTTTTGTTATGAAATAAATGATGTAAAGGGTCTGCTAGTCCAAATGCACCCTAAAAGAAAAATGTTAGGATTGTAGTCTAGGTAGGTAGATTGTTTGGGAATGTTTCTGTTGATATAATGTCTCCAAGATTTGTGGCAGCTAAATTAAAGAAAGAAAGGGATGTGCCAAGCAGTATGCATCTGTCCTACACCAAATATTTATCCTCTGAATTCTTGACTCCTTCAAGAAGAAGCCATCCCCCTATGGAGCCACTGTTAGCCCCTTGTAAATTTTTGACAGGCAAAGTAGGGGGCTAAAAAAATTTTGAGTCTTCAAGGAATGCATTTCCTCTAAAAACACATCATCTTTGAAGTCTCTTGTGCCTTTTCCCTATGATGAAGTCCCCTCTGCTGATTTCCATTATAGAACCTCTCTGAATACAAAGCTGTGCTCCAAAGGACCCATTTTTACCCCTTGTACCCCTGCAAAAATATCCCATCTCACTCTGTTGCCCTTTTTTTAAGCTTCCTTTCCACCCTTTTTCCCCCCTTCTGAAATTCCTTCATTAATCCTCTAATCCTCCCAAAACCATGTTTAAACCCTTCACATACTTTTTATTTGGCTTAAACAATCCTCTTCTCCCTATCGTTTCCACTTTCCACCCTCAAATTGCATTAAAATTGCCCAAAAAGCCATATTCTCCATGCATATGGGTCTTAGCCCCTTTCAGCTAGCCCCAGAACCGTTTTCCCTCACGTGACCCAAGCACTAGAACCACCCGCCAGCCCATAAGAGCGCTTATCAGATATGTATCGGGTGAAAGTTGAATCTTCGATCTGTATTGATCGAATGGTTATCACATGCTCTACAGCACTCGTGGTCTACCCCATTCATCCCCTCGACCGCGCCATCACCGTTTATTTAACCGCAGATCAACGGTCTGCAGTGCATCCATCCCGGTGGTCCCCGCCGCGTTGTTGTGTAACCAGCTCCAAAAATAGAAGAAAAGAGATATCAACGCCTTAGAAATAAGCCACTTCGAGGGGGAAACCTCCAATACATTACATAAATGAACAATTCTTGGATGATACAGTTTACAAAACCTCCTTTCTATATATAGGAGTCCATGGGGCCATAATGTAATCCTAGTGGGCCACAATGTAATCCTAGCCGACCTAACAATAATAATGTAAGGGCACAATAATAAAAATATGGGGGTTACAGGGGTACAAAAATAACAATAAGTGGGGCTACACTAACATAATAAGGGACTACACTATTAATATAGGGGCTTAACACGCGTTCACTGTACCAAAACAACCCAGTTTTCATCGCACCGCTATTGGAGGTCGGGTAGTATTTTCCCTTTGCCCAATGATTCCATACAACAATCGACACGTGGCTCTAACACTGTTCCAAAACCACTACCTCATCGCACGTTATTGTTCATTCACGGATGCGTAGCGATATTGCCGTAAGCCGTTAGATCTGGGGCAGCCCATCCAATGGTTGTCGCTCCCCGAAGCTGCACGGTGGTTAGCACGGGGAAACTGTATCCCTGGCCCACTGTCCATCGCCCTTCAACGTGTCCTCAGCCATCGATCTCCTCCCGAGATCGGACGGTCCAGATTTGATTTCCCTTGCCATTTGACCCCGTACCGCCACGTCACCCTTTCCACGACATTTTTTCGTATTCACCCGCCCCCGTTATATCTGTTCGTTCCAAGGTCAAAGTTCATTGTTTTTACGTTTAAACGTCTGCCTCGATGTTTTGCCATGCATTCTCCACTGTGTAATTTTTTCCTCCATAGTTGCCTCCGCAGTCACGATCCTCATCCATGCCACACTCCGACTGTCACATTCATCCATACCACCCTCTCCATAAAGGTTTTTTGTAACAATTTTCGTGTTTTGCAGGGTTTCGAGCGGCCATAAACCTCCATAGTCCGCAGCCCCTATCACAGTGACAGAAATACAGGAAAGGACCATTCTCAGAAGCTGGAATTATGGAAAATGGATCGGGAAAATGTTTGATAGGACTAGCAGTAAAAGAACAGGGTTCAAACTCCATAAAAAGTTGTCCAGAGCATTTGAAGCGCAGATTTCACAGTCAGAGGAAATTGTGGGAGCGGCAAAGAGTATCAGAGGGAAATTAGCGAGTTTAAGGCCTGTAATTGTAGATTTTGAGCCTTAAGCTAATTATTTGAAAGCAAAGGTACCAGTTCGAAGACCCTGAGGATCAATCAAAAGGTCCGATGCACAGAAATATAATATTATCAGGGTTTCCATACCAGCAGAACATTCCTCCATGAAAGGACACGGTACACATTATTGTTTCAGTCTACGTTGTGTCCAAATGAGGATTTTCACCCTGTCAGCATGTCCTACACCATCAGAAGCATTTGTTACACGGTATGGCAGACCCTAGCATCATTATTCTACCTTTTTGTGCAATTCACCAGAACACTGCAATGAGCACCAAGATAAATGCTCAGAATTAAAACCGAATGGAGCCTCGGCTCTCCTACTGTTTCAGAGTTTAATGCTGCATTTACGTTTTCATCTACCCCTGCTATGCTTTTCTCCTATAAGAATTCCCAAGATCAAATTGTAAAGGTTGTTTTTCGGCTGCTGTCGTTGTAGTTAGAGGGATTCAGTTTGATTGTTAGAAGAGTTCTGGGAGAAAGTAGCAGAGTAGTTTGTATTGTAGTAGGCTGGGGGGATAAGTTGGGACTGTAACAACCATCGAGCTCAGTGTATGTGATTGGATTTGCATCAATTAATCAAAGCACATTTCACAGGATCCTTGTCTATTACTATTGGTGATGTTTTTTCTAACTCTGTTTATTACATTTTCATAATGTTCATTTTCTGCTGGCTTGCATCAGAAATATGGTATAGGATTTACCCTTGTTAGGTACCCTATGCTTCTGCTCTCCTTGCCTTCAATTTTTTTCTGCTAAACATGTGTATCTGAGGATTGATTTCAATTGATTTAACCATTGTAGTAGTTCCTTATGCTGCTAGCTGATGTATGAGTTATTTGAACATGTTCTTAGATGTTCTTGTTGGGTTTAAGCTGAAATATTTGGGAACACTGGGGATTAGAGCTAGCCCTGTCCACTAGGATCCTTGTGCAGCCAGCTGACCCTTCTAAGATCTCTTTGTTAATCTTATCTCTGTTTTTCCTTGGAGCATGCTAAAGATGACCTGGAGTTAAATGACCTCTGGTCCAGTCTACAAGCTACCCCTTTGTCCCTTCTTTGAAAGCTGCCTTAGAGTATGTCCAAGCAGGTCTGGAGTTAAATGACCTCTGTCCTGATCTATAGACATAAATTGGCTTGTTTTCCTTCTTTCACCTTCTTCCCTTAATGTTCCATTCCACCATCTACCTGAAAGATCCTTTGGTATTAGATGACTTTCCCTTTGGAAGCTTTGGCTAGTTGTTGCAAGTAATTCCCTTTCATGACTCCATAGCCCAATGGATGGCACTTTCTTGACCTGTGCTCTTTGCTGAAACATCCTACTATTTTGTTTCTTTCCTTTCATTACTTTCTCAATCTATAATCCCATGACCAACCTAGCAACCAACCAATGAAATCATTTTAAAACCCCCCTTTGTGCTTCATACCTAGCCTAACATCTCATTTTGAGCTTCAAAGATATACCATTCTTTTCTCTATATTGGAGATATCCCTCTCTAGGTCCAGGAGGGCTAGATCCTAGGGCCCCAAATTGGTTCTGATGTTGTCTAATCTTTTGGTCTTGCTAATCTGGCCAAAACATGGGAACCCCAACAAAGGGTAAGGTTAAGGTTAAGGTTAGGTTAAGGTTATGGTTAAGGTAAGGTTAGGTTGGGGGTTAAGGTTAATATTAGGTTAGGTTAATGTTAAGATAAGGTTAAGGGTAAGGTTTACTTAACCTTACCCTTAAGGTTAAGGTTACGTTAAGGGTAAAGTCGAGGTTAAGGTTAGGTTAAGGTTAAGATAAGGTTAAGGTTAAGGTTAGGTTAAGGGTAAAGTTAAAGTTAAGATTAAGGTTATGGTAATGGGAA
The DNA here is from genome assembly GCA_034641835.2 of Pinus albicaulis. Lineage (NCBI taxonomy): Eukaryota > Viridiplantae > Streptophyta > Pinopsida > Pinales > Pinaceae > Pinus > Pinus albicaulis. The sequence continues at coordinate 26,025 of JAXQQM020088413.1, forward strand.
GGTTAAGGTTAAGTTTAAGGTTAAGGCTAATTTAAGGGTAAAGTCAAGGTTAAGGTTAGGTTATGGTTAAGGTTAAGGTTAAGGTTATCGTAAGGTTAAGGTTAAGATAAGGTTAAGGTTAAGGTTAAGGTTAGGTTAAGGGTTTGGTCAAGGTCAAGGTTAATGTTAGGTTAAGGGTAAGGTTAAGGTTATGGGTAAAGTTAACGTTAAGGTTAGGGCAAGGTTAAGGTTAAGGTTAGGTTAAGGTTAAGGTTAAGGTTAGGGGAAGGTTAAAGTTAAATCTAGGTTAAGGTAAAGGTTATGGGAAGGTTAGGTTAAGGTTAAGGTAAAGGTAAGGTTAAAGTTAAGGTCAAGTTTAGGTTATAGTTAATGTCACTGTTAAGGTTAGTTTATTGTGAAGGTTAAGGTTAAGGTTAAGGTTAAGGGTGAAGGTTAAGGTTAAGGTTAAGACCCGTAACCATAACCTTCACCCTTAACCTTAACCTAACCTTAAACTTAACCTTAACCTTAACCTTAACCTTAACGTAACCCTAACCTTACCCCAAACATAACCGAACCTTAACCTTACCTTAACCTAACTTAACCTTAACCTTTACCTTAACCTTAACCTTACCCATAACCTTAACCTTAAATTTATGGTTAACCTTAACTTTACCCTTAACCTAACCTTAACCTTAACCTTACCCTTAACCTTATCTTAACTCTAACCTTAAACTTAACCTTCACCTTAACCTTAAATTTACCCTTAATCTTGAATTTATCCTTAACCTTAACCTTAACCTTGAATTTACCCTTAACCTAACCTTACACTTAACCTACACCTTAACCTAACTAAACTCGTAACCTTAACCTTAACCTTAACATTAACCTTCCCATAACCTTAACCTTAACCTTAACTATAACCTAACCTTAACCTTGACCTTAACTATAACTTTACCCTCACCTTGACAAAACCCTTAACATTAACCTTAACATTGACCTTAACCTTAACCTTAACCTTACCCTTAACCTTAAACTTAACCTTGAACTTAACTATAACCTAACCCTAACCTTAACTAACCTTAACCTTGACCAAACCCTTAACGTAACCTTAACCTTGACTTTACCGATAAGGTAACCTTAACCTTGAGCTTGACCTTACCCTTAACATTAACCTTAACCTTAACCTGACTAAACCTGTAACATTAACCAAACCCTAACCTAACCCTAACCAAACTATAACCTTAACCAAACTATAACCTAATCCTAACCTTAACCAAACCTTAACCTTAACCTTACCCTTAATGTAACATTAACCTTGACTTTACCCTTAACCTTAACCTTACCCTTAACCTTACCCTTAACCTAATCTTAACCTTACCCTAACCTTAAATGTAACCTTACCCTTACCCTTACCCTTAACCTAAACCTAACCTTATACTTATCTTAACCTTAACCTAACCTTAACCTTAACCTTAACCTTAACCCTCACATTAGCCCTAACCTTAAGATTAAAGTTACGGGTAAGGTTAGGTTAAGGTTAGGGTTAGGTTATAGTTAAGGTCAAGATTAAGGTTCGGTTAAGGTTAAGGTTAAGGTTAAGTTAAGGTTAATGTTAAGGTTAAGGTTAAGGTTAGGGTTAAGGTTAAGGTTAAGATTAGGTTAGGCTAACGTTAAGGGTAAGGTTAAGGTTACGTTAAGGGTAAAGTTAAGGTTAAGGTTAGGTGAAGGTTAAGATAATGCTAAGGTTAAGGTTAAGGTTAGGTTAAGGTTACGGTTACAGTTAAGGTTAAGTTAAGGTTAATTTTAAGGTTAAGGGATTGGTCAAGGTTAGGGTTAGGTTATAGTTAAGTTTATGGGAAGGTTAAGGGTTAAGGTTAAGGTTAAGGTTAAGTAAAGGTTAAATTTAAGGTTAAGGTTAAGGGTTAGGTTAAGGTTATGGTTAAGGGTGTGGTGAAGTCTAGGGTTAGGTTAAGGTTAAGGTTAAGGTTAGGTTAAAGTTAGGGTAAGGGTAAAGTTAAGGTTAAGGGTTAGGTTAAGGTTAAGGGTAAAGATAAGGCTATAGTTAAGGTTAAGGTTAAGGTTAGGTTTGTTAGTTCCCAAATCCACCTTAGGCTGAAATAAGGCAGAAGAAGGACAACACGAAACCATGCTCAGCCTCGTAGCTAGCCCTACGAGGACAGGAGAGGGCTCTGTCCGGGTCAATCTCAATGAAACATTTTCGAAGGGGTTTGAGATGACTAAAGCAACAAATGATCTTAGGCTAGATAAACAAATATGAGGGTTTGATTTTGATTTTTAGGGGTTTTTGTTGGAAAAAGGGAAAAATACTTTTGGGCTTCGGGATGAGGCTAGATCTTATAGAGTTCAAGTTGGAGCAGGGTAGGAAATGGCTTTGATGTCTTAGATCAAGTGAATGGATGGAAAATAATGCTGAGGAGCTAAAGAGGGCAAGAGAGTGCAAGGATCCTCTAAAGTAGGCAGATCTCTATCTCGTAATGAATAGGCCATCTCTGGATCAAAACCATCCGGGAATTTTAACAAAGCTGACTTCTTAGAAGGCCTCAAGTCATCGGGAATCGCATTATAAACCGCATTAAATCTGATAATATAGTCTTGGATGGACTCACCAAGATTGCGTTTGATTTTAGTATATTCAGAAGTGATTTACAACGGATATTTCTTCATCTCCCACCAATCTAGAAACTGTCTTTGAAGCTCCTCCAATGTAGCAATAGTTCTGGGTTGCAATGCTCTGAACCACTTGCATACCTCACCCCCAAAAGTCTACACAAATAATCTCATAGACACATTTTCTTCATCGATCTCATGAAGATCAAAGAAGTCTCCCATTCTATCAATATGTTGCTGAGCGAGCACACTTTGAGGAGTGCCATCAAATAATGGGATCTTACTCTGATAATCAGCTGGCATAGGATCCAAATTTTGGGGTAAGAAAAGAGGTGTGAATCTAGCAGCCATTGCTCTTGGTGGATTTATGATCTGTCTTGGAAAAAAGGGTGGAGAAGGAGCAGGAGGTGTTCGAGGTGTATGTGGCGGAGATGGAGGAGGAAATACTACAGATTTTTGATCAGATATGGATGGCTGTACTAGAATAGTAGGAATGAAAGAAGGCTCAGCGTGAACTTGTGAATCAGATGTAATCACTGATGGACCAAGAGTCTCAGATGCAGATTCTATATACTCAGGAATATTTGTCACCACAACAGAGTTCTGAATATTCAAAATATAATTGTCGATGGATCTATTGGCTTTCTCGATCTCAAGATACTTAATAAACTCAGGATTTATAACCGTAGAACTAGTTGCACTTTCAGATTTAGTTTCAAACAATGAAAACTCGAACTGATCGTCAAACTCAATATCTTCGATGTATTCAAACACAGTAGGGTATGAGTGAGATTTGAACAAAGGAAACACGGGAGCTTCTCGACGGAAAATTATTGGAATCAAGTTAGGATTTTCATACACTAGAGGCGGATTAGGATCAGGATTTGATCTAGTATGTCTTCGGGAAGCCAGTGTGTTGATCTATTCAAAAATCAAAGGACAAAACCAATTTCTTCAGGCTATCAAATTCTAGACTCAATCATCCAAAAGTCTAGAATGATGTAATTTACTAGGGTAATTCGCAAATCAAGTGTCACATTCACAAGTTAAACTGGAGATTGACTGAATTAGCATTTATCTACTATGCACTCGCAGAGCAATGTGCAGTTCGAAGGCTACCTGGCGTGACTTCAGGCTCCGTCGATAACTCATGAAACAAATAACACCAACAAGCAAACCATTTTTTCCCCAGTATGGTCGCCACTATGTTAGTTCCCAAATCCACCTTAGGCTGAAATAAGGCAGAAGAAGGACAACACCAAACCACGCTCAGCCTCGTAGCTAGCCCTACGAGGACAGGAGAGAGCTCTCTCTGGGTGAATCTCAATGAAAAATTTTCAAAGGGGTTTGAGATGACTGAAGAAACAACTGATCTTAGGCTACATAAACAAATAGGAGGGTTTTATTTTGATTTTTAGGGGTTTTTGTTGGAAAAAGGGAAAAACAATTTTGGGCTTGGGGATGAGGCCAGAACATACAGAGTTCAAGTTGGAGAAGGGTAGGCAACGGATTTGATGTCTTAGATCGAGTGAATGGATGGAAAATACTACTGAGGAGATGAAGAGGGCAAGAGAGTGCAAGGATCCTCTCCAAACTGATGAAAACATAAAAAACTAAACAAAAGTCTAAGGTAGAGCACCAACAAATCAATGAATTCTACCTCAATTACTCATTCGTTTAATTCAGAAGCATGGAGAAGGGAAATGGAATACATATAACATTAATTAAACTTAAAATAACATGAGAAGAACATCATCAAAACTCAGAAGCCACAAGGATCCCAAAAAGTGCTGCAAAACTCTGGTCTTTCCTTTGCCAAAAACTGAAAATGGATATACAATGGAGTGCCAAACTTTTCCCAAGAGTCCAACCCTGAAAAGGTCTCAGAAAATACAATATATATATTATTATAACCCCTTCCCATGCCTCTAGGGGTCTATCTCATCCTTCTAGGGGCTGTTTCAACCAATTCTAAACATGGAGCTAAAATTTAGGCAGCCAAACAACTTGCCTCTATATGCTAGGAAACTGATCCATTCACTCAATTTTCACTTTTTAGTGAATGAATCATCTAGAAAAAGTAAATATATGCCAAAATTACATCATGGTTACCAAATTACATCAAGCTAGATCAAAAATTACATCAGGAGGTGAAACTAGTCAAAACTGGCCGAATTTCTGAGCTAGAAGGTGAAAATAGGCTAAATTCCTCGATGCGCCATGCTCAAAAGCTCTATGCGTCATGCTAATTTGGACCTATTTTTGGAGAACTTAATGAAGTTCAAATTGAGCTCATGATAGCTTGTGGGAAAGCCCTGGATGTTGGCTATCCAACCCAAGTGGAATTTTTCAATTTGGAGCTCATTTGCCCCTCCAAAACTTCATTCTCCCAAGACTACTTCCTGCTGGTGCAAAAGGTGGCAGAAAGGTGATTTTCATGGTGTTTTTGGCCCTTTAGGCAGCCCAGAATGTGATGAAATGCTTCGGCCATTCCTGAGCATACATAATATATCATGAAAAACCCAAAAATGCAAAGTTTTCCTCCAGAATATGTCCCAATCATAAGCGTGCGTCGGGTGGCGCAACGCGTCGGGCGGAAAAACCGATTTTGCAACCAAAATTTTCAAAATAAAAAAAACTTCTCCAAATTTGCTAAAATTTGGAGTGAAGGTCTCCCATCATGTCTCATGCCCAGCCAAGGAAGATTCAGCCAAGATTCGGAGTGGATCCAGCCTTTTCTGGCATTTCAGTGCTTTCTTCAACCTTGCCTTCAAGATCTTCATTCTGGCTTTACAAACGTGTGTGCGGGCCCAATAATGGTTTTTCATATGTCTGAGCATGTATTTATCCCTATTGTCCTTCTCCAACAACTTCTTAAGATTTCGGTTGACTTTCTGAAGCCAAATCTGTCGCTCAAAAGGTGTCATGTCACCTGGTCTCTTTCGGGCCAATTCACGGTCTTCACGGACTTTCCGCAACTCTATAAGTGTGTGCTGGTCCTCCAGTTGTTTATTTCGCTGCTCCAAATACTGTATAACCCACTGATCTCTCTACAATTTCTCAGTCAGTGTGCCGATCTCGGCTTTCTTCTCCTGGATGACCTCCCTCAGCTTTGAGCTAGGAGAGCTCGCATCAACATCAATAAATATAAACTCAGTATCTTGGCCTCCTGAGGGACCCTCATCCTGCATCAGCCTCTTTCCTCTATCCTGAACCTGCACCTGTGCTGATGTCGAAGGCGATACCCCTTCCACACCATGTGGATATAGTACTCGTGCTGATGATGAAGTCAACGAGACCCCTTCCACCCTGGGTGGAGATATTACTCGTCGTGATGCTGCAAACAAGGCTCTGGTGCCTCTCTGATATGTAACTGCCACTCGTGCACTGATAGGATCAATCTCAGGAATATTAAACTGGTGTGAAGGCTCCCCCTCATCATGAACTACCTCGGGAGGCGGCTGTAGCACTGCAAAGAAATCATGGGAAATGAACTCATCCCACGCAATGCCCTGCTGTGCAAGCTGATGTACCGCCATGATCTTGATGAGCGCATAATGATAAATGCTGTTATGTTGCTGCTTTGGAGTCTTCTTTTGCACAAGGACCGTCATCCACTCTATGTTATGGTATGTGAAATATGGAATGCTCATCATCCGCACTCTCGTGAAATGCATCAACAGTCGGATGTCATACGCATACAAGCGTGAAAAGCACCCTTCGCAACTGAAATACCTAATGATAAGTTTCATCAATGGTGCATACTCTTCCTTCAGAGATTGGAATGGAAATACCCTGCTCAGCTGCCTTAAATATCTAGGTCTGATGTAAGGCTCATAGTATGCTCTATCCAACTGCTGTCACTTATTCCACTCTTCACCGATATTTGGTATCTCGGTCGCCTCAGAAATAGCCTCTGGTGACAAAGTGAAATTCACTCCAGCCAGGTTCACATGACCATTATGCAAATGTAAGACAAATAGGCGAGCTAACTCATAATGATGCTGAGTTTGGGCAATCATCTCACAGTAATGGAAACATGACCGACGCTGAAAACAATCCATTGCAAGCGGGCAAGCCTGCAATTGGGTCAAGGAAGTGGGCTCCTCCCTGACATGCCTGCCACTTTTATGAGATCTCTTTGGCACATTTAGCTCTGCGTTTGATGAATCATTGTCCTGCTCATACCCCTGCTCATATGGTGAATATGTCTCTGACATGGTGCTGAAATGTGTTTGTCAACTGTTTGCTTGGTTAGTTAGAAAATGAACAATTGGTGTATTAAATGCCAAATGTGTCACATATAAAATGAGAGTCTGCAGGGAAGTGTCAAAGTGAATACAATGGAATTTCAAGTGATTTTGGAATGAACATTCAATTACTCACTGCTTGGAAACTCTGAGATTAGGCGCCTTCTACGAATGATATGGGAATAGATGATAGTGATGGGGGTAGTTTTAGGAATAAGTATAAATGCAATGTCAAGGAAACTGTCCTCGAATCTTTGGTAACCAGGATTTATCAATGATATGAAATGGTGGGAAACAATAGGGTTTGGGAATTTAAAACATGGGACAAAGGGTATAGAGATATGGGATAATGGTATAACAATGGAGCTGAGCTATAATGTGACAAAACTAGCAGTGACAACAATGATAGTAAATGAAAAGAACATACATATCAATGAAATGAGAGTTTAAGCACCAAAATTCACATTTTGAACCACCTCCTTTTAAACCCTTGGGAGCAGATTGCAATAGAGGTATAGGGCTTATCCTTGCACCATTCAAACACTAATCTCTTTGCTTCTAAACCACAGCACCATAGCTTAAAATCATTGAAGGAGCTTGGACAAACTTACTTGGAGAAGATAGCACTGAACCAAATCGAATTTTCACCGAGCGGAATTGATTTTTGGCCTTAGGGCTCTATGCACCACACGCAGACCCAATGTGCCGCGACTTTTGGGTGCGCCACCCCGTTGGAAAAATACACTGTCAACCTCGGCCCAATGCACCACATCAATTTGGTGCGTCGTGCCCCTTTCCTATGCGCCGCGTGCAATATTTACACACAGTCATGACCCCTCTAAAACACAGTTTTCTCTTCAACTTTGAAATTCGACTTCTCCTTTGGATTTTATGAATGAAACTTGATGCAAATGGATATATGATTTTGAGAAAAAATCTTATATAGAGATGGTTTTAATTTTTTCTTCTCCAAAAACCCATTTTGTAATGTTTTTTTTACTTTTGGCACTTTTCATTTATTTCAGCTTCTGTCTTTTTCTTTTTCACTGATTTTCTGAGTTTTAACTGATGAAATGGTTGATTTTTGCAGGGATGTTGGCGTTGATGTTTGGCCAAAGAAAACCAGAGCCTGCTTTGAAATCTTCATGACGGAAAAATACATGATTATTACAAAAATGAATGCGACAATTTCTTATTCAAAATAGAGTTCTGAATAAGAAATGTCCTCAAATATGTCTGATGATGAAAAAATTTGAATTGAAAACTTATTGAAATCATCCTCATGGCCTGTGGGCATTTATTAAACATGTCAAAAGACTGAACCCTAGACTCAAAAACTAAAGGACTCTCTTTGACCAAAATAATCATTTATGACTGCGAATGACATGAACTGAACTTTGATGATTTTGGAGAAATTTCGACCTACCCAACAGGTACAAGCATGAGGGAAACAAGAAAACCAAACCCTTTCGTCAGTCAATGGCATGCCCCTAATGGAATGCAGATGAATGAGCGGAATGAGACACCTAAACAATGAAATGCAAAATAGAGAAATGATCTCTGACGGAGGGCTGTAAGGACCGACTCTAACAAGGTTAATGTTAAGGTCAAGGTTAATGATAAGGGAAAGGTTATAGTTAGGTTAAGGTTAAGGTTAAGGTTAGGTTAAGGTCAAGATAAGTTTAAGGTTAAAGTTAAGGTTAAGGTTAGGTTAAGGGTAAAGTCAAGGATAAGGTAAAGTTAAGTTTATGGTTAGGTTAAGGTTAAGGTTAAGGTTAGGGTAATAAGGTTATGGTAAATGTTCAAGTTAAGGTTAAGGTTAATGGTTAATATTAAGGTTAAGAGTTAGGTCAAGGTTAGGGCTAGGTCACTAACCATAACCTAAACCTTAACCTTAACCATAACCTTAACCTTAAACTTAACCTAACCTTAACGTTATCTTAACCTTAACTATAACCTAACCCTAACCTTGACCTTAACCTTGACCTTGACCTTAACCTAACCTTAAACTTATCTTACCCTTAACCTTCACCTTAACCTTAACCTTAAATTTAACCTTAAACTTAACCATAACCTAACCTTAAACTTATCTTAACCTTAACCTTAACCTTAACCTTACCCTTACCTTAACCTTAAGGGTAAAGTTAAGGTTAAGGTTAAGGTTTTGGTTTAGTCAGGTTAATATTAAGGTTAAGGTTAACGTTAAGTGTTTAGTTAAGGTTAGGGTTAGGGTTAGGTTATAGTTAAGGTTAAGGTTAAGGGTAAGGTTAAGTTTAAGGTTAAGGTTAGTTTAGGTTAAGGTAAGGTTAAGGTTAAGGTTATGGTTATGGGAAGTTTAGGTAAAAGTTAAGGTTATGGGAAGGTTAAGGTTAAAGTTAGGTTAAGGTAAGGTTAAGGTTAAGGTTAAGGTCAAGGTCATCGTTAAGGCTATTTTAAGGTTAAGGTTAAGGTTATGGGTAAATTTAAGGACCTTAACCTAATCTTAACCTTAACCTAACCTTAATCTTAACCTTAACATAACTACAACCTTACCCATAACCTTAACCTTAACCTTAATCTTACCCATAACTTTACCCTTAACCTAACCTTAACCTTAACCTTAACTTAACGTTAACCTAACCTTAACCTTGACTTTACCCTTAACGTAACCTTAACCTAAACATTAACCTTATCTTAAAATTAACCTAACCTTAACCTTTACTATAACCTTGACCTTAACCTTCCCATAACCATAACCTTAACCTTGACTTTACCCATAACCTAACCTTGACCTTAACCTCACTAAACTCGTAACCTTAACCTTAACCTAACCTTAATCTTGACCTTAATTATAACCTAACCCTAACCTTAGCCCTTACCTTACCCATAAATTTAATCTTAAGGTTAGGGTTAAGGTTAAGGTTAAGGTTAGGCTAAGGTTAAGATAAGGAAAAGGTTAAGGTTAAAGTTAGGTTCAGGTTAAGGTTATTGGTAAAGGTTTGGTCAAGGTTAAGGTTAGGTTATAGTTAAGGTCAAGGTTAAGGTTATGGGAAGGTTAAGGTTAAGGTTAAGTTTACGCTTTGGTCAAGTTTAGGGTTAGGTTATGGGTAAGGTTAAGTTTAGGTTAAGGTTAAGGTTAGGTTAAGGTTAATATTAGGTTAAGGTTAATGTTAAGGGTTTTTTCAAGGTTAGGGTTAGGTTATGGATAATGTTAAGGGTTTATTCAGGATTAGGGTTAGGTTATAGTTAAGGTAAAGGTTGAGGTTAATATAAGGTTAAGGTTAAGGGTTTGGTCAAGGTTAGGGTTAGGTAATAGTTAAGGTTAGGTTAAGTTAAGGTTAAGGTCAAGGTTAAGGTTAGGTTGAGGTTAAGATTAGGTGAAGGGTAAAGTTAAGGTTAAGGTTAGGTTAAGGGTAAAGTTAAGTTTAAGGTTAGGGTTAAGATTAGGGGAAGTTTAAGGTTAAATTTAAGGTTAAGGTTAAGGGTTTGGTCTAGGTTAGGGTTAGGTTATATTTAAGGTCAAGGTCTAGGTTAACCTAAAATTTACCCTTAACCTTACCTTAACCTTCAAATTAACATGAACTTTAACCTTACTAAACCCATACCCTTAACTTTATCTTAACCTTACCTTAACCATAACCTTAACCTTGACCTTAACTATAACCTAACCCTAACCTTGACCAAACCCTTAAATTTAACCTCCTAAAATTAACCTTAACGTAACCTTAACCTTAACCTTACCCTTAACCTTACCCTTAACAGTCACCTTAACAATCACCTTAACCTTAACTTTACCCTTAACCTAACCTTAACCTTAACTATAACCTAACCCTAAATATAACCTTAACCATAACCTTATCTCTACCCTTAACCTTAACTTTAACCTAACCTTAACCTTAACCTTAACCTGACCTTAAGTATAACCTAACCCTAACCTTGACCAAACCCTTACCCTTAAACTTACCTTAACCTTAACCTTAACCTTCCCATAACAATAAATTTAACCTTAACCTTGACCTAACTTAACCTTAACATTTACCTTGAACTTAACCTTAACCTTACCCTGAACTTTCACCTTAACGCAACCCTAACCATAACCTTAACCTTAACCTTAGCCTTCCCCTAACCTTAACCCTAACCTTAACCTTAACCTAACCTTAACCTTAAATTTAACCTTTACTTAACCTAACCTTAACTTTAACCTAACTGTAAAATTAACCTTACCTTAACCTAACTTAACCTTAACCATAACCTTATCTTTACCCTTAACCTTAACCTTACCCTAACCATAACCTTAACTTTATCTTGAAACTAAACTTAACATTAACCATAACCTAACCCTAACCTTGACCAAACCTTAACCTTAACATTATCTTAACCTTAACCTTAACCTTAACCTTCCCCTAACCTTAACCATAACCTTAATCTTAAGCTTAAGCTTAACCTTAACCTTCCCATAACCATAACCTTAACCTTAACCTTAACCTTCCCATAACCATAACCTTAACCTTAACCTTAACCTTCCCATAACCATAACCTTAACCTTAACCTTAACCTTGACTTTGACCTTGACCTTAACCTTACCCTTAAACTTATCTTAACCTTAACCTAACCTTAACCTTAAATTTACACTTAACCTTACCTTAACCATAACCTTAACCTAACCTTAACCTTAACCCTACTCTTAACCTTATCTTAACCATAACCTTAATCTTAAGCTTATCCTAACCTTAACCTTGAATTTACCCTTAACGTAACCTTAACCATAACCTTATCCCTACCTTTATCCTTACCCTTAACCATAACCTTAACCACAACCTTAACCTTAACCTTAACTCAACTATAACCTTAACCTTCACCTTAACCTTAAGCTTAACCTTGATTTTACCCTTAACTTAACCTTAACCTTAACCTTAACCTTACCCCCTTAACCTTAACCTTAACCTTGACTTTACCTTAACCTTACCTTAACCCCTTAACCTTAACCTTAACTTTACCCTTAACCTTAAACCTTAACCTTAGCCTTAACCAAACCCTTATCCTTAACCTCAACCTTAACTATAACCTAACCCTAACGTTGACCAAACCTTACCCTTAAGGTCAATGTTAAGGTTAAGGTTAAGGTTAAGGTTAAGGTTAGGTAAAGGTTAAGGTTAAGGTTAAGGTTAGGTTAAGGATAAGGTTAAGGTTATGGTTGTGGAAAGGTTAAGGTTAAGGTTAAGGTTAGGTTAAGGGTTTGGTCAAGGTTAGGGTTAGGTTATAGTGAAGGTTAAGGTTAAGTTAAGGGTAACATCAAGGCATAACCCTTAACCTTAACCTTACCCTTGACCTTGACCTTAACCTTAAAATTTACTTTACCCTTAACCTAACCTTAACCTTAACTATAACCTAACCTTACCCTTAACCTTCACCTTAACCTTAACCTTGACTTTATCCTTAACCTTAACCTTGACCTTGACCTTAACCTGACCTTAACCTTAACCTTATCTTACCCTTAACCTTAACCTTCCCAAACCATTAACCTTAACCTTGAACTTAACCTTAACCTGACTAAACCTGTAACCTTAACCTTAACCTTAACCTAACCTTAACCTTATCCTAAGCTTTAATTTAACCTTAACCTTAACCTTAACTTTGGTTAGGTAAAGTCAAGGTTAAGGTTAGGGTTATATTATATTTAAGGTCAAGGTTAAGGTTAAGGTTAAGGTTATTGGTTTAGTCAGGTTAAGGTTAAGGTTAAGGGTAAAGTCAAGGTTAAGGTTAGGTTAAGGTTAAGATTAGGGTTAAGGTTCATGTTAAGGTTAAGGTTAAAGGTTTGGTTAAGGTTAAGTGTAAGGTTAAGGTTATGTTTAGGTTAAGGGTAAATATAAGGTTAACGTTAAGGTTAAGGGTTTAGTTAAGCTTAGGGTTAGGTTATAGTTAAGGTCAAGGTTAAGGTTATGGTTAAGGTAAGGTGAAGATAAGGTTAACGGTAAGGTTAACATTAAGGTTAGGTTAAGGTTATGGTTGATGTTAGGTTAAGGTTAAGGTTAGGTTAAGGGTAAAGTTAAGGTTATGGTTAGGGTTAGGGTTAGGGTAAGGTTAGGGTTAGGTTAAGGTTAAGGTTAGGTAAAGGTTAAGATTAAGGTTAAGGTTAAGGGTTTGGTCAAGGTTAGGGTTAGGTTATAGTTAAGGTCAATGTTAAGGTTAGGTTATGGTTAAGGTTATGGGAAGGTTAAGGTTAAGGTTAATGTTAAGTTAAGGTTAAGGTTAATGTTTGGTCAAAGTTAGGGTTATGTTATAGTTAAGGTCAAGGTTAAGGTTAGGTTAAATTTAAGGTTATGGTTTTAGTCAGGTTAAGGTGAAGGTTAAAGTTAAGGTTAGGATAAGGGTAAAGTCAAGGTCAAGGTTAGCGTTAGGTTAAGGGTAAGATAAGGTTACGGTTAAGGTTAACGTGAGGTTAAGGTCAAGGTCAAGGTTCAGGGTAAGGATAAGGTCAAGGTTAAGGGTAAGGTTAAGGTTATGGTTAGGGTAAGGTTATGGTTAAGGTTAATGTTAATGTTAAGGTTAAGGTTAAGGATAAGGGTTTAGTTAAGGTTGAGTTTACGTTAAGGTTAAGTTTAATTTTAAGTGTTTGGTCAAGGTTAAGGTTAGGTTATATTTAAGTTTATTGTTAAAGTAAGGTTAAGATAAGGTTAAGGATAAGGTTAAGGTTAAGGTTAGGTTAAGGTTATGGTTAAGGTAAGGATAACGGTAAATTTAAGGTTAAGGTTAGGTTAGGTTAAGGTTAAGGTTCAGGTTAACATAAGGTTCAGTTTATGGTTAGGTTAAGTTTAAGGTTTAAGGTTACGGGTCTTAACATTAACCTTTACCAAACCTTAACCTTAACCTTAACCATAACCTTAACCTTAACCTTGACCTTAGCTATAAACTTAACCTTAACCTTGACCTTAACTATAACCTTAACCTTAACCAAACCCTTAATGTTAACCTAACGTAACCTTAACCTTAACCTTAACCTTAACCTAATCTTAACCCTGACCTTAACTATAACATAACCCTAACCTTGACCATAACCTTAACCTAACCTTAACCTTGAATTTAACCTTAACCGTAACCATAACCATAACCTTTACCTTAACGTAACCTTAACCTTAACATTTACCTTAACATAACCTTAATTTGACTAAACCTATAACTTGAACCTTAAACTAACCTTAACTATAACCTAACCCTAACCTAACCTTAACCTTGACCTTGAACTTGACCTTAACCTAACCTTAACCTTAACCTTATCTTACCCTTAACCTTAACCTTCCCAAACCCTTGACCTTAACCTTAACCTTAAATTTAACCTTAACCTAACTAATCCCATAACATTAACCTTAACCTTAACCTAACCTTAACCTTAACTTAACATTAACCTTAACTTTAAACTTACCCTTACCTTAACCTTAAGGGTAAAGCTAAGGTTAAGGTTAAGGTTTGGGTTTAGTCAGGTTAAGGTTAAGGTTGAGGTTAAGGTTAAGGTTAACCTAACCTTAACCTTATCTTAACCTTAACATTAACCTTAACCTTAACTTTAACCTTACCCTTACCTTAACCTTAAGGGTAAAGTAGGTAAAGTAAGGTTTAGTTAAGGTTAGGGTTAGGGTTAGGTTATAGTTAAGGTTAAGGTTAGGTTAAGGGTAAAGTCATGGTTAAGGTTAAGGTGATGGTTAAGGGTAAGGTTAAGGTTAAGGTTAAGGTTAGTTTAGGTTAAGGTAAGGTTAAGGTTAAGGTTAAGGTTATGGTTATGTGAAGGTTAGGTAAAGGTTAAGGTTATGGGAAGGTTAAGGTTAAAGTTAGGTTAAGGTAAGGTTAAGGTTAAAGTCAAGGTCAAGGTCAAGGTCAAGGTTAAGGTTAGGTTAAGGTTAAGGATAAAGTTAAGGACATTAGCCTACTATTAACCTTAACGTAACCTTAACCTTAACTTTAACTTAACTATAACCTTACCCATAACCTTAACCTTAACCTAACCTTAACCTTAACCCTAAACTTAACCATAACTTTACCCTTAACCTTAACCTTAACCTTAACCTTAACCTTATCTTAACCTTAACCTATCCTTAACCTTGACTTTACCCTTAACGTAACCGTAACCTTAACCTTATCTTAACCTTAACCCAACCTTAACCTTAACTATAAACTTAACCTTAACCTTCCCATAACCATAACCTTAACCTTAACCTCACTAAACCTGTAACCTTAACCTTAACCTAACCTTAACCTTGACCTTAACTATAACCTAACCCTAACCTTAACCCTTACCTTACCCATAACTTTAACCTTAAGGTTAGGGTTAAGGCTAAGGTTAAGGTTAACGTTAAGGTTAAGGTTTGGTCAAGTTTAGGGTTAGGTTATGGGTAAGGTTAAGGTTAGGTTAAGGTTACATGTTTGAATTATTACGTTGTATGTCGTTGTTTCTTCTCTGCATGTGTACAGGTGTCCGAACGTGGTGAGCGTAAGGATTGTGATCTGTTAAGTTAGGAATGGGAAGAAATGCTTCTTCTTTGACAACAGTAGCTTAAGACTTGAGGTAGGCTATCTAACGTATCTTTGTCTTTTGTAACTAGGAATTGATATCGTAGCATGTTTTGTTTGTTGCTAGACCCACTTTAGGGCTAGTGGGATCGCCTCTGTTGGTAGAGGGGACTTACCTCTCCAACAAATTGGCAACTCCACTGGGGAACAGTGTGAGTTAGTCCCTCTCCCATTGGGTTGTGTTTTGGCTTCGTGTTTGTCTAGTTTTCCTTCCTGCTTCATCTTGCTTGGTTTGAAACCCTTGTTCAACCCCCTGGAGATCAAACCTCTCTCTGTTTGTTCATTTTTCCTTTTTATCTAAGTAAACCTTCTTGCTGCATTTTCTTGCCTGATAGTCATGCCAATGGGCATGAGTTGCTAGTTCATTAACTGCTCCATTCCTTGTTTGGCACAGATTACAGCCAGACTGGTGCGCTAACCCTAGTAGGGTTTGTGGTTTGCTTGGTTTTGGAGTTTTTGAGCCTGAGCTTTGACCTTGGGTTGTTTTTTCTGACTTTTTGAGTGCTTTAGAGTTATTTTTTACTGGGATCAACCCTTTTCCTTACATTTTTTTCCCTTTTCTATCATTTTTTCTTTTCAGCCATAGGTTTTCTAGGTGCTTTAGCCTGCTGAGCCACCTGTGGGAGTTTCGGGTCCTTGGTTTCCTAGTCAACTTCGTTTATGCTTCTTTGCATTCAGCTTCTTAGATCCATTTGAGTGATTGCATTAATTGAGTGATTTTCCTCTCTTTCGTTCAGTTTTACTCTTTTCACTCCAAGCCTAGATTACACATCTTGTTTGGGTCTCTTTTGAGATCTTCCTTTGATTTGAAGGATTTCGTCACTAATTTGAGTCTTGCTTTGCTTGTTTTTAGTTGAGAGAAATTGTTTTGTTTTATCTCCCGCTTCACCATTCTCAAAATCATTGTTTTCATTTATTTTTCATATCATTTAGTGCACTTTCTATGATATATTGAAAAACACAAAAAAAATCTTTTGCATTCTTGATTAGCATAGTGAAAATTGGAAAATCTTTCGCATTTCTAGCATTATATAATTCTAGGGAAGAGTTTTTTCAGATTCATAAGCTCACATCAGGCATTGTGGTGGATGTCTTCGCATGATTTATCATATCTATCGCTTGAAATCTCTAACTCTCTCATAGATAGCTCTTCATTGAACAAAATGGTGTCTTATGGCATGTAGCTTGCATTCAGGGATTTGTGAGATTCAACATTTGGTAGGACCTTGGAATTGAAACGTAAATTGAAGATCAACTTCAAAATTTACTGAATTAATCTAAGGTAACATTGAAACTTAACGCAATATTTAGTGGTCTAAGTTAGAGACGTGTTCTGGCATCTTTAAACCTAGCAGCTTTCGTTCGCCATTTGGCTTCAAACAACGCTAGTACGAACTTGTGCTCCCCGTACCGTCGAGTATATAAAGGGAGACCCCCCTAGGTTGCAATCCTTTAATCCGTAGGAAGCCGAGTCTGCCACCTTGTAATCATGATACATTGAACACAACATTTGGGTAGACTACCTACACGTACGTCAAGTCCTTGGTTGATTTCTCTTTCATTTTATAACCAAGGTGTATATGGCAGTTCATGGGAACCTGGTACACCCTTTTACCTAGACTACCTAAGCAGTCATTTTCGATATTTACTGACTCCATAAATTTGAAAATATCATCGAGCACTTGTCCTTTTTCACTCACTTAAAACTAAAAGATATAGAGTCACCTTTTGCCTATTTCTTGACTCTTAAAATATGAAAAAACAAAGTTTTGTTTCAATTTTTTTAAAAATTAACTACCTACGAAATATTCATGGTTAAAGTTAGTTTGCTTAGGGTGTTTTCTTGAGTTGTTTCCGATGGCAACTTTTTCGGAGTTCACTAACCCAGGAACCCCTTCCGAAGGGAATCTTGGTTCTTTTCTTGCTTTTGGGAATGTTGGTGCTCCTTATATGGCAATGTTTTCCCTGCCTGGTTTAACTGTTGGATTGCTTGTATGGTTATTTTTGACCTCGGCGCTCCCGAGTGTTCTGTCCACCATAAAACCATCTCCTCTGCCTGAACAACATCATGTTACTTCTAAGGTGGAACTCTCCCCTTATTTTCCTATTTCCTCGTCCTCCTCTTCTACTTCGCCTGGTGAAAGTCTGGATTCCAGTAACCAGGTGGCTAAGAAGAAGAAGAAGATTACCAAGAAGAAGAAGTCAGATAAATGAGAGACTAAAACTGCAACTACTGCACTTAGGAAACCATCCATTGTAGAACCATCTGAAATTCCATGAAAGGTTAAATTCCCTTGCATACTCTACAAGGGTAACCATTTTCTTTGAGACTACCCTGGTATTCCCATTTTCATCCCTTATGGGTCTTTATCCATCAGTTGTATACTCCCCACCACAGGTTAATTATGTGGCTACCTACGCAATGCCCGCAATCAGTGATACTACCATTGTGCATAGTGTTTTGGGGACATTGGGTCCTTATTTCCAAGATGTTGTACTACCATATGGCATGGAAATCTTGGAAGCCATGACTTCTTATTCATCATTATGAGTTCTCGTCAAAGAAGAGTTTGTTTTCGTGTGTCAATCTCCTTAAAAAATGAAACAAGGTGTCAATAGGATAGTTTTTTTAATGTGTCAACCTCGTTAAAATAATGAAATGCGTTCCCGTTCAATTCAAGTCTTTGATTAGATCTTGTAAAATCCCAGTCAAGTATTTCTCTTGATCTCGTACTTTGAACATTCACTCCATCTACCTTTCATATGGACTGAAGCTTTGGGGGCATGTACCTCTAATTGAGTCACCATGATAGGGGCATGCTTACGTTTTTCAAGCGTAGTTTGATTCCATTTCAAGCTTGTGTAAAAATGAAACTAGTTTCAAGCATAGTTTATCTTTGTTTCAAGCTTGTGTAAAAATGAAACCAACTTCAAGCAGAGTTGTTTTATTTCAAGCTTGTGTAAAAATGAAACCATTCTCATTTTACCTCTCGTCATTGCCATTTTTTCAGCCTTTTTTGCTAGATGAACCTTGGTTTTCTCATTCCATCATTACCATCTACTTGGCCGATCATATACCTTCACTTGGTTGTTTTACCTGTTCTTGAGGAACTACTACGATGAGTGGTCTTGTTAGCCAACCTCTTGACCTTTACTTGTTCTGAAAAGTTCCACCATTACTGGAACCAGTTGCCACCCTTTATACCACTCGTTCCTCCAGGAGGAGTCAACTTTCAACTCTTTTTTTACTCTTAAAAATTGAAAAGGTTTTCGAGACTCTTGTCATTTTTAACTCGTTAAATGGTTGCAAAACGATATCTACCCAGTATACATTTAACCCTTTTTCAGGCTGGGATGGATTATTTATGAAAAAGGAATACCTTAGCCTATCACAACTAAGAGGTTCTCTCAGACACACTTTTCTATCTTTTCGGATCTGTGATACTACCTACGAAAAGGGACTGTTGGAGTTTTCTTTTCTACCTTCTTTTCAAACTCTCTAAACATGAAAAGATGCCAATTTCTTCCTTTTTCATACTAATTAAACCTTGGTGACATCGGAATTCATCACCATGACATCATTCGAGTTTCTCCTTCCTAGGGCTCGTAAAATGTACTAGGTTGGATTTGTTCAAAAGACAAACTTACATCACAAGCACATGCTATCTAATTCATGATTTTTTCTAAAAATAACTGGGGTACTCGCCATAAATGATGGGGGAAAATGGAACTAAAATCATAGTCTTATCGGCAACATGTTTCTCTTGAACATGGCACTTGTCTGCATTCGTGTCGGGTTGGGGACATCTCATCTCGTTATTTGCTTGCCGTCATGGGTTGGGGTAATCTCTTTTAACCGCTCATCTGCTCTTTTCCACGTCACCATGACCTCAAATCCCTTGATGTTAAATACTACCAAATCCAGTGTCGTGTCACCTGATATGTTCAAGAGAAGTTGGCCTCTGCAGTTTTCAACCTCCCTCTAATTCTCTATTGGTCTTGATTCACAAACATCATGTTCTTATGTCTCATGTTGATGATGTGGGAAACATTATGGCCCACCTTCAATCAAGGTCACTTCCTGTTGACTTCAGCTCATTATCTAGGAAATTGATCTAGAGGCTCCTTTTAGGTACCTTGGAGCCTGCATGCCTCAATGGTAGTTTCTTTGCATTTGACACAAATTTTTCATTATTGGCCTTCGATCGGATGATTCTACGGGTACTCGACGCTAGATTCTTGTTCACATTTCATGGATTGTACCTCTTGTACCTTGAGAGCCATTTTCATTATTGGTGGTTTCTCTCGCGTATGTTAACAGTTTTCATCAGTGGATGGTGATCAGACAATGTTCTTGCATGTTTGACTTCAACTCACATGTTCACATGCTCTAACTTGTACTTTGATCAGGTTGAGATGGAGCACAAGACCCTGGATTTTGTCTAATGAAATCTATGTTGCGGGTTCTTTGTGGATTATTATGACTTATTACATGACTCTTTTAATTGGATGGATGCGACCATAATTGAGTCTACTTGTTGATCCTTATTTTACTAGATGGATGCGTCCATACCTTGGATCTCAGTTTTTGTACACTTTATTATGGATGGTTGCACCCATACCACATATCATGTATCAAAGATATCAGTTGTATTTGTATTCGCAAGTCTTCTGACGACAGTGTTTTCAGCTGAACACGTTCTCTTAAATAATTTCACCCCTCCCTCTCTCTTGGACCTCATGCCTTAGGGGGGGAATATTTTACACATCATTTTGTCACTGTCCCTACAATCCCTCGTAACATACATTGGAGGAATATTCCCATGACCTGTGAACAGTAAAATGTCCTAAAAACACCTTGATGGCATCTTTTTGCATAAGGGCAAGAATTATCCTTGAGAACATTTCCTTAGAAAGACCCCAAAAACCCATTTTTTGGCATTAGCGCGAGTATCCAGTTCATCCCTCGCGCCAACGGGGAAAATATACACTATTGGGTGCACCAGCTGGTGCTCTGTCCCTATGTTGTACCCGTGCCAACCTGTCTTGCAATGTTTTTTAACAAATTGAGGTGGAAGTTTCCTTTAACCACCTCGGGAATGAATCACAAAAAAGAGGTTGGGTTGTTTGGCTCTGGATCTCCCTGTTTAGGAAGAGGTTTTCCACCTCTCATGGAACCTTCCTAAGAGATAGGACTTTCCCCCATGATTATAGGGAGCCTGACCTCTCCTTCTCCCTCTATAAAAGCCTGCCCGCTCTATTTGCAACCTAGATGAACATTTGGAAAGAAAACTATAGCTGAGCGACTATTGAAAGCAGAGCTAAGGAGAACCCCGTAAGAGATAGAGACTTGTCTAAATTCCCAAATGATGACGCGATGTCAAGACTCAGTTGTAATATCTATTTCACATTGTAATATATGCTCGACTATGTTATTGGTTCCATTTTTGTATTTCTTATATTTTTAATGCAATTTGAATCAATATTTTCTAACCGATTGATAGTTACATGTTTGAATTATTACGTTGTATGCCGTCGTTTCTTCTTTGCATGTGTATAGTTGTCTAGATGCAGTGAGCGTAAGGATTTTGATCTGTCAAGCTAGGAATGGGAAGCAACGCTTCTACTTTGACAACATCAGCATAGGACTTGAGGTAGGCTATCTGTTGAGCTCCAAGAATGTTCTTTCTTCCACCATATTCCACTCCATTTCTTTTTATCCATTATTAATCCCAGGCTCAAATGATCAATGAAATTAGTTAAAATTTCTTTAAGAATGAATATCGTGGTTAACTTGCTATGTTTTTATGGTTGTGTCATTGTAGTGCTTTTTGAACTGAAACTAGCTACAGAATGCACACATTCTGTAACTAGTTGCCAATTCTGCAGCCAGCTTCATGTTTATACAGGTTCCGGATGTAATATTGAATAAAAGCACACATGGGTGTATTCCACGTCATGTCCTCATAATTTGTTGCCCTCCATGGATATTGAACGGAATTCTGTACGTGGTTAAGCATGTGGAAACTTAAACTAGGAGGTAGACTCCTAACAGAATAAGGACAGTCCAGATTCTGTTACGTGATCATGATCAGAGTCCTAGTTTAGTTTCTATTAGGAAAGACAATAATCCCCGTATTATCTCAAGTTTTGTTATGTAAATTTGTTATAAATATGCTCGGGAAACCGAGAGACAGAGGTTAGATTTTGGTTAGATTTTATGTTTGACTGTTAGATCTTTGAAGTCCGTGAATACTCTGTTTTTAGGTGATTCCTCTTTAATGAAAGAAGCAACATTTCCTTGAACACGTTGAGTCGATTTTGAACTAGATTTCATGCTACTCTGGTGGTAGAGGGCCCCTGCATCCTGAGCGGCTTTGTTTATACAGTAGATAATTATTTTAGTTTCGCTTTTATTTCAGCTTATGTTCATATTTGTTTATATTTACTATCACAACCAAACTTACTCTAATCAACTTTTCCAAGATATCATTATGAATAATGAGGTACAACTGTGATAGTGTAGGTTTTAGTTGCATTTATTTTCGTTAGTTATCACAGTTAAAACTTACTCTAATAAACTTTTTCAAAATATCATTATGATGAATAAGGTATAACTGTGGTACTGTAGGTTTTAATTGCTAGTTTACACCAAGTGGCATCACCAATATTACTCTTACAAAGCTCTTCCAAAATATCATAACAATGAGTAAGAAGTAGCTGTGGTGTCTTGGACTTTAGTTCTATTTGCTTTCAGTCTTGCGTTTATGTTCAATTGCTTTGAATGATACAACCATACTCGTTCTCACAAACTCTTCCAAAACATCATTCACACTGAACGGGATGAATTGTAGAATTCCTTAGGTTAGTTGCATGATAACTTAGTTATAGGACTCCGAAGGTAGAATGCATGTGATTCAGCTCTGTCATTTTATTTTCAGTTTGATAATGGATTTTCAGTCTAACATTGTTCACTGTACTTCAAATAGACTAGTGGCACTCTAGTTTAGTTTTAGTTCCCTGTATTAGCACTTAGTTGCCATCCATTGCATTTCAAATTGTATTAGTTGTTAAATTTAAACACCACGGTCTTCATTATTTACAAAACTTCTTTTGTTCCAAACTCATACTAATACATAATTATCTGGACAGAAGGTAGTATCATTCTAAGGCCTGGAGTATTTTTGCAACCTTTTGACCATTTCACAAACATGCCTTTTCTCAAAGACCATTCTAAAAATAAATCTATAACTTTTGAGTGAGGCCTAGTGGTGCTAGATTGCGTTGTAGAACAGAGTTGGAAGTTAGTTTAGAATAGAAATCTTATGGTGCTACAAATGTTCTTTTCCAAGTATGTTCCAATAGACCTTTAATCATGGATAAGATGTTGTAACATTGTAAGTTGATTGTTTGATTGTTTAGTTAGAAGAATTTCATTTACACTTAACTTCCCATTTCTCAAGCTCTTCCAAAACATCTTTAATGAATGAATTGGACAAGTTAAGCTCATGTTGTGATTTATTTTCTTGAAGTCATTATCAAGCTTTGTATTTTTCTAGCCATAGTTTAGGTTTTTTTTTGTTGCAGTATTTGCATTTGTCATTTGTCATCCATAATTTAGGCTTCACTCTGTTTTTAACCAGTAGCTTCTTTCCACCAGCATTTAGTTCCTTCCCTTTCAAAACATAAAACCATAAAACCAAAAACATCATAAAACACTAAACACAACATGGTAAGAAACAAATACCTAGGCACATATAGTGCACCACACTTCAGCAGTTTACCAACCCTGGTTGACAATTAATGAACTCAATTTAGGAGACTAGGTTGAGCACAAACATTTTGGTGCCATTTCTAGGGAAGTGTAACTAGGTAGCCTTGTTTCTTAACTCCCAAAAACAATTGTATGCATAGAGAGAGAGACTCAAGGGGTAGATTCATAAGAAGCAGCAGCAGAAGTTTGATCCCTAGAACACCACTTGTTTCATCTAGACCAAGAGCCAGTACACCTCCAACTCAGACCCACAATCCATCCTTTACTGATCCTAGACTCCCAGAGGACTTAAGATCAGATAGTCCATTAGAAAGACCTTCCATTTCATCCATTGAACCTGACTTAGAAGAATATTTAAGGACCTCTATTAGAGACACAAACTTTTCCACTTCCTCGGAAGAATCAACTATGGCAGAAGAAGGGGGAGGAGGAGTCTTTAATGGAGAACAAACATTATTTGGAGGGGGTAGGGGTATAGGTATAGGATAAGGAGGTAGAGGTGTAGAAGGTGAAGGAGGTAGAGGAAGAGGTAGAAGAGAAATGGGAATCTCTTTTGGGTTTCCTATAGTAGATGAGGAAACCAATACAACCATGAAAAACATTTCACCCTCTGTCCTTCCAAACTTATATGGACTTAAAACTGAAGATCCTGAAACCTTTCTATTTGAATTTGAAGTCCTATGTAGAACTTATGACTACTTACAAGATGCTCAAAAAGTTAAACTATTTCCTTCAACATTGAAAGGAGCAGCATTGAAGTGGCTTATGAGTTTGATCAATAGTTCTATTAGGACATGGGAAGACATGAAACAAGCATTTCTAGAGAGGTATTTGGATTATTGTATGCCATTCAATCATAAGGAGGAAGTGTTTAAGATATTACAAAAAGAAGATGAAAACTTGGAAGATTTGTTGGAGAGATTTCATTACAACATCAAAAGAGCAAAAATGGAAAATTTAGATCAAGACACCTTAAAAGCTCTCTTGTTGAAAACAATTATGGATGAATGGTTGGATATTCTTAACATGATGGGAAAATGGGATATATCTCAGCTCACATTACCTGAGATAGCTGAGTTATGTATCAATCTTTCAAGAGGAAAATCTAAAACTATAAAAGGCCCAAGAGACCCTGCTCTTGCAAGGGTAAGTAAGTCTGCTTCTGGGACAGTAAGTAGGGTAGAGATAGGGCATATGCTTGATGAATTCAAATCTGATATCTCAGGGAGTCTTAGTGAACAAATCGACACCCTTAAGTTACAAAAAAAGAAAAAATCTGAATCTGATGCTTTAGAAATATTTCGTCCCAGATGTAGAAAAAAGCATGCCTTAAGAGAGTGTCCTTTGGATGAAAAATTTGTAGAGACCTGTGTCATTTGTTCAGAAAAACATGAGACCAAGAGTTGTCCTTCACTTCCTGGTCTTAAAGCTGTCTTTCAAGAAGAAATTCTTACAAGTGCCACAGAATCTCTCAATTTTGTCTCTAGAAGGCCTTGGCAAGGACCCCAAACACAAGGATTTCATGATCAAATGTATAATCAACCTCCACCAAATTGGAATTCTTGGCAGCAAACTTGGCCCCAATTTCAAAATCAATCTCAAGATTGGGCACAAGGGGCACAAAATCCCTATGGAAGATACTCTCAGTACTATCAGTATTCACCATTCTATCCACCATATCCACATTTTCCTCAACAACAAAATCCTCAACAAAACCCTCAAAATCCACAACATCAAAATCAACCACTTCCATTACCATTTCCTCAAAAATCAAATCAGTTTCCTGCTCAACCCATACCAAACCCCAACAATAGGAATCCTCAGAATACATATATGCTAGAAGGCCAACAGTTTCCAACTTATTTAATTACTCCTCTAGACCTTAGTGATGTTCAACTTAGGTCTGGAAGAATACTTGAAAAGAGGAAACCTTCTGTGATTATACAAGAACAAGACAACTCTGAGGAAGATCCTATACGAGAAAATGAAAGTCTTGAAGAATACACATCTTTTCAGGACCCAAACATTGAAAAATAAAAACAAAAAGAACCAATAATTTCAACTCCTGTATTAGAGCAGCCATCAACATCCACTCCTACACCTCCCTTTGCAGAAAGATTACAAATTGATAGAGGTGTAGGAAAAAAAATTATGGTGCCTAATTATGATTTCCTAGATGAGCTAAGAAATGTTTTCATTAAGATTCCATTATTACAAGCCATCAAGGAAATCCCAATTTTAGCAAAGACAATAAAGGAGTTGAGCATGAAGAAAACAAGAAAAAGAATAAGAGAGACAAAGAAAATTCAAATAGCAGGAAAAATAACAGACATTATGATGGGTAAGATTTCTATTCCAAAGTATCTAGACCCAGGAAATCCAGTTGTTAAAATTCACATCAATGGAATTGAGATCCAAAACACACTCATTGATTTAGGAGCAGCAATCAATATCATGACTAGACAAATCATGGATAAACTGAAACTTCCTAATCTTCTCTTTACACCTACATTATTACAATTAGCAGATAGATCTGTGATTAAACCTGATGGGGTAATAGAGGACATTCTAGTGTCCCTAGATTCTTGGGAGTATCCTATGGATTTCATGATCCTAAGTCCTAAGAATAATCTAGGAGGACAGCCTATTATATTAGGAAGAACTTGGTTAGCTACAGCTGATGCTTTCATTAGTTGTAGATCCGGTGATATGTATATCTCTGATGGTAGTTCAACTAAGAAATTCACTTTGTATCCTCCAGCAAGGACAATTACAGATTTAGATGATACTCAACGGATAGAGGATGAAGAAGACTTACAACCTCTCTTCACAATTTCAGAAATTAGTGAAGATAGTCAAATTATGAATACTTTAGAAAACTTTGAATCCTCTTCGGAATATAAAAGTGAACCATTTCAAGAAGAATGTAACATTGAGTTTTGTCATCAAGACAGATGTCTCTTCATTCCATGGATAAATTTGGCAGCTCTACAAATGAGATATTTCCAAGCAAATCTTTAAACATAAACAAGAACCTAGAAAAATCTCAACAAGAAGATTTAGTCAAGATATTACAAAGACATTCTTCTGCATATGCATGGGAGTACACTGATATGAAAGGGATAAGTCTTAAAACTTGCACTCATCACATCTATATAGAGGAAAATTGTAAACCAATCAGACAACCTCAAAGAAGGATGAATCCAAATCTTAGGGAGATTGTTAAAGAAGAATTGCAGAAATTGTTGAATGTCAATTTCATTTATCCTATTTCAGATAGTCAGTGGGTTTCTCCTTTGGTAATTGTGCCAAAGAAAAATGGTAAATGGAAGGTATGTATTGACTACCGAGAATTAAATAAAGCTACTATTAAAGATCATTTTCCTTTACCTTTCATAGATCAAGTGTTAGATACATTAGCTGGCAAAAAGTACTTCTCATGTTTAGATGGGTTTAGTGGTTATAATAAAATTCAAGTAGCACTTGAGGACCAAGACAAAACCACATTTACCTGTCCTTGGGGTACATATGCTTACTGAGTATTTCCATTTGGATTATGCAATGCACCTACAACATTCCAAAGGGCAGTATTAGGAATTTTTTCAGATCTAATACATGATTGTGTAGAGGTATATATGGATGATTTCACAGTTTATGGAAACACATTTGAAGAAGCCTTAGCAAACTTGGAAAAAGTTTTAAAGAGATGTCAAGAAGAAAATATTTCACTTAGTCATGAGAAATGTTTCATGATGTTTACTGAAGGTATTGTTTTGGGGCATCACATTTCAGGGGATGGGATTAGAGTTGATGAGTCAAAATTTGAAGTCATCTCTAACTTATCTAGTCCAAGTTGTCAAAAATATGTTAGGATTTTTCTAGGATTTACAGGATATTATCGGAGGTTTATAGAAAACTTCACCAAGATAGCATCTCCACTCTTTAAATTGCTTACCAAAGACTGTGAATTCAAATGGAATTCTGATTTCCAATTAGCCTTTGAGACCTTAAAAACAAAAATTTCTGAAGCACCTATTTTAAGGGGACCTAACTGGAAGTTACCTTTTCACATTTCAACAGATGCCTCAGATACAACTCTAGGAGAAGTATTGGGACAAAAATACCTGATTCCTTATGCCATCTACTATACCAGTAAAAATTTGACTCCTACAAAGAAACTATACTGTAACTGAAAAAGAGTTTTTAGCTGTTGTTCATGCCATAAACAAATTCAAACACTATATAACAGGCTATGAAACTTTTGTTCACACAGATCATTATGCAATTAGATACTTAATGAACAAATCAATTACTAATGGCAGAGTTATAAGATGGTTATTGCTTTTACAAGAATTCAACATTACCATTCTAGATAGGCCTGGAAAACAAAACACAGTAGCTGATTTCCTATCTAGACTCCAAAACATCAAAGATGACACTCCAGTTGAAGATCAATTTCCCGATGAATATCTTTTTGCAATTTCTACCCAAACTCCTTGGTTTGCTGACATTGCTAATTATTTAGTTTCAGGAAAATTTCCTTCAATAATGAATGCAAGAGATAAAAGAAAAATCATTTATGACAGTGCAAAATATTCATGGGTTGCTAATAAGTTGTACAAGACAGGTCCAGATTTGATCATTAGGAGATGTGTTCGTGAAGATGAGATGCCTGAGATTCTTAAAGCATGTCATGATGAACCTTGTGGTGGACACTTTGCTGATAAGAGGACAGCCTATAAGATCCTTAATTTAGGATATTATTGGCCATCCTTATTTAAAGATGCTAAAGAGTATGTCAAAAGGTGTGACAGTTGCCAAAGGGTAGGGAAACCTTCTCCTTCAGGTGAGATGCCATTGCAACCTCAGGTACATATTGAACCTTTCGAAAAATGGGCTTTGGATTTTGTAGGACCTATTAGTCCTCCATTAAGACAAAAGATATATATATTAGTTTTCATTGATTATGTTACCAAATGGGTAGAGGCCAAGCCATTACTTTTTGTTAATGAAGCATCTGTAGTTAATTTTCTTTTTGAGGATATTTTTACTCGTTTTGGTGTCCCAAGGGAAATTGTTATAGATCAAGGAGCTCAATTCACATCAAGGCTAGTGGAACAAATGATGGAGAAGTACAAAATCAGACACAGAAAATCTACTCCCTATCATCCACAAGAAAATGGTCAAGTGGAATCTACTAATAAGGTTATTGAAGGGATCCTAACAAAGACTTTCCATTTACATAGAAAAGATTGGGTAGATAGGCTTCCTGAAGCCTTGTGGGCCTATAGAACTACATGGATAAGCAAAAAAAACCATACTCCTTATGAACTTGTTTATGGAAAGCAAGTTTTTTTTCCCATAGAGTTCCAGATTCAAACTTTCAAAATGGCAGTTCAGCTAGGACTTGATCTATCAGAGGCACAAAAGCATAGATTGGAGCATATTAATGAATTGGATGAGATCAGACAAGATGCAGTTTAGAAAACCAGTATAGTCCAACAACAAAGTGCTAGATGGCATGACAAGTACATCAAGGAAAAGAAGTTCAAAGAAGGTGACTGGGTTCTCTTATTTGATTCAAAATTAAAGGATTTTCAAGGTAAATTTCAAACACATTGGCTTGGGCCATATGAAGTTGTTAAATTTTTTGACAATGGAGCAGTAAAAATCAGGACAATAGATGAAGAAGAGGTTACTTTTCTTGTGAATGGTCATAGATTGAAGCTATATCACAAACCACTCTCAAGGGAAGAATTTATTACAAAGTTCCAGGAAAACAGTGATGTGAAGTTAATGAAGAAGAATCTTTCTTCTTCATCAACTTAATTGAATTTTCTGAAGTCATTTTATTGAAAAATAAAAATAAAAAAATAAATAAAGTATAAACATGAAAACCAATCAATGATTGGCATGTTTATATAGAAAATATAGGGTGAAAATTAGAATCTTTCTGACACTCTAACTTTTCCATTTTGTTTCTGCAAGCAGCTATTACAAAATCATAAGTTCAGATCCATTTCACTTATGATCCATCTCATTTCATTCCATTCCATTTACTCATTCATCCATACTCCATCTCATTCACTCATTCATATTTCACTTCATTCCATATTTCATTCATCTCATTCCATACTTCATCCACCTCATTTCCATTCCAGAATTTGAAATTTGATGTTTTTCTGCAATTGAATAATACACAGCAAAAAATGGTAGGGTAATTTTTCACTCCATTTCATAAATTGTAATCCATCCCAATTCATCATTCACTTCATACATATTCCATTATACCATATTTCATCATCCATCCTCACTCATTCCATACAACATTCAGCTTACATTCCAAACCACTCCGTTCCATGATTCAAGTTCTTTGCAGGTACATTTTGCAATCAAACAGACATTCTGCAGCTAATCAGACTTTCTGCAGCTAATCAGACTTTCTACAGCCAGACAGATATTCTGCAGCTACAGAACCTGAAGACACTGACCAGTAATTATTTGATTTGCAACAAAATTATCATGCACATCCATGAACAAGTCAAGATCAAGAAGGTTATGAAGACTAAAAAAAAATTAATGATTTGAAGGGAAAATAAAGCATATGAAGATCACAAGAAAATCAAAACAAAGGCAAAGGTATGAAGTAATTATAATGCCACATCATGAAAAATTTTAGTATAGTTTAGCTATGAATAATTCGAAAAGTTGTTATGGTTAATTTTATTGATCATGCCGAATAAACCTTCCACAAAACTTTGGATAAAAATCTTTCTATTTCACCATTCCAAAACCCATATCTGATCATCATTTTTAAAAAAAAAATCTCTAAACGGTTAAAGTGTTGAAGTGACTTGATTAATCACATCACTAAGCATTTAATGATGATTTTTGAAATATCTCCGCGGTCTTTTCACTCATTGATTCGTTTTATTCACATCACCTCATTAATTCATTCTGTAACCATTCCTTATCACTCCTTTCCGCTGTCGACTCTTAACCATTTCATTATGTAGAACAGAGTTATCTCTGTAATAACCGTTGTCACCGTGAAACAGAGGAAACATTTGGGGAGAAAAAACAGCTTGTTAACGGCCATTCTCACCGTGAGCATAAGGCTGGTGAATTGAATATTGAAGAAGAGTTATGGGCCTCATCGTGAGAATAGAACCAGTTGGCACTAAATATTTAGAAGTATATCCCCAAATCCGAGAATGTTGCAACAAGCAGGATGGCTGCAATTCCTTTAAAAATTTAGTGGCTCCCACAAAGAGGTTACTAAAACGTTTGCAATGTCATTCAAAGGAACCAAGGTTGAAGTTGGAGATATTAAATTCACTGTCACAGAGGTTTTTATTGCAGAAGCAACAGGACTTCCTAGATAAGGAGAAAGATGGTTTAAGAACAGAGAATTCCGTAACGAATCATGGAAGCAGATACTCAAGTCACCAGGTATGGATGTCACTGTTTTTAAAAAGGGTATCCCTAGTTCTGTATTAAAGAATAAATGGAGAAACATGTTGCTTATCCTACAAAAATTCATCACTTGTGAAGGTAGATATGGTACTTTCTATGTTTACCATATTAGGTTGATAATGCATTTCCTAGAAGAAGAACTTAATTTGCCCTATTTCTTGCTTCAAAGTTTAAAGAAAATGGCTTCAAGTGTCCAGAAGAGAATTCAATTTCTAGAGACAACCTTATACCACCATGGGTTAGTCAAGATTTTGATTAAGCATCATTTGTGCAAAATAGGGGATAATTGGGATAACTTCTTGGTGAGAAATCACTTTGTGGAACCAAAAGAACCTTCACCTGAACATGAACCTACAAAAAGAAGTAGAAGATGGAGATCTTCCAAAACTGAAATTGGTAAGTCAATACAAGAAAGTAGTGAAGAAATGATCTCTGAAAAATTAGTTCAGATTAAGAAGCAACTTAAGAAAAAGAGAATCATAAGAAAAGTTGCCAGAGGAAAAGGAGAAGGGCCATCTCAACCGAGGAGAAGCCACAGACTGAAGGGCATACTAAAGGAAACAAAAGTCAAAAAAACTGGGGTTATAAACATAGAAGACGAAGAAACACCTACTGAGGAGGATTTTGATGAAGAAGTTCCAGAAATTGATCCTGCACTGCAAGAAATTTACAATTATGTTGAAACATTGGAGAGAAAAGCTTCAGAGAGTAGAGACAGAACCCCTAGTCCTCCACTGTCTGAAATAGATGTGCTAAGAAGAGATGGGTACGAGCTGGAAGTACTTAATAGACATATTAAAACTGAGAATGATATTCTGAGGGAACAAGTTAAACTAAAAACCAGTATGAACTCAACCCTATCTCTACAAATGGACAAAGTGGAAAAGACTAATGAAAAGTTGAAAAAGACGAACAAAAAGTTAATTAGGGCACTTACCAATTTAAGGTTCAATTTAGTCATTAGGAAGCCCAGAAGGCCTTTAACTATCAGACAAAGTAGAAGAAGAGGATTGGATGTTCTTGCAGATGTCTCTGAGTTCATGGAATAGTTGCATGAGGACATGCAAGAATCTAGCAGTGCGGGTATGTTGAGCTCCAAGAATGTTCTTTCTTCCACCATATTCCACTCCATTTCTTTTTATCCATTTTTAATCCCAGGCTCAAATTATAAATGAAATTAGTTAAAATTGCTTTAAGAATGAATATCGTGGTTAACTTGCTATGTTTTTATGGTTGTGTCATTGTAGTGCTTTTTGAACTGAAACTAGCTACAGAATGCACACATTCTGTAGCTAGTTGCCAATTCTGCAGCCAGCTTCATGTTTATATAGGTTCTGGATGTCATCTTGAAGAAAAGCACACATGGGTGTATTCCACGTCATGTCCTCATCATTTTTTTCCCTCCATGGAGATTGAACGGAATTCTGTACGTGGTTAAGCACGTGGAAACTTAAACTAGGAGGTAGACTCCTAACAGAATAAGGACAGTCCAGATTCTGTTACATGATCATCATGAGAGTCCTAGTTTAGTTTCTATTAGGAAAGATAATAATCCCAGTATTATCTCAAGTTCTGTTATGTAAATTTACTATAAATATGCTCTGGAAACCGAGAGACAGAGGTTAGATTTTGGTTAGATTTTATGTTTGACTGTTAGATCTTTGAAGTCCGTGAATACATTGTTTTGAGGTGATTCCTCTTTAATGAAAGAAGCAACATTTCCTTGAACGCGTTGAGTCGATTTTGAACTAGATTTTGTGCTACTCTGGTGGTAGAGGGCCCCTGCCTCCTGAGCGGCTTTGTTTATACAATAGATAAGTATTTTAGTTTCACTTTTATTTCAGATTATGTTCATATTTGTTTATATTTACTATCACAGCCAAACTTACTCTAATCAACTTTTCCAAGATATCATTATGAAGAATGAGGTACAACTGTGATAGTGTAGGTTTTAGTTGCATTTATTTTCGTTAGTTATCACAATTAAAACTTACTCTAATAAAATTTTCCAAAATATCATTATGATGAATAAGGTATAAATGTGGTACTGTAGGTTTTAATTGCTAGTTTGCACCAAGTGGCATAGCCAATCTTACTCTTACAAAGCTCTTCCAAAATATCATAACAATGAGTAAGAAGTAGCTGTGGTGTCTTGGAATTTAGTTGTATTTTCTTTCAGTCTTGAATTTATGTTCAATTGCTTTGAATGATACAACCATACTCGTTCTCACAAACTCTTCCAAAACATCATTCACACTGAATGGGATGAATTGTAGAATTCCTTAGGTTAGTTGCATGATAACTTAGTTATAGCACTCCGGAGGTAGAATGCATGGGTTCAGCTCTGTCATTTTATTTTTAGTTTGATAATGGCTTTTCAGTCTAACATTGTTCACTGTACTTCAAATAGACTAGTGTCACTCTAGTTTAGTTTTAGTTCCCTGTATTAGCACTTAGTTGCCATCCATTGCATTTCAAATTGTATTAGTTGTTAAATTCAAACACCACGGTCTTCATTATTTACAAAAATTCTTTTGTTCCAAACTCATACTAATACATAATTATCTAGATAGGAGGTAGTATCAGTCTAAGGCCTGGAGTATTTTTGCAACCTTTTGACCATTTCACAAACAAGCCTTTTCTCAAAGACCATTCTAAAAATAAATCTATAACTTTTGAGTGAGGCCTAGTGGTGCTAGATTGCGTTGCAGAACAGAGTTAGAAGTTAGTTTAGAATAGAAATCTTATGTTGCTACAAATTTTCTTTTCCAAATATGTTCCAATAGACCTTTAATCATGGATAAGATGTTGTAACAGTGTAAGTTGATTGTTTGATTGTTTAGTTAGGAGAATTTCATTTACACTTAACTTCCCATTTCTCAAGCTCTTCCAAAACATCTTTAATGAATGAATTGGACAAGTTAAGCTCATGTTTTGACTTATTTTCTTGAAGTCATTATCAAGCTTTGTATTTTGCTAGCCATAGTTTAGGTTTTGTTTTGTTGCAGTATTTGCATTTGTCATTTGTCATCCATAATTTAGGCTTCACTCTGTTTTTAACCAGTAGCTTCTTTCCACCAGCATTTAGTTCCTTCCCTTTCAAAACATAAAACCATAAAACCAAAAACATCAGAAAACACTAAACACAACGTGGTAAGAAACAAATACCTAGGCACATATAGTGCACCACACTTCAGCAGTTTACCAACCCTGGTTGACAATTAATGAACTCAATTTAGGAGACTAGGTTGAGCAAAAACACTATCTATCATAGCTTTACATTTTGTAACTAAGAATTGATATCGTAGCATGTTTTGTTTATTGCTAGACCCACTCTAGGGCTAGTGGGATCGCCTCTATCCGTAGAGGGTATTTACCTCTCCAACACCCTTAAACTTAACCTTACCCTAACCATAACCTTAACTTTACCCTCAACCTAATCTTAACCTTAAACTAACCTTAGCCTTGACCATAACTATAGCCTAACCCTAACCCTAACCTTAACCTTAACTATAAACTAACACTAACATTGACCAAACGCTTAACGTTAACCTTAACCTTACCCCCTTAACCTAACCCTAACCTTGACCAAACCATTAACCTTAACCTTAACCTTAACCTAACCTTAACCTTAACTTTAACTTTAACCTTAA
This sequence comes from Pinus albicaulis, assembly GCA_034641835.2. NCBI lineage: Eukaryota > Viridiplantae > Streptophyta > Pinopsida > Pinales > Pinaceae > Pinus > Pinus albicaulis. Next base: position 60,329 of record JAXQQM020088413.1, read on the forward strand.
CTCTAACTTAACCTTAAACTCGACCTTAACTATAACCTAACTCTAACGTTGACCAAATCCTTAACCTTAACCTTAACCTTAACATTAATCTTACCCCTTTAACCTAACCCTAACCTTGACCAAACACTTAACCTTAACCTTAAATTTAACTTTACCCTAACCTTAACCTTAACCTTAACATTAACCTTAACCTTAACCTTAACCTTGACCAAACCCTTAACCTTAACCTTGACCAAACCCTTAACATTAAGCTTAACTTGACTAAACCCGTAACCTTAAAATAACCTTAAATTTACCTATAACCTAACCCTAGCCTTGACCAAACCCTTAACCTTAACCTTAACCTCAACCTAAACCTAACATTAATGTTGACCTTAACTATAACCTAACCCTAACCTTGACCAAATCCTTAACAATCACTTTAAACTTAAGCTTAACTATAACTAACCCTAACCTTGAACTTAACCTTAACCTAACCTTAAACTTAACCTTAACTATAACCTAACCCTAACCTTGACCTTAACCTTAACTTAACCTTAACCTTAGCCTTAACCTTCCCATAACCATAACCTTAACCTTGAAATTACCCTTAACCTAACCTTAACCTAAACTGAACCTTAACTTTAACTTTACCCTAACCTTAAGGGATAAGCTAACCCTAACCTTTACCAAACCCTTAACCTTTACCCTAACCTTAACCTTAACCTTAACCTTGGCTTTACCCTTAACCTTAACCTTGACATTGACCTTAACCTAACCTTAACCTTAACCTTAACCTTTACCTTTACCTTATCTTACCCTTAAGCTAACCTTAACCTAACCCTAACCTTGACCAAACCATTAACCTTAACCTTAACCCTTAACATTAATCTTGACCAAACCCTTACCTTAACCTAAATTTAACCTTAACCTTCCCATAACCTTAACCATAACCTTAGCCTTAACCATAACCTTAAGTTGACTAAACCCATAACCTTAACCTTAAACTTCACCTTAACCTTAAATTTACCCTTAACCTTGACCTTACCCTTAACCTTCATGTTAACCTTAACCTTAAACTTACTAAACCTATAACCTTATCCTTAACCTTAAATTTTCCCTTAACCTTGACCTTACCCTTAACCTTGACCGAACCCTTAACCTTAACCTTAAACTGACTAAAAACGTAACCTAAGGGTACATTTAAGGTAAAGGTTAGGGTTAAGGTTAAGGTTAAGGTTAGCTTAAGGTTAACCTTGACCTTGACCTTAACCTTAATCTTAACCTTACCCTTAACCTTTACCTAACCTTAACCTTAACCTAACCTTGACCTTAACTATAACCTAACCTTAACCTTAACCTAACCTTAACTTTACCATTAACCTAACTATAACCTTAACCTTAACCATAACCTTAATCTTCACCTTAAAGTTACCCGTAACCTTAGCCTAACCATAACCTTGACCAAACCCTTAACCTTAACCTTAACCTGACTAAACCCTTAACCATGACCTAACTGTAACCTTAACCTTACCTTAACCTAACTTAACCTTGACCTTAACCTTAACCATAACCATAACCTTAACCTTAACCTTACCTTAATCATAACCTTAACCTTAACCTTGACCTAACCTTACCCTAACCATAACCTGAAATTTTCCCTTAACGTAACCTTAACCTTGACGTTAAGGTTAGGGTTAGGTTAAGGTTAGGTTAAGGTTAAGGTTAAGGTAAGGTTAAGGTTAAGGTTAATGTTAGGTTAAGGTTCAAGTCATGGTTAGGGTTAGGTTAAGGTTAAGGGTGAAGGTTAAGGGTACGGTTAAGGTTAAGGTTTGGGGAAGGTTAAAGTTAAGGGTTTAGTTAAGGTTAACGTTAGGTTAAGGTTAAGGCTAAGGTTATGGGTTTAGTTAGGTTAAGGTTAAGGCTTACCCCCTTAACCTTAACCTAACTATAACCTTACCTTATCCTAAATTAACCTTAACCTTAAATTTAACTTTACCTTAACCTTAAGGGTTTAGTCAGATTAAGGTTAGTCAGGTTAAGGTTAAAGCTGAGGATTTGGTAAAGGTTAGTGTTAGGTTATAGTTAAGGTCAAGGTTAAGGTTAGGTTAACGTTAACGTTAAGGTTAAGTTAAGGTTAATTTTAAGGGTTTGTTCAAGGTTAGGGTTAGGTTATAGTTAAAGTTAAGGTTAAGGTCAAGGTTAAGGGTAAGGTTAAGATTAAGGTTAAGGGTTTGGTCAAAGTTAGGGTTAGGTTATAGTGAAGGTTAAGCTTAAGTTAAGGGTAAAGTCAAAGTTAAGATTACTGTTAAGGTTTTTTCAAGGTTAGGGTTGGGTTATAGTTAAGGTTAAGATAAGGTTAAGGTTAGGTTAAGGGTAAAGTTAAGGTTAAGGTTAAGGTAAGGTTAAGGCTAAGGTTAGGTTAAGGTTAAGGTTTAGGTTAAGGTTAATGTTAAGGTTAAGGGTAAGGTTAAGGTTATGGTTAAGGTTAAGGTCAAGGTTAAGGTTAAGTAAAGATTAAGGTTAAGGTTAATGTTAAGGGTTTGGTCAAGGTTAGGGTTAAGTTATAGTTAAGGTTAAGGTCAAGGTTAAGGGTAAGGTTATAGTTAGGTTAAGGTTAAATTTAATATTAAGGTTAGGTTAAGGTTAAGGTTAGGGTTACGGGTCTTAACGTTAACCTTCACTATAACCTAACTTTAACCTTAACCTGAACTCGAACCTTTACACTAACCTTAACCTTAACCTTGACCCGAACCTTAACCTTATCTTAATTTTAACCTTCACTATAACCTAACAATAACCTTGACCTTAACTATAACCTAAACCTAACCTTAAGGGTGTGTTCAAGATTATGGTTAAGTTATAGTTAAGTTCAAGGTTAAGGTTAGGTTAAGGGTAATTTTAAGGTTAAGGTTAGGTTAAGGGTAAATTTAAGGTTAAGTTTAGGTTAAGCTTAAGCTTAAGCTTAGGTAAGGGTAAGGTTAAGGTTAAGGGTAAAATTAAGGTTAAGCTCAAGGTTAAGGTTAAGTTAAGGTTAAGGTTAAGGTTTGGTAAAGGTTAGGGTTAGGTTATAGTTAAATTCAAGGTTAAGGTTAGGTTAAAGGTAAAGTCAAGGTTAAGGTTAGGTTAAGGTTAAGACTAGGTTAAGGGTAAAGTTGAGGTTAAGGTTAAGGGTTTGGTCAAGGTTAGGGTTAAGTGTTACGGGTTTAGTTAGGTTAAGGTTAAGGTTAAGGGTTTGGTCAAGGTTAGCATTAGGTCATAGTTAAGGTGAAGGTAAAGGTTATGTTATAGTGAAGGTTAAGGTTAAGATAAGGTTAAGGATAAATTTAAGGTTAGGCTTAGGTTATAGTTAAGGTGAAGGTTAGGTTAACGGTAAAGTTAAGTTTAAGGTTAGGTTAAGGTTAAGGTTAGGTAAGGGTAAGGTTAAAGTTACAGGTTTAGTCAGGTTAAGTTTAATGTTAAGGGGGTAAGATTAATTTTAAGGTTAAGGTTAAGGTTAAGGGTAAAGTAAAGGTTAAGGTGAAAGTTAGGTCATAGTTAAGGTTAAGGTTATAGTTAAAGTAAAGGTTAACATTAGGTTATAGTTAAAGTTAAGGTTAAGGTAAATGTTAAGGTTAAGGTTAGGTTTACAAGTATTAACCTTAACGTTCACTATAACCTTAACCCTAACCTTAGCCTTAGCTATAACCTAACCCTAACCTTAACCAGACCCTCAACCTTAACCTTAACCTGCCTAAACCCGTAACCTTGACCTTAAACTTACCCTTAACCTTCACCTTAACCATAAATTTAACCTTAACCTAACCTTAACCTTAAACTTAACATTAGCCTTACACCCTTAACCTTAACCCTAACCTTAAACTTAACCTGAATAAACCTGTAAGCTTAACCTTACCCTTACCTAACCTTAACCTTAACCTTAACCTAACCTTAAGGTAAGTTTAAGGTTAGGTTAAGGTTAAGGTTAAGGTTAAGTTAAGGGTAAAGTCAAAGTTAAGGTTAGGTTAAGGTTAAGGTTATGGTTAAGGTTACGGGTTTAGTTAGGTTATGGTTAAGGTTACGGGTTTAGTTAGGTTAAGGTTAAGGTTAAGGTTAGGGTTAGGTTGAGGTTAAGGTTAAGGCTAGGTTAAGGGTAAAGTTAAGGTTAAGGTTAAGTTAAAATTATGATGAATGTTAAGGGTAAGGTTAAGGTTACGGATTTAGTGAGGTTAAGATCAAGTTTAAGGTTAGGTTAATGTTAAGGTCAAGGTTACGATTATGTAAAAGTAAGTTAAGATAATGTTAAGGGTTATAGGTTTAGTTAGCCTAAGGTTAAGGTTAATGTGATGGTTTTAGTGAGGTTAAGTTTAAAGTTAAGTTTAAGGGGGTAAGTTTACGGTAAGGTCAAGGTCAAGGTTAAGATTAAGTTAGGTTAAGGTTAAGGGTTTGGTCAGGGTTAGGGTTAGGTTATAGTTAAGGTCAACGTTAAGGTTAGGTTAACGTTAAGGGTAAGGTTAAGGTTAAGGTTAAGGTTAGGTAAGGGCTAAGGTAAGGTTAAGGTTAGGTTAAGGTTAACATTGACCTTGACATTAACCTTAACTTTAACCTTGCCCTTAACCTATCCTTAACCTTAACCTAACCTTAACGTTAACCATGACCTTCCCATAACCTTAACCTTAACCTTACCTTAACTTTAACCTTAACCTTTACCTAACCTTAACTTTAACCTTAACCATAACATTAACCTTAACCTAACCTTAACCTTGACCTTAACTATAACCTAACCCTAACATTGACCAAACCCTTAACCTTAACTATAACCTAACCCTAACCTTAACCTTATCTTACCCTTAACCTTAACGTATCCTTAACGTTAACATTAACCTTAACCTTGACCTAACCGTAACCTTAACCTTACCTTAACCTAACTTAACATTAACCGTAACGTTAGGTTAAGGGTAAAGTCAAGGTTAAGACTGAGGTTAAGGTTAAGGGTAAGGTTACGGTTAGGTTAAGGGTAAATTTAAGGTTAAGGTTAGGGTAAGATTAAGTTTAAGGTTAATGTTAAGGGTTTGGTCAAGATTAGGGTTAGGGTTAGGTTTTAGTTAAGGTCAAGGTTAAGGTTAGGGTTAAGGTTAGGGTAACGGTTAAGGTTAAGGTTATGGTTAAGGTTAAGGTTAAAGTTAGATAGTGTTTAAGGTTAAGGTTAGTTTTAAGGTTAAGGTTAGGTTAATATTAAGGTTAGGTAAGGGAAAGGTTAAGATTAAGGTTATGGTTAAGTTTAGGTTAAGTGTAAAGTTAAGGTTAAGGTTATATAAGGTTAAGATTAAGGTTACAAGTTTAGTCAGGTTAAGGTTAAGGTGACAGGTTTAGTTAGGTTAAGGTTAAGGGGGTAAGGTTAAGGTTAAGGTTAAGGGTGAAGGTTAATGATAAGGTTAAGGTTAAAGTTACAGGTTTAGTCAGGTTAAGATTAAGGTTAAATGTTTGGTAAAGGTTAGTGTTATGTTATAGTTAAGGTTAAGGTTAAGGGCAAGGTTAGGGTAAGATTAGGGTAAAGGTTTAGGTTAAGGTTAAGGGTTTCCTTTCCCTTAACCTTAACCTTAACCTTACCCTTAACCTAATATTAACCTTAACCTTAACATGACTAAACCTGTAACCTTACCCTTAACCTTATCTTACATTGAACTTAACTATAACCTTAACCTTAACCTAACATTAACCTTAACCTTACCCTTAACCTAATCTTAACCTGAACCTAACCCTAAACTTGACTTTACCCTTAACTTAACCTTAACCTTCACAATAACCTAACCCTAACCTTCACCAAACCCTTAACCTTAATCTTAACCTTACCCTTAACCTTATCTTAAACTTACCCTTAACCTTATCTTAACCTTTACTTAACCTTAACCTTGACCTTGACCTTAACCTTAACCTTAACCTTAACCTTAACCTTAACTTTACCCTTAACCTTAACCTTAACCTTACCCATAACTATAATTTTAACCTTAACCTTGACCTTAAGGGTAAGGTTAAGGTTAAGGTTAAGGGTAAAGTTAAGGTAAGGCTATGGTTTTGGGAAGGTTAAGGTTAAGGTTTGGTGAAGGTTAGGGTTAGGTTATAGTTAAGGTCAATGATAAGATTAGGTTAAGGTTAAGGTTAAGGTTAAAGGTAAGGTTACGGTTAGGTTAAGGTTAAGGTTAAGATTTTGTTAAATTTAGGGTTAGGTTATAGTTAAGGTTAGGTTATAGTGAAGGTTGAGGATAAGACCTATAACCTTAACTTTGACCTTACCCTTAACATTAAGCTTAACTTTAACCCTAACTTTGAATTTACCCTTAATCTAACCTTGACCTAACTTAACCTTAAACTAACCTTAACCTTACCCTTAACCTTCAGCCTTAACCTTAAACTAACCTTAAACTTAACCTTAACCTTATCTTAACCTTATCCTAACCTTAACCTTAACCATAACAGTAACCTTAACCTTAACCTTAAAATTAACCTTAACCTTAACCTAACCTTAACCTTAACATTAACTTGACTAAAATCTTAACCTTATCCTTAACCTTAACCTAACCTTAACCTTAACTATAACCTAACCCTAACCTTGACCAAACCCTCAACCTTAACCTTAACATTAACCTTTCCCTAACCTTAACCTTCACTTAACTATAACCTAAACCTAACCTTGACCAAACCCTTACCCTTAACCTAACCTTAACCTTCACTTTACCCTTAACATGAACTTAAACTTAACCTTCCCTTAACCTTAACCCTATCCTTACCCTAACCATAACCTTAAATTTACCCTTAACCTAATCTTAACCTTAACCTAACCTTAACCTTACCCTTAACCTTGACCTTAACCTTAACTTTAACTATAACCTAACCCTAACCTTGACGAAACCTTAACCTTAACCTTAACTTAACCTAACCATAACCATAACCTTAACCTTAACCTTAAACTTATCCTAACCTTAACTATAACGTAACCCTAAACTTGACCAAACCTTAACATTAACCTTAAGTTTAACCTTAACATAACCTTATCCTTAACCTTAACCTTGACTTTACCCTTAACCTTAACCTTAACCTTAACCATAACCTTAAAACTAACCTTAACCTGAATAAACCCGTAACTTGAACCTAACCCTAACATTAACCAAACCCTTAACCTTAACCTTAACCTCACTGACTAAACCCCTGAATTTACCCTTAACCTCAAATTTACCCTTAACCTAACTTTACCCTTAACCTTAACCTTAACCTGAATAAACCCGTAACCTTAACTATAACCTAACACTAACCTTGACCAAACCCTTAACATTAACCTTTACCTTTACCTTTACCTAACGTTAACCTTAGCCTTAACCATAACCTTAACCTTCACTATAACCTAACCTTAACCTTAACCTTATCTTACCCTTAACCTAACCTTAACCTTAACTATAACCTAACCCTAACCTTAAACTTAACCATAACCTTATCTTTAAACTTCACCTCAACCTTATCCTTAATCTAACCTTCAGATTTACCTAACCTTAACCTTAACCTTAACCATAACTTTAACCTTAACCTTAACCTTAACCTAACCTAACCTTAACTTCAACCTAACCCTAACCTTACCCTAATGTTAACCCTAACCTTACCCTTAACGTTAACCTTAACCATAATCTTAACCTTAGGTTAAGGTCAAGGTTAAGGTTATGTTAAGGGTAAAGTCAAGGTTAAGGTTAAGTTAAGGTTAGGATTAGGTTAAGGGTAAAGTTAAGGTTAAGGTTAAGGTTAAATGTTTGGTCAAGGTTAAGGGTTAGGTTAAGGTTATGGTTAGTTTAAGGGTAAAGTCGAGGTTAAGGTAAATTTAGGGTTAAGGTTAGGTTAAGGTTAAGGTTAAATTTAAGATCAAGGTTAGGGATAGGTTATAGCTAATTTCAAGGTTAAGGTTAAGGGTAGGGTTATAGTTATGTTAAGGTTAAGGTTAAGGTTAGGTTAAGGTTAAAGTTAGGTTAACATTAAGGTTAAGTTAGGTTAAGGTTAGGGTTATGGTTAAAGTTATTTTTAATGTTAAGGTTAAGGTTAAGGGTTTGGTTAAGGTTAGGGTTAGGTTTTAGTTAAGGTTAAGATTAGGTTAAGATTAAGGTTAAGGTGGCAAGGTTAAGGTTAAGGTTACAGGTTTAGTCAGGTTAATGTTAAGGTTAAGGGTTTGGTTAAGGTTAGGGTTAGGTTATAGTTAAGGTCAAGGTTAAGGTTAAGGATAAAGTTATAGTTAGGTTAAGGTTATGGTTAAGGTTAGGATAAGGTTAAGATAAGGTTAAGGTTAAGGGTTTGGTCAAGGTTAGTGTTAGGTTATAGTTAAGGTTAAGGTTAAGTTTAGGTTAAGTTAAGGTTAAGGTCAAGGTTTATGGTAAGGTTAAGCTTAGGTTAAGGTTAAGATTAGGTTAAGGGTATAGTTAAGGCTAAGGTTAGGTTAAGGGTAAAGTTAAGGTTAACGTTAGGATTAGGGTTAGGGTTAAGGTTAGGTTTTTCTCAAGGTTAAGGTTAGGTTGTAGTTGAGGTTACGGTTAAGGTTGAAGTCAAGGTTAAGGTTACGGGGATAGTAAGGTTAAGGTCAAGGATAAGGTTATGGGTAATAACCTTTACCTTCACTATAACCTAGCCTTAACCTTAGCCTTAACCTAAACCTTAAACTAAACCTAACCATAACATTAACCTTAACCTTGACCTTGACCTTCACCCTTAACCTTAACCTTGACCTTGACCTTAACCTTAACCTAACCTTAAGCATAACCATAGCCTTAACCTTAACCTTAACCTTAACCTAACCTTGACCTTAACCTTGACTTTAAATATAACCTAACCATAACCTTGACCAAACCCTTAACCTTAACCTTAACCTGACTAAACCTGTAACCTTAAATTTAACCTTTACCCTTAGCCCTAACCTTACCCTTAACCTTAACCTTAACCTAAGGTTAATATTATCGTTAAGGTTAAGGTTAGGTTAAGGTTAAGGTTAAGGTTATGGTTAATATTAAGTTGAGGTAAAGGTTTAGATAAGGTTAAGGTTAGATTAAGGGTACAGTCAAGGTTAAGTTTAGGTTAATGTTAATATTACGTTAAGGGTAAATTTAAGGTTATGGTTAGGGTAAGGTTAAGATTAGTTAAGGGTAAAGTTAAGGTTCAGGTTATGGTTAAGGTTAGGTTAAGGTTAAACATAAGGTTAAGGTTAAGGTTATAATTTAACCTTAACCTAATCTCAAGCTTAAACTTAACCTTTTGCCCTTAACCCTAACCTTATCCTTAACCTTAACCTTAACCTAAGGTTAACATTATCATCAAGGTTAAGGTTAGGTTAAGGTTAAGGTTAAGGTTAAGGTTATGGTTAAGGTTAAACTTAGGTAAAGGTTTAGATAAGGTTAAGGTTATATTAATGGTACAATCAAGGTTAAGGTTAGGTTAATGTTAATATTACATTAAGGGTAAAGTTAAGGTTATTGTTAGGGTAAGGTTAAGGTTAGTTAAGGGTAAAGTTAAGGTTAAGGTTATGGTTAAGGTTAGGTTAAGGTTAAGGTTTAGGTTAGGGAAAGGTTAAGGTTAAAGATACGGTTAAGGATCAGGTTATACTTTACCCTTAACCTAATCTCAAGCTTAAGCTTAACCTTAACTTTAACTTAAAATTAACCTTATCTTTGACCTAACCGTAACCTTCACCTTCACCTAACCATAACCTTAACCTTAACCTTACCCCCTTAACCTTAACCTTAACCTTAACATTATCTTACCCTTAACCTTAGCCATAACCTTAAACTTGACTTTAGCCTTTACCTAACCTTAACCTTAACCTTAACCTAACCCTAACCCTAACCTTGACAAAACCCTAACCCTAACCTTGACCAAACCCTTAACCTTAACCTTAACGTGACTAAACCTGTAACCTTAACCTTACTCTTACCCTTAACCTTCACCTTAATGTCGAATTTACTTTTAACCTAACCTTAACCTAACCTTAACTATAACCTAACCCTAACCTTGACCAATCCATTAACCTTAACCTTAACCTAAACCTAACCTTAACCTTAACCTTAACCTAACTTAACCTTAAGCTTATCCTTAATCTTAACGAAAACCTTCCCCTAACGTTAACCTTAAATTTACCCTTAACCTAATATTAAACTTAACTATAACATAACCCTAACCTTAACCTTAACCATAACGTTATATTTTCCCTTAACCTTAACCTTAACCTTAACTGTAACCTAATCCTAACCTTGACCAAACACTTAACCTTAACCTTAACCTGACCTTAACTATAACCTAACCTTAACCTTGACCAAACCCTTAGGTTATAGTTAAGGTTAAGGTTAGCGTAAGTTTAGGGTAAAGGTTCACATTAAGGTTAAGGTTAAGGGTTTCCTCAAGGTTAGGGTTATGTTATAGTTAAGGTCAAGGTAAGGTTAAGGTTAAGGCTAAGGTTGCGGGTTTAGTCAGGTTAAGGTTAAGGGTAAGGTTAGGTTAAGGTTAAAGTTAAGGTTCAGGTTAAGATTAAGGGTTTAGTATGGTTAGGGTAAGGTTAAGGTTAGGTTAAGGGTAAAGTTAAGGTTAAGGTTATGGTTAAGGTTAGGTTCACGTTCAGGTTAAGGTTTAGGTTAGGGTTAAGGTTAGGGGAAGGTTAATGTTAAAATTAATGTTAAGGTTAAGGTTTTAGTCAGGTTAAGGTTAGGGTTAGGTAAAGGTTAAGGTTATGAGAAGGTTAAGGTTAAGGTTAGGGTTAATTGTAGGGTTAAGGTTAGGGTTAGGTTATAGTTGAGGTTAAGGTTAAGGGTAAAGTTAAGGTCAAGGTTAAGGTTATGGTTAAGGTAAGGTTAAGATAAGATAAAGGGTAAGGTTAAGGTTAAGTTAGGTTAAGGCTATGGTTAAGGTAATGTTAAGGGTAAAGTTAAGTTTAAGGTTAGGTTAAGGTTAAGATAAGGTTAAGGTTAATATAACCTTAACCTTAACCTTGACCTTAACTATAACCTTATCCTGACTAAACCCATAACCTTAACCTTAACCATAACCTTATGAAACCCTTCAGGTTAGGTTAAGGGTAAATTCAAAGTTAAGGTTATGCTTATGGGAAGGTTAAGGTTAAGGCTAGGTTAAGGGTAAAGTTAAGGTTAAAGTTAGGGTTAAGTTTAAGGTTAAGGGTAGGTTAAGGGTAAATTTAAGGTTAAGGTCACGTTAAGCTTAACCTTAACCCTTACCATATTTTACCCTTAGCCTTAACCTTAATCTTAACTTTACCCTTAACTTAATCTTACCTTAACCTTAACCTAACCTTAACCTTAACCTTTAACTAACCTTAAACTTTAACCTTAACCTAAACTTAACCTTAACATTAACTTAACCCTAACCTTTACATAACCCTTAACCTTAACCTTAACATAACCTTAACCTTAAATTTACCCTTAACCTTACCTTTAACCTTAACCTTTCCCTTGCCTTAACCTTAACCTTCCCCTAACCTTAACCTTAACCTTGACCTTGACCTTAACTTTAACCTAACCTTAACCTTAACCCAACCTTAAAATTAACATTACGCTTAACCTTCTCCTTAACATTAACCTTAATCTTAACCTTAAGGTTAAGGTTATGGTAAGGGTAAGGTTAATCTTAGTTTATGGTGAAGGTTAAGGTTAAGGTTAAGGGTGAAGGTTAAGGGTAAGGTTAAGTTTAAGACCCATATCCTCAACCTTCACCCTTAACATTTACCTAACCTTAACCTTACTAAACCTGTAACCTTAACCTTAACCTTGACTTTACCCTTAACCTTACATTAACCCTAACTATGACCAAACCCTAATCTTGACCATAAACTTACCCTTAACTTTAACCTTAACCTTAAACGTAAACTTCACCTTAACTATAACCTAACCCTAATCTTAACCTTAACTTTAACTTTACCCTTAACCTTCACATTCACCTTCACCTTAACTTTTCCCTTAACCTTAACATTAACTATAACCTTAACCTTAACCTTAACTTAACCTGACCTTAACCTTAACCTTCCCCTTGACCTTAACCTTAACCTTAACCTTGAATTTACCCTAACCTAACCTTAACGTTACCCATAACCTAACCATAACCTTGAGGTTAGGTTAACCTTGACCAAACCCTTAACCTTCACCTTAACCTAACCTTAACATAACCTTAACCTAAACTCTAACACTAACCTTAACCTTATGTTAACCTTAACCCAACCTTAACCTTAACCTTAACCTAACCATAACTTTACCCTTAACTTGAAACTTAACTTTAACCTTAGCCATAACTTAACCTAACCCTAACCTTGACCTTAACCTTAACCTTAACCTTAACCTAACCTTGACTTAACCTTAACTTTAAATTTACCCTAACCTTAACCTAAACCTTACCCTTACCCTTAACCTTAACCTTAACCTAACCCTAACCTTAACCTTGAATTTACCTTAACCCAACCCTAACCTTGACCTTGACTTTACCTTAGCCCCTTAACCTTAACCTTAACTTAACCTTAACTATAACCTAACCCTAACCTTGTTCAAACCCTGAACCTTAACCTTAACCTTAATCTTAACTATAAACTAACCCAAACCTTGACCAAACCCTTAACCTTAACCTTACCTATAACCTAACCTTAAATTTTCCCTTAACCTTACCTTAACAATAACCTTAACCTAACCTTAACCTTAAACTTACCCTTAACCTTATGTTAACCTCACGTTAACCATACCCTTAAAATTGTCCTTAACTATAACCTAACCCTAACCTTAACCTTAACCTAACCCTAACCTTAGGTTAACCTTAACCTTAACCTTAGCCTAACCATAAACTTAACCTTAACCTTAAAATTAACCTTCCCCTAACCTTACCCGAACCTTAACCTTAACTATAACCTAACCCCAACCTTGACCAAACCTTAACCTTAAGGTTAATGGTTAAGGTTAAAGTTAAGGTTAAGGTTAGGGTTAAGGTTAGGGGAAGGTTAGGGTTAAGGTTAAGTGTAAGGTTATGGGTAAATTTAAGGTTAAGGTTAGGGTAAGGTTAGCGCAAGGTTAAGGTTAAGTTTACAGATAAGGTTAAGGTTATGAGAACGTTAAGGTTAAAGTTAGGTTAATGTAAGGTTAAGGTTACTGGTTTAGTTAGGTTAAGGTTAATGTTAAGGTTGAGGTTAAGGTTAAGGTTATGGTTAGGATAAGGTTATGGTTAAGGTTAAGGTTAAAGTTAAGGATAGGTTAAGGTTACGGTTAGGTTAAGGTTAAGATTAGGCTAAGGTTAAGGTTAAGGTTTCGTCAAGGTTACAGTTAGATTATAGTTAAGGTCAAGGTCAAGGTTAGGTTAAGGGTAAATTCAAGGTTAAGGTTAGGTTTAGGTTAATATTAAGTTAAGGGTAAAGTTAAGGTTAAGGTTAGGTTAAGGTTAAGGACAAGGTTAAGGGTAAAGTTAAGAACAAGGTTAGGGTCAGGTTACAGTTAAGGTTAAGCGTTTGGTCAAGGTCAGGGTTAGATTAATTTTAAGGTTAAGGTTAGGTTATGATAAGGTCAAGGTTAAGGTTAGGTGAAGGTTAAGGTTACGGTTTTAGTCAGGTTAAAGTTAAGGTTACGGTTAAGGTTAAAGTCAAGGGTAAGTGTTTGGTTAAGGTTAAGGTTAAGGTTATGGTTAAGGTTAAAGTCAAGGGTAAGTGTTTGGTTAAGGTTAAGGTTAAGGTTACGGTTAAGGTTAAAGTCAAGGGTAAGTGTTTGGTTAAGGTTAAGGTTAAGGTTAGGTTAAGTTAAGGTTAAAGTTAATGTTATGGTTAGGTTAAGGGTAAAGTTAAGGTTATAGTTAGGGTTAAGGTTAGGGTTAAGGTTGGGGGAAGGATAAGGTTAGGTTAAGGTTTAGGTTAGGTTCAGAGGAGGCTTAGGTTATAGTTAAGGTTAAGGATATGTTAAGGGTAAGATAAGGTAAAGGTTAAGGTTATAGTTAAGGTTAGGCTAAGTTTAAGGTAAGGGTTAAGGTCAAGGTTAAGGGTAAAGTTAAGGTCAAGGTTAGGGTTAGGTTAAATTTAGGGTTAAGGTTAGGTTAAGGGTAAAATCAAGGTTAAGGTTAAGGGTAAGGGTAAGGTTAAGGTTAAGGGTTACGAGTGAGTTAAGTTAAGGTTAAGGTTGAGGGTTTGGTTAAGGTTAGGGTTAGGTTATATTTAAGGTTAATTTTAGGTTGAGGGTAAAGTTAAGGTTAAGGGTTTGGTCAAGTTTAGGGTTAGGTTAGGTTAAGGTTATGTTAACGTTAAGGTCAAGGTTAATGTTAAGATTAAGGTTAAGGTTAATTTTAAGGTTAATAATTTGGTCAAGGTTATGGTTATGGTTAAGATTAAGGTTAAGGTTAAGGGGGTAAGGTTAAGGTTAAGGTTAAGGTAAGGGTTAAGGTTAGGGGAAGGTTAAGGTTAAGGTTAAGGTCAAGGTTAAGGGTTTGGTCAGCGTTAGGGTTAGGTTATAGTTAAGGTTAAGGTTAAGGTTACGAGTATAGTCAGGTTAAGGTTAAGGTTAAGGGTTTGGTCAAGGTTAAGGTTAAGGGTTTGGTCAACGTTAGGGTTAGGTTATAGTTAAGGTTAAGGTTATGGCTTTAGTAAGGTTAAGGGTAAGGTTTAGGTTAAGGTTACGGGTTTGGTCAAGGTTAGGGTTAGGTTATAGTGAAGGTTAAGGTTAAGTTCAGGGTAAAGTCAAGGTTAGGGTTAAACTTAGGTTTAATGATAAGGGTAAGTTCAAGGTTAAGGTTACGGGTCTTAAACTTAACCTTCACTATAACCTAACCTTAACCTTAACCTTAACCATAACCTTAACTTAAACTATAACCCAACTAACATTGACCTTAACTATAACCTAACCCTAACCTTGACCATACCCTTAACCTTAACCTTAACCTTAACCTTAAATTAACCTTAACCTTAACTTTAACCTTCCCATAACCATAACCATAACCTCAACCTTAACCTTAACCTAACCTTAACCTTAACCTTAACCTTAACCTAACCTTAACCTTAACTATAACCTAACCCTAACCTTACCCTATCCATAACCTGAACTATAACCTAATCCTAACCTTAACCTTACCCTTAACCTAACCTTAACCTTAACCTTGACCTTGACCTTAACCTTAAACTTAACTTAACCTTAAACTTTAACTTAACCTTAAATTTAACTATAACCTAACATAAACTTGACATTAACTATAACCTAACCCTAACCTTGACCAAACCCTTAACCTTAACCTTAACATTAAATTTAACCTTAATCTTCCCATAAAAATAACCTTAAACTTCACCTTAACCTTTACCTTGACTTTACCCTTAACCTAACTTTAACCCCTTAACCTTAACCTTAACCTTCCCATAACCATAACCTTAACCTTGAACTTACCCTTAACCTAACCTTAACATTAACCATAACCTAACCTTAACCTTGACCAAACATTAACCTTAACCTTAACTTAAACTTAATCTTAACCTTAACCTTCCCCTAACCTTAACCCTAACCTTAAAATTAAGGTTAAGCTTAAGCTTAACCTTCCCCTAACCATAAACTTAACCTTAAACTTCCCATAACCATAACCTTAACCTTGATCTTAACCTTACCCTTGACCTTAACATTAAACTTAACCTTAACCTTGACCTTGAACTTGACCTTAACCTTACCCTTAAACTTATCTTAACCTTAACATAAACTTAACCTTAAATTTACACTTAACCTTACGTTAACCATAACCTTAACCTTAACCTTACCCTTAACCTTATCTTAACCTTATCTTAACCATAACCTTAAGCTTAAGCTTAACCTAACCTTAATCTTTACTTTACCCCTAACATAACTTTAACCATAACCTTATCTTTACCCTTTACCTTAACCTTAACGTTAACCTTAACCATAACCTTAACCTTAACCTTAACTATAACATTAACCTTCACCTTAACCTTTAGCTTAACCTTGAATTTACCCTTAACTTAACTTTAACCTAACCTTAACCTTAACTTAACCTTAACCTTCACCTTAACCTTACCCCCTTAACCTTAACCTTGACCTTAACCTTGACTTTACCTTAACTTTATCTTAACCCCTTAACCTTAATCCTAAATTTACCCCTTAAGCTTACCTTAACCAAACCCTTAAGGTTAAGGTTAAGGTTAAGGTTAGGTAAAGGTTAAGGTTAAGGTTAAGGTTGAGGTTGAGGTTAGGTTAAGGTTAATGCTAAGGTTATGGTTATGGGAAGGTTAAGGTTAAGGTTAAGGTTAAGTTAAGGGTTTTTTCAAGGTTAGGGTTAGGTTATAGTGCAAGTTAAGGTTAAGTTAAGGGTAAATTCAAGGCATAACCCTTAACCTTAACCTTCCCCTTAACCTTCACCTTAACCTTAACCTTGACTTTACCCTTAACCTAACGTTAACCTTAACTATAACCTAACCCTAACCTTGACCTTAACTTTACCCTTAACCTTGACCTTGACCTTGACCTTGAACTTAACCTAACCTTAACCTTAACTTTAACCTTAACCTTATCTTACCCTTAACCTTAACCTTCCCAAACCCTTAACCTTAAACTTAACCTTAACCTTAAACTTAATCTTAATCTGACTAAACCCGTAACCTTAACCTTAACCTTAACCTTAACCTTATCTTAACCTTTACCTTAATCTTAACATTAACCTTAAATTTGGTTAGGTAAAGTCAAGGTTAAGGTTACGTTAAGGGTAAACTCAAGGTTAAGGTTAGGGTTAAGTTATAGTTAAGGTCAATGTTAAGGTTAAGGCTACGGGTTTAGTCAGGTGAAGTTTAAGGTTAAGTGTAAAGTCAAGGTTAAGGTTCATGTTAAGGTTAATATAAGGTTAAGGGTAAGGTTAACATTAAGGCTAGGTTAAGGTTATGGTTGAGGTTAGGTTAAGGTTAAGGTTAGGTTAAGGGTAAAGTTAACGTTATGGTTAGGTTGAAGGTTAGGGTTAGGTAAAGGTTAAGATTAAGGTTAGGTGTTGTGTAACCAACTCCAGAAATAGAAGAAAAGAGATATCAATGCCTTAGAAATAAGCCACTTCGAGGGGGCAACCTCCAATACATTACATGAATGAAAAATTATTGGATGACTCAATTTACAAAACCTCCTTTCTATATATAGGAGTCTATGTGGCCATAATGTAATCCTAGTGGGCCACAATGTAATCCTAGGCGACCTAACAATAATAATTTAAGGGCACAATAATAACAAAATGGGGGTTAAAAGGGTACAATAATAACAATAAGGGGTTTACACTAATAACAATAAGGGACTATACTAGTCATATAGGGACCTAAAATGCCCCTCTCCTTCAAAAAAGTGTTGTCCTCAATGCTTGAGTAGCTTTGGATGCTTCTGTATAAACTTCTCATCCTCCCATGTAGAATCTTCAGTGGGTAAGTTCTTCCAGTTAATGAGATACTCTGAAATTGATCGATTTCGTAGATATCGAGTTCTTGTTTCCGTGACCACTTCAGGTTCCAATATGATTTTTCCTTCCTCATCAAGTTCTAGCAATAGTATTTGAACTGGAAGATTTTCACTTATAACCTTCTTTAAGCATGAAACATGGAAAACTGGATGCACTCGTGAAGAAGTAGGAAGCTCCAATTTGTATGCCATAGTACCAATATTTTGCAACACCTTGTAAGGACCATAGTACTTTGGCGATAATTTATTATCCTTATTATCTTGCTTGAGGGAAATTTGTCTGTATGGTTGTAGCCATAAAAATACCCAATCTCCTACATAAAAAATTTTGTCGCTGCGATGTTGATACGATACCCATTGTTTCAGGCAAAAAAAGTCGTTTTGTGCCAAATTCAGGTTATCCTTTAAGAGTTGGAGAACTTCTTGTTGATGCTCGATGTGATCTTCCACTACTTGAACCTTCGAATTTTCTCTTAAAGATGATGTTATGGATGGTGGATGATATCCATAAAGTGCCATAAATGGGGTCATTTTTTCTGCGGTATGGAAGGAAGTGTTATACCACCATTCAGCGAAAGGTAACCACTTGACCCATTGTGTTTGTTTATCATATACAAAACAACGAATATATCCTTCCAAACATTTATTTTCTATCTCATTTTGACCATCGGATTGAGGATGATAAGATGAGCTATGAGCTAATTAAGTACCCAAACAAGAAAATAACTCCGTTCAAAAATTTCCAGTAAAAATGGGATCTCTGTCGCTCACAATAACCCTTGGGTTTCCATGTAGCTTTTGAATTGTGTCCATAAATGTAGTAGCAACTATACTTGATTTAAATGGATGAGATAATGCACAAAAGTGTGCATACTTGGTAAGTCTATCAACTACCACCATGATGACACTCTTTCCTTCAGACTTAGGTAAACCTGTGATAAAATCCATTGAAATATCCTCCCAACATTGACTTTGAATGGATAAAGGTTTTAGAAGACCTGGGATCTTAATTGTCTCAACTTTATTCTGCTGGAAAACCAAAAATTTTGCCACAAACTTTTGAATATCAGATTTAAGGCCATCCCAAAAAAATTCTTTCTTCACCTTGTGGTAAGTTTTTAAAAATCTTGAGTGTCCTCCTAAAGGAGAAGTGTGCAATTCCAGAAGAATATTTTGTTTTAGTTTGGAATTCTTACAAAGATATAAGTGATATTTGTACCATAAGGAATCATTTTTACAACTAAATGTATCATATGTACTAGGATCTTGCTGCAACTTTTGAATGAGTGTCCATACATGTTTGTCCTTCTTCCATTCCTCTCTTGATTCAGTTATCCAATCTGGTTGGATAATAGAAATGGCACAAAGCAATGCTTCCACCTCTTCATTATTTCTTGAGAGTGCATCTGCAACAAAATTAAGCTTTCCTTTTTTGTATATTATTTCAAAGTCATAACCCAACATCTTTGTGACCCATTTTTCTTTAACTCTTATGAATATAGTCTTTTTTCCAAAAAGTGTTTTAAGACTATCATGAGAAATTTTTACCTTGAAGTGTCTTCCCATTAGGTAAGTTCTCCATTTCTTTAGTGAATGCGATGTGCTAACATTTCCTTCTCATAAATAGCTTTCTGTAAATACTTTCCTTTGATTGGACGACTTTCAAAAGCAATGGGTCTTCCTTCTTGCATTAAGACAACACCAATTCCATTTCTTGAGGCATCACATTCCACAATAAAGGTTTTGTGAAGTCTAGCGTAGCTAAGACCGATTTTAGGAACATTGCCTCTTTAAAATGTTCAAAGGCCTTAGTTGCTTCAGGAGTCCATGAAAATACATCTTTATTCAATAATGTTGTTAGAGGTGTTGCTATTATCCCATAATTCTTAACAAACTTGCGATAATACCTTGTTAACCCGAGAAATCCTTGCAACTGCTTTATGGTTGTGGGGACTTTCCAATACTTAATGGATTTAATTTTGTTAGGGTATACCTTAACACCCTCGTGAGATACAATCTGACCCAGATATTCCACCTCTTGTACTCCAAAGAAACATTTGGAGGTTTTTCCATATAATTGTTTCTCCTATGACCGTTTGTGCACCACTGTCAACATGTTGAACATGATCCTTCCAAGACCTGTTGTAGATTAGTATATCATCAAAAAATATTAACACAAATTTTCTAAGAAAGGGTTCGAAAATGGAATTCATCAACCCTTGAAATGTATAAGGTGCATTGGTAAGGCCAAACGCATGACCGGAAATTCATAATGACCCTCATGAGTTCGAAATGTTGTTTTCATAATAACTTCAGTCTTCATTCTAATTTGATGATATCCTGAACGAAGATCCAACTTGGTAAAATAAATTGCTCCATGTAATTCATCCAATAATTCATCAATCACAGGAATGGAAATTTTATCTTTAATAGTGAGCTTATTGAGCTCCCTATAATCTGGACACATGCGCCATGATCCATTTTTTTTGTGCACCAATACTACTGGAGCAGAGAAGGAACTTTGACTAGGTTGAATTATACCAGCCTCTAACATTTCTGCAATCATACATTCAATTTCACTCTTTTGGACGTAAGGATATCTATAAGGCCTAATGTTTGGAGGAAAACTTCCTGGAATCAAATGAATAGCATGGTCATGATCATGAATAGGTCAGAGTCCTTTGGGATTTTCAAACACCTTGGAATGATTGTCCAAGACTTGTTGGAGATCTGCAGAAATATATGGTTTTGATGTTGGAACTTCTAGTGAGCATAATTTTGAAATTACACCTCGTTGTTATTTCTTTAGAAGCTTTGTCATGAAATTAGAGCTTATTATTTTCCCTACTTCCCTGCAATACCCCGTAATTCGACTTCCTTTCCTTCTGAAAAAAATTTCAAGAAAAGTTCTTGAAAATTAAAAACTACCATCCCCAAAGATTGTAACCATTGTACTCCTAGTACAACATCAGCACCTCCCATAGGAATGGAAAGCATTGGACTAGTCAATACATATTCCCCCATAGTTAGCTTGATATTATGGCATTTTCCAGAGCAATTTATAGTTCCTCCATTTGCAACCATCACTTGACATTCTGGTGCTGGGTATAGGAAACAATTCAATTCCTTGGCTACCTTACAATGAATGAAATTATGGGTACTACCTGAATCAATCAACACTATTACCTTTTTCTTCTTGATATGTCCTTCTATCTTGAGAGTTTGAGGAGTGGTAATTCCTGCCAGTGCATTACACGATATGGTCGGATTCATTTCTTCCTCTTCTAGGGCTGGTTTCTGGTGTATATCCTCTTCTTGTTCATTTTCTTCTTCCTCTTCACAATCTATGTAAAATAATTTCTTCTCAGCACACTTATGACCTTTAGTGTATTTGCTATCACAACTGTAGCAAAGCCCTTTTGCTCTTTTTCTTCCAATTGTTGTGGTGTCAACCTTGTAGGTTGTGGAAATCTAGGCATAGCAACACTTCCTTCTTTATAGAATTGAGTGGTAGGCTTCCTTGTCGCCATTATTTTACATTAAACTTTTCTTGCCAACCTGAATGTCTTCTCCAATGAATCCGGTTCCAAAACGCGAACTTCATGTTGGATGTTATCCTTTAAAGTGTCTATGAAGAGATTGATCTTGTGTTCCTCTGGAATATCAGTTACCCTTATATTCAATTTTTGGAAGTCCTCAATGTGCTGCCCCACTAAACCATTTTGTTTGAGATTTATAAATTGGCTAAAGAAGGTGTTGCTCTTTGTATCCTCATAATGTGCTATCATTTCCTCCGTAAAAAATGACCAAGTGACAATTTATTTACGGGAGCAAAGCCATCGATACCATACAAATGTATTTTGTTCTAAATGTAAAGTTGCAATGCAAACCTTTTGTGTGTTTTGCACATTATGGAGATCAAAATATTGCTCCATCTGTAGTATCCATGTTACAGGATCCTTTCCATCAAACTTCCTCATATCCATTTTTGGAATATGGTGGTTCTTCCCACCAACATTATAGTTTATGAAATCACGATTAACATTTTTTTTTCTCATCATGAGGTTCTTCTACTATATTTTCACCATTAGGAAACATTTCTTGTATCAAATTTTTCAAACCTTCTATGTCTGCTTTTAGATCATTCTTCATATTTTCCATGTTGTCTTTCATGTCATCCATCTTAGCTTCCATGCCATCCATCTTAGCTTCCACTCCTTTCTTCAAACTATCCATCTTCACTTCCACTCCTTTCTTCAAAACTTCCATTTCATTTTTTGTTGCTCTTTGTGAGAGTGAAATTTGTTGCACTTGCTCTTGTAATTTTAATAGATCATGTTGCAATTATTCATCTTCATGAGTCATAGTAGAGCATTCTGAAGGCCTAATGGGTGTTGAATTATTTTTACAGGGAATATTTTAGAACCCAATACTGATATGTATTCTACAATATTCCCTTGGAATCAATTCAAATTGATTCTTCAAACAAGACTTATGCAATTCAGAAAAAAAATACACACCTTTTTCTTTCTTTTGAGGAGCTTGATATTTAAATTGGATTATCTCTGAGATGGTAGCACTTCAATATTTTAATTTCGGTACCAACGTAGCCCTCTAAATTATCTTTTGAATGCCATAGGTCTGACCTGATTTGGATTCTCCAAGACAAAGTTGTGTCCAATCTCCCACAATGACCTAATTATGGACTGGTTCAGTAGAGCGAAATTGTACGACTTGCCACGTGTCATTGTTTCATCCTTCGGCTCTAAAATTGATAGCCAAGAAACTATAGTCCGTGTACTTGCAAAAAAAATTTACGGCACTCCAATCCAATGCTCAGAGAGAGAGTTATGAATATTTTACCATGATCACCTCTTTGAGATGAAATTCAGGAGCCTGAAAAAGCACTACCTTCCACAGATCATATCTCTGACAATATTGCAAACCAAGCTCTGAAATTTTTTGACGATGTTCCTCAAGATTTCAAATTCACACAGTAAAAATTTCAGCTTCCGAAACTTCGTTAAAAAAAAAAATTATAGCGACAATGCCATGATGACCTGTTTGGAGCAGCGAAACCCTAGAATCTAAAGCTCTGATACCAAATGTTGTGGAACCAACTGCAGAAATAGAAGAAAAGAGATATAAAAACCTTAGAAATAAGCCACTTAGAGGGGGCAACCTCCAATACATTACGTGAATGAAAAATTCTTGGATGATTCAATTTACAAAACCTCCTTTCTATATATATAGGAGTCTATGTGGCCATAATGTAATCCTAGTGGGCCACAATGTAATCCTAGCCGACCTAACAAAAATAATTTAAGGGCACAATAATAACAAAATGGGGGTTAAAAGGGTACAATAATAAAAATAAGGGGGTTACACTAATAACAATAAGGGACTATACTAGTAATATAGGGACCTAGCATTAAGGTTAAGGGTTTCGTCAAGGTTAGGGTTAGGTTATATTTAAGGTCAAGTTTAAGGTTAGGTTATGGTTAAGGTTAAGGTTAAGTTTATCGGAAGGTTAAGGTTAAGGTTAATGTTAAGTTAAGGTTTGTTCCAGGTTAGGGTTAGGTTATAGTTAAGGTCAGGGTTAAGGTTAGGTTAAGGTTAAGTTTATGGTTTTAGTGAGGTTAAGGTTAAGGTTAAGGTTAAGGTTAGGTTAAGGTTAAAGTCAAGGTCAAGGTTAGGGTTAGGTTAAGGGTAAGATAAGGTTAAGGTTAAGGTTAGGTTAAGGAAAAGGTCAAGGTTGATGTTAAGGTTAAGGTCAAGGTTAAGCGTAAAGTTAAGGTCAAGGTTAGGGTTAGGTTATAGTTAAGTTTAAGGTTAAGTTAAGGGAAAATTCAAGGTTAATGTTAGGTTAAGGTTATGGTTAAGGTTAGGGTTAAGGGTTTGGTTAAGGTTAGGTTAAGGTTAAAGTTAAGGTTATGGTTAGGGTAAGGTTAGGATAAGGTTAAGGTTATGGTTAGGGTAAGGTTATGATTAAGGTTAATGTCAAGGTTAAGGTTAAGGTTAAGTTTAAGGGTTTAGTTAAGGTTAAGGTTACGTTAAGGTTAAGTTTAATGTTAACCTTGCCCTTAACTATAATATAACCCTAACCTTAACCAAAATTTAACCTTAAAATTACTCTTAACGTAACCTTAAACTTGACTTTACCTTTACCCTTAACCTAATCTTAACCTTATGCTTACCTTAACCGTAACCTTACCCTTACCCTTAACCTTAACCTAACCTTAACCTTAACCTTATCCTTATCTTAACCTTAACCTAACCTTAACTGTAACCTTAACCTTAACCTTGACCCTAACCTTATCCCTAACCTTAAGGTTAAAGTTATGGGTAAGGTTAGGTTAAGTTTAGGGTCAAGTTATAGTTAAGTTCAAGGTTAAGGTAAGGTTAAGGTTAAGGTAAAGGTTAAGTTAAGGTTAATGTTAAGGGTTTGGTTAAGGTTAAGGTTAAGATAATTGTAAGGGTACGGTTAAGGTTAAGTTTAAGGTTATGTTAACAGTAAAGTCAAGGTTAAGGTTAATGTTAAGGTTAAGGTTAGGTTAAGGTTACGATTAGGTTAAGGGTAAGTTAAGGTTAAGGTTAAGGTTAAGGTTAAGGCTAAGGTTATGGTTAAGGGTTTGGTCAAGGTTATGGTTAGGTTAAGGTTAAGGTTAGGTTAAGGGTAAAGTTAAGGTTTTGGTTAGGTTAAGGTGAAGGTTAAGGGTAAAGATAAGGTTATAGTTAAGGTTAAGGTTATGGTTAGGTTCATTTTAAGGTCAAGGTTAATGTTAAGGTTGAGGTTAAGGTTAAGGTTGAGGTTAGGTTAAGGTTTATATAAGGTTAAGGTTAATGTTAAGGTTAAGGTTAGGTTAAGGCTAAAGTCAAGGTTAAAGTAAACTTAACGTTAAGGTTAGGTTAAGGTTAATGTTAAGGTTAGGGTAAAGGTTCAAGTTAAAGTTAAGGTTAAGGTTAAGAGTATGGTAAAGGTTAGGGTTAGGTAACTAACCATAACCTTAACCTTAACCTTAACCTAACCTTAAACTTATCTCAGCCTTAACTATAAGCTAACCCTAACCAAACCTTAACCTTGACCTTGAGCTTAACCTAAACTTAACCTTATCTTACCCTTAACCTTAACCTTAAAATTAACCTAACTAAACCCATAACCCTAACCATAAACTTAAACTTGACTTTACCCTTAACCTTAACCTTAACCTAGCCCTAACCTTGACCAAACCCTTAACCTTAACCTAACATTAACCTTAACTAAAACCTTTCCCTAACCTTAACCCTAACCTTAACGTTAACTTTACCCTTAACCTAATATTAACCTTAACTATAACCTAACCCTAACCTTAACCTTAACCATAACATTATATTTACCATTAACCTTAACCATAACATTATCTTTACCGTTAACCTTAACCTTAACCTTACCCTTAACCTCAACCTAACCCTAACCTTGACCAAACCCTTAAGCTTAACATTAACCTGAATAAACCCTTAAGGTTAGGGTAAAGTTGAGGTTAAGGTTAAGGTCTAGGTCAAGGTTAAGGTTAAGCTAGGTTAAGGAGAGGTTAAGGCTACAGTTAAGGTTAAGGTTAAGGTTAAGGTTAAGTTAAGTTTAAAGTCAATGTTAAGGTTAAGGGTTTGGTTAAGGTTAATGTTAGGTTATAGTTAAGGTTAAGGGTTTGGTCAAGGTTAGGGTTTGGTTATAGTTAATGTTAAGTTTAAGGTTATGGGTTGAATTTACCCTTAACTTAACCTTAACCTAACCTTAAACTTAAATTAACCTTAACCTTAACCTTAACCTTAACCTTTACCCTAACCTTAACCTTAACCTAACCCTAACCTTAACCTTAACCTTAACATTAACGTTAACCTAACCTTAATCTTATTTTTATCTTAAGCTTAACCTAACCCTAACATTAACCCTAACCTTAACCTTAACCTTAACATGAACTTTTACCCTTGTTGGGGTTCCCATGTTTTGGCCAGATTGGCAAGACCAAAAGATGAGACAACATCAGAACCACTCTCAGACCTTAGGATCTAGCCCTCCTAGGTCCAGAGAGGGATCTCTCTATATTTTCCAAAGCATATGTCTTTGAGGCTCAATGTTTCAATGTTAGGCTAGCTATGGGGCTCAGGGTTTGTTTGTTTGATTAAGATTTTGGTTGTTGGGAATCAGGAAAGAAGAGTCCAATATAAGGCAAGGGTGAGCATAGAATAAACTAGGAAAAGGTAGATAACTCAGAGAACATCAAGGCTATTGGGAAATGGAGTCAAGAAAGGGTTTACTTGTGTTCAATGTGCAAGCTTTCAGTTGGAAAATTCATCTAAATCATCTGGATCTTAAAGGATAGAAGATGGAATGGAACATTAAGGACTGAAAATGAAAGGAGGAGAACCATCTAATTATATCTATAGATCAGGTCAGAGGTCATTTAAATCCATGCTTGCTTGGAAAAAATCAGAGGCAATTACAAGGGATCTTAGAAAGGCTAGTTGGTTGTGCAAAGATCCTAGTGGATAGGGCTAACACTAATCCCCAATGTTCCCAAACCTTCCAGCTAAACCCTACCAAGAACATCTAAACATGGACCTCATCAATTCATACATCAGAGAGCAGGAAATATCATCCACTACACTGGTTAAATCAATTGAAATCAATATTCAAATACATATTTAAGCAGAAAACATAAAGGGCTGGGAGAGCAACAACATAGGGCACCTAACAAGGGTGAATCATATGCCAAACTTCTGATGCAAGACAGTATAAATGAAATGAAATGAAACATGAAATAAGAGCAAGCCAATCACAAATAAAGAGAAAGAGGAAACATCACCAGCTGCTTTAGATTAGGATCCAAAGAAATGTGCTTGTCATATTAAAAACAAAACCAATCAGGTACAACATTGCCCACAGCTTGAACATTCAGTCTGAATACATCAAATCTCAGCCTATCTTACAATATACACAGAGAACTTGTCTCCAGAGGAGAATACTTGCATTTTACTGATATCTCATCAACAACCATTACAAAGTTTCCTTTTGTGCTTTATAGCAAAGGATGAACCTAAGAATGACTGAAGGAGTAGGTGAAAATTAAATGTATCATTAAACATAATGATGAATGCAGGGCCGAAACCCATTCTGCTTGACCTGCTATGAATTTAATCTCTGTCACCTTCCTTGTGAAAGAATGATCTGCTTTGGATATGATCTTGACCTTTTGGCTTGTTGTACTCCAGGTGATTTCAACAAAAATGAAATAAACTGCTAGGAAGGTCTATCTCATAAATGTCTGACTGTTTTTTGAACTGTAGTTAAGGCAAAAATTCTTTCAGGGACATTCTGCATAGTAAAAGCAGTATGGATGCTTTGTACCTGATGAAGAAATACATCCTGCTGAAAAATAACCCTGATGGTACCCTTCACTGTGCCTAGGATCTTTAGATTGATCCTCGGGGTCTGTGATCTGCAGCTCTACCCTCTAAACTTCGGATTAAAATCTCAAGATCTTCACAAGCTCACTTTAATCTTCCTTTTTCTCTGTACTGTAACACTCTGCTGCTCCATTTTACTTCTGACAGGGTAGCTCGGGCTTTAATGGTGATGGGAGATTTTCAGAGTTTGGAAACCTGCTTTCCCTTAGTGAGAATCCCATCAGCCGCTTTCTTTGACAATTTCATAACAACGTCGACCCTCAGATTTAATTCTGTCTCACAGCGTGCCATGTAGATACATGACGATATTTTACCTTTGAAAACCCTGCAAAACAACAAACCTGTGAAGAAATCAATGGGTGTGAATGACGGAGGAGGCGAGGGCACACTGTGGATGAGGAAAATAGCCATGCAGATGGAGAACTGGGAAGAAATCGTGACAGAATTGTGAAACGAGCTCTGGTGGAGGTTCGACGATCCGCAGAGAAAAACACATGAAAAAAATTAAAAAGCACGAACTTTGGACGTATATATGCAATGGAATGAGAGACTATACGGGGGGCGCACGTGGAGTGATGTGGCGTACGGTGAAGACACATGGACGGATGATGTGGAGGCCGAGGTGACAGTGGAATGGTCAACAACAGGCAGACAGATCTGGACCGTTGATCGTGGCAGGGATCAACAGCGGAGGACGACGGACGGCGGGCCACGGCATGAGCTATTGCGCATGCAACTTTATTAGACTTCGTGCATCTTGAGCCGGCGATGGCCGTTGGATGACCCGTCCTAGATCAGACGTGTTAGCGCTCAAATCTGCCTCAGGCTGAGGAAGGAAAAACTCGAGGCAACATCAAACCAAGCTTAGCCTTGTAGCTAGCCCTACGAGGACAGGAGAGGGCTCTCTCCGGGTCTATCTCGGCAAAAGGTTTTCAAGGGGCTGAGATGACCTAAAATGGGAACTGATTTTAGGCTAGTAAATAGATATGAAAGAGGTTTTTGATAAATGATAGGTTTCTGGGCAGCGAGGGATCAAGAACAGCATGAAACAGAGATTTAATCAAAGGCACAGGGTATTTCATAAGGCGAGATAGGAATGAAGTTTAACAATCAAATTGAAATTAAACGGAATAACAAGACTGCTAAGAAGTTGACAAGGGCATGGGTGATGAATCCTTATCAAACAGAAGAAATTACACAAATACTGAACGTTCTCCCAAGGCAGAGCAGTTATCTGGATTCTACCTTTCTACTTAAAAATATTCAGCTGGAAATGATAATGAATGAAACTGTGAAACATTACAAAGACATATGAAACAGAAGAAAAACATATGCTAAACTTTCACACCACAAGAATCTTACAAATCAGAACTGCGCCATTTAATTATTTCTCTGTCAAACAACTGTACAATAAAACTCTGTATTTCTCCTCCACCAGCTTTCAGAACTCTCCTCTTACAAGTGATTTTTAATACAATAAATAGACTATCTGTATAAAAACAGATTGACACAAAATGAGGGATTATTTAATTATTATTAACAAACAAAGGATAAAGAGCCAGCCATCTGTTCTGAAACAGCGTCCCATTTTCTATTTGAATCTGTTGATGATCGATGAAGTGGTGACATCTGTAATGTAACTCCTTTGAAATCGCAACTGAAAACCAAAATGGGCAATTGAACCTATCTCTCTGCTGTGTTAGATGTCTCTGTTTTAAATTTAGGCTCTCAGCCTTTTGACTTTCCATCTTACATTTTTCCGTTTGCATAAAACCAAATTTCCTATAATTAGCATTATTTATAACATTGGGGCGCTGTCATTTTCTATTAAATGCGGATTGATTTACGGAATCCTCCTTTTTTTCTTCTTGTGATCGAGTCTGTATTACTTTATTTGTATGTCGCTGATCTTGAATCTCAGCATATAACTTGTGAGCACTGCCCAGTAAATGAAGGATAAAGCAGGGCCGGCTTTTACACCATATCATACAATATGTGCATAAATATCCCATGTTTTCTAAATGTCCCATATCCTTCACCTTCTTGAGCCTATTGCTTAAAAAAACTTTTTGCAATTGAAATTTGTGTTTATATGCATGCAAATGGCTCTCCCGGTCATTCACATGAATGAAATGTTTTTAGCAAACTAGGCAAGTAGATGTTCTCAAGGACTTGATATGCACACTAGAAAATAAATGCAGAACAAAATCATCTATGGCTTCACATTTTACTGAGCACAAAAGGCATTCCAAATTTATGCCAGCTTTGGAGCAATCACTGATGAGCCAGAAAGTAGCTTAATAATCCCAGTCAATTCTGGCAAGTTATCTTTTGAAAATGTGACCTTGTGCGACATCACCAGATGTAACTCCAAAGCAATACTACAGCTGAATGCAATGCCACAAGGAGGGCACTTGTAATTCTGGTCATAAAATCTTGCTACCTTGAAACCACGGCTCATGCACCGTTCATGCCTGACATCTTGTACATGAATTTATGCAGCTTTGATATTTAACAAATTTACTGAGCAAATCATGCAGTAACATCGCAAACGGATTTGTGCTCGTAGTTTCTTTATATGTGGGGCACTAATGTTGTGGTGTAGAATTTTAAGATGACCAACATTATGTACAAGACATGATCTGCAAAATGACTTACCAGAGCTTCCAAGCTCCTACAGAGGTTCGTTTTCATCTTTTGAGCCCAGCATCACACTGATCTGAATCTGTCACTCAGTTGTCCAACGACACCACGAACAATATATAACAATTCAACACATGTCCAGCAATATAGAACCATAGCGCTCCTCTACACGTCTAAAGGGAGTCAACTGGTATCTGTTCACCCTTATTTTGTGTTTTTTACCATTTGATAACACTTTTAATCCATCTGCTCATGCCTGCGATGAACTCTTCCTTTTTCAGTGCTCGATCTGGTAATTGCAAGCTGATCATGGCGTTTTGGAATGAAGCCGGACGCAGAAGCAACAAAATTTCGGCCCTGAGACTGTATGGGTAGCGCGCCTACCCAACGGGTAACGCGCCCTATATAGGTAGCGCCCGTGTTAATTAACACTGGCTGTGGTGTTTAAGTGGGTAGTGCGCACCCTGTATGGGTAGCGCGCACCTCCAAACTGTCCTCAACTCTGCAAAACACAACTTTGGCCTTCCACTGCACCACTTCGACTTCTGCCTTGAAGATTTGTGCGAATAAATGATTTTTCATGGCTTATATATGAAGAAAAATATCCCATAACATCAGATTTGATTTTAAATTTGTTTGATAACCCACTTTCATAATGTTTGGCATTTTGACATTTGGTCATTTAATACAATGCTGCTCTTTGACTTTCTCTTACTTTTTCTGAGTCTTGGACTGATAATACTTTGTTGACTTTTGCAGGGATCCGACATCTGGCTTAGCGAAGGATAACCAAGGCTGCTTCTGAAATATTTCAAGGCAGGAGACTCTAAAATATAGATTTATTACAAACATTAAAATTTGAAAATTTCCTTTTCAAAACAAAGTTTTGAAAAAGAAATATCCTCGAACATGATGAAAATCTTGAAATGAAGCTTATTGGAAATCTTCCTCTGGCCTGCAGGTATTATGAAGTACCTTGAGAACAATAACTTGCACCTAGCCCTAAATACCAAATTAACTCCTTGCTGACCTAGACATCAAACAGGAATGTACATAACGAGAAATGAACTTTGATAATTTGAATCTGACAGCAGACTGGCAAGACGGAGTCTAACAGGATGGTCGACGATCATTTCGCTGAGCGCCCACATCCGACAGATAATGCATGGGGGATGGAGTTAACGGGTGGGAAAAGGTGGTTTCAAAATCGTACAGGAGGACAGGTGGCGAAAGGTGAGTGGAATCGCTGGCCTTCAGGGAAAAACCACCAAGAGCGCGAGGGTGGTGCCGAATAAACCGGCGGTTTGTGAACAGTGAAAGTAGGGAGTGGGACCACCGAGGCGGATGGGATCCGCGCCGTTAGATCTAGAACAGATCAATGGTGGAAAGTGTGCCCGAAGCGCTTTGGCTATGAACCGTTGATCTGCGGATTTAAACGGACGGTGGGGATTAACTACGGGGGGCCAAGGTGTATGGGCATGGGAATTTTGGAGCGACCCCCCGTAGTGAATAACAACTGTTTGATTTGGTTTTCCCACATCTTGAGGAGTCAACTGTGGGGGTTCCATGGTTTGACTCTACGGACAGAGAAAAACCCCCGTAGGGAAAAAGCCTTGATCACGGCGCCAGGCTATATGGAGCGGAAAGGCGTGGGGCTAGCGGAGAAGGGGCTTAGGCCGATCATAAGGTCCGAAGTGGGTCTTTAACCCATTTTCAATGTATTTTGAGGCCTAAGGAGGGTAACAATAGGGAGATGGAGGGGGAGTTTGGGAAAACAAAGGGTGTAGGGATTTTTAGAGGGGATTTAGGGGGGTTAATAGGGGAAATAGAGGGGAACAAAGGCACTTTGACAGAAGGATGGAAAAGGGGTAAAGGGGAACATTTGCAGGGGTACAAGGGGTAAATGAAGGATCTGAGGTAGGAAAACAGCAGAGGGGGTTTGGATAAGGCAAAGCATAGAGAGACCTCAAGGATGATGCGTCTTCAAGGGAGATGCATTCCTTGAAGGTCTCCAAAATGATATAGCCCCCAGCTTGCTTGTCAAGAATTTCATAGGGGGGCTAAGAGTGGCTCCACATGGGGATGGCTTCTTCTTGAAGGAGGCAAGACACCAGAAATGATCTTTGGAGTAGGCTAGTTGCCTGCGGCTTGGCACATCCCTTTCTTTGATCAGCTGCCACAATATGAACATGTTACATCAGCAAAAACATTCTTCCCAATCAGTCTACCTACCCACACTACAATCCTAGCATTTTTTTCTTTCCTTAGGGTGCATTTGAGCTAGCAAAACCTTTACATCATTTTATTTTCAAACAAGAAAACAAACCTATTCTACTTCTACCCTTATTTCTCCATGAGACCAGATTAGACTGTTGGTCTCAGATGTTTCTCTACCTACACTACTACCTGCTAGGATTAGACTGTCTAGTAGGTTTCTTCTCTATATTCTAAGACAGAAATTGAAACAACTAACCACCTGCTCATAGGCTGAGCTTTATTGAGCTTTTCCTACCTACCCTACTCTACTGAAATATTTACAAGTCTAGCTCACAAACATTGTCTTCCAATGTAACCAGTCCATCAAATGATCCCATGGCTGGTCCTTTTTGCTCAACTCCTTGAGCATGATGGATAGGCAAGGCATCTCCCACTCCTCTTGTTCCATAACAGTAGCCTTGAAGAATGTTCTCTCTATTTGCAACATGCTGTTCAAAAATACCTTTGATCCTTCTTCAAATGTATGCAGAAATGTGCATAAGGATCATGAAAAGATACCTGGCTATGAGTATCTGGCAGGCAGGCTTCAAACATGATCTCTTCTTCTTCCACTGGATCAAGAATGAGACTCGCCTGAGAAAGAGAATATTCTTCACCGTCTGAACTAGAGGAATTATCACATATGGCAGTGTTGTCCTCTTGGAGCTCTAATATATTCTGATCTGATGTGCTGAGCTCGGTGAAGAGATTCATGTATTCTTGAGTAGGGGTGTACCCCTTTGCTTCCTCTTTTTTGAGAGAAGGCTCTTTCCTTTCAACCCGCTCAAAAACCTCTTCTTCGCTTTCCTCCTCGTCTTCTGAAAGGAAATACTATTGGTTTCTGACCTTACTGATGATCTATGGTAGACCAGAATGAAGATTCAAAGAATCTTCATCTGCTGATATATTGTCGCAGCTCTCCTCATCAGTGTCATAGATAGGCTGACTAGTTTCATTATCTCTCTGAAATTGTTGGCTCTGATTTTCTTCCCATGAATCTAAGGATGATGGTCCTACAATCTTGGCATCTCTTTGAAAGAACTCACCCTCAAAATGATCATGAAAAGGAAAATCATAACTGTAAGTAATATCACCCTTCAAACCTATCGGACTTTCAGCAGGTCTTTCTTCATTCCGATCCATAGAGGAGTTTTCTGAAACTAAATCGTCAAACTCATAAGATGAGTGAGCAAGAGAGTGTGTCCTATAGAATACTTCTGGGGTGGACTGCTGGTTTAATATTTGATCAATCTCCTCTTCTGTCAAAAAAGGAGCTTCCCTCTCATTACGAACAGAAAAACAGCAGTCCTCTTTCTCTTGTGTAAGCTGATTTGGAGGCTGGATGTTTCTTTGAGCCTCTTCTTCCACATCAGGCTCTGCCTATTTTA
Source organism: Pinus albicaulis (assembly GCA_034641835.2). Lineage (NCBI taxonomy): Eukaryota > Viridiplantae > Streptophyta > Pinopsida > Pinales > Pinaceae > Pinus > Pinus albicaulis. Next base: position 93,483 of record JAXQQM020088413.1, read on the forward strand.
TGTGGTCTCATGTTTCTTCAAGGCAGATTTCCCTATCAGCCTTTGCTAAAAGGTCCTAATATTCTTTGATCAGAGTAACACAAGGCATAGGTAAGAAATCAGGAAATTCCTGATTACCTTCCTCCTCATCTCCTACGGATTCTTGAGTATCATACATGTCCTCCTCATTGTCTAGGTCTTGAGTTTTCTCTTGTTTTGGAGAAGGCATAGGTTGTTCTGAATAATCATCATTTGAATTCATATTAGCCATATGTGTTTCTAGCACTTTACCAAACATTTCGGTTATTTCACATAACTTATCATACAAAGCATCATACTTTGTATCTCTGTCCATGTTTGGATATATATTTATGCAAAGAAGGCTACTGCTTCTCCTCAACAAGTTCAGTGTCCTTCACCAATGGATTCATTTGGTCTCTGGATCATAGGGAGTGTGGAGTTGCCAGGTGGATGAATTTGACTGTTTGAAGCAGGCTGTTGTCCATCACCAGCAATGTGACCGCCAATCTAAAGTAAAAGTGGTCTCTCCCCAGCGGAGTTGCCATTATGTTGGTGAAGTAATGGGAAATAGACCAAATGTTAGCAGTTCTTGACTCTTAGATTCTTCCCCAGTGGAGTCGCCATTATGTTGGGGTTCCCATGTTTTGGCCAGATTGGCAAGACCAAAAGATGAGACAACATCAAAACCACTTTCAGACCTTAGTATCTAGCCCTCCTAGGTCCAGAGAGGGATCTCTCTATATTTTCCAAAGCATATGTATTTGAGGCTCAATGTTTCAACATTAGGCTAGTTATGGGGCTCAGGGTTTGTTTGTTTGATTAAGAGTTTGGTTGTTGGGAATCAGGAAAGAAGAGTCCAATATAAGGCAAGGGTGAGCATAGAGTAAGCTAGGCAAAGGTAGATAACTCAGAGAACATCAAGGCCATTTGGAAATGGAGTCAAGAAAGGGTTTACTTGTGTTCAATGTGCAAGCTTTCAGTTGGGCAAGTCATCTAAATCATCTGGATCTTAAAGGATAGAAGATGGAATGGAACATTAAGGACTGAAAATGAAAGGAGGAGAACCATCTAATTCTGTCTATAGATCAGGTCAGAGGTCATTTAACTCCAGGCCTTCTTGGACAAAATCAGAGGCAATTACAAGGGATCTTAGAAAGGCTAGCTGGTCATGAAAAGATCCTAGTGGACAGGGATAACACTAATCCCTAGTGTTCCTAAACCTTCCAGCTAAACCCTACCAAGAACATCTAAACATGGACCTCATCAATTCATACATCAGAGAGCAGGCAATATCACCCAATACACTAGTTAAATCAATTGAAATCAATATTTAGATACGCATTTAAGCAGAAAACATAAAGGGCTGGGAGAGCAGCAACATAGGGCTCCTAACAAGGGTGAATCCTATGCCAAACTTCTGATGCAAGCTAGTAGAAATGAAATGAAATGAAACATGAAATAAGAGCAAGTCAATCACAAATACAGAGAAAGAGGAAACATCACCAGCTGCTTTAGATCAGGATCCAAAGAAATGTGCTTGTCATATTAAAAACAAAACCAATCAGGTACAACATTGCCCATAGCTTGAACATTCAGTTTGAATACATAAAATCTGAGCCTATCTTACAATATACACAGAGAACTTGTCTCCAGAGGAGAATACTTGCATTTTACTGATATCTCATCAACAACCATTACAAAGTTTCCTTTTGTGCTTTATAGCAAAGGATGAACCTAATATCGACTGAAGGAGTAGGTGATGATTAAATGTATCATCAAACATAACGATGAATGCAGGGTCGAAACCCATTCTGCTTGACCTGCTATGTATTTAATCTCTGTCGCCTTCCTTGTGAAAGAATGATCTTCTTTGGATATGATCTTGACCTTTTGGCTTGTTTTACTCCAGGTGATTTGAATAAAATTGAAATAAACTGCTAGGAAGGTCTGTCTCATAAATGTCTTATTGTTTTTTGAACTGTAGTTAGGGCAGAAATTCTTTCAGGGACATTCTGCATAGTAAAAGAAGTATGGATGCTTTGTACCTGATGAAGAAAGACATCCTGCTGACAAATAACCCTGATGGTACCTTTCACTGTGCCTAGGATCTTTAGATCAATCCTCGGGGTCTGTGATCTGCAACTCTACCCTCTAAACTTCGGATTAAAAGCTCAAGATCTTCACAAGATCGCTTCAATCTTCCTTTTTCTCTATACTGTAACACTCTGCCGCTCCATTTTTCTTTTGACAGGGTAGCTCGGGCTTTAATGGTGATGGGAGATTTTAGAGTTTGGAAACTTGCTTTCCCTTAGTGAGAATCCCGTAAGCCGCTTTCTTTGACAGTTTCATAACAGCACCGGCCCTCGGATTTCATTCTGTCTGCACAGTGTGCCATGTAGATACATGATGATCTTTTACCTTTGAAAACCCTGGAAAACAACAAACCTGTGAAGAAATCCATGGGTGTGAATGAAGAAGGAGGTGAGGGCACACTGTGGACGAGGAAAATATCCATGCAGATGAATAACTGGGAAGAAATCATGACAGAATGGTGAAACGAGCTCTGGCAAAGGTTCAACGATCCTCAGAGTAAAAACGCATGAAAAAATTTAAAAAGCACAAACTTTAGACGTATATATGCAACGGAATGAGAGACTGTACGGGGGTTGCACGTGGAGTGATGTGGCATACGGTGAAGACACATGGACGGATGATGTGGAGGCCGGGGCGACAGTGAAATGGTCAACAGCGGGCAGACGGATCTGGACCGTTGATCGTGGCGGGGATCAACGGCAGAGGACGACGGACGGCGGGCCACGGCGTGAGCTATTGTGCATGCAACTTTATTAGACTTCATGCATCTTGAGCGGGCGATGGACGTTGGATGACCCGTTCCAGATCGGATGGTCGATGATCATTTTGTTGGGCGCCCACGTCCGACAGATAATGCGCGGGGGATGGAGTTAACAGGTAGAAAAAGGTGGTTTCAAAATCGTACAGGAGGACAGGTGGCGAAAGGTGAGTGGAATCGCTGGCCTTCGGGGAATAACCACCAAGCGCGCGAGGGTGGTGCGGAATAAACCGACGGTTTGTGAACAGTGGAAGTGGGGAGTGGGACCACCGAGGCGGGTGGGTTCTGCACTGTTAGATCTAGAACAGATCAACGGTGGAAAATGTGCCCGAAGCGCTCTGGCTATGAACCGTTGATCTGCGGATTTAAACGGACGGTGGGGATTAACTACGGGGGGCCAAGGTGTACGGGCATGGGAATTTTGGAGCGACCCCCCGTAGTGAATAACAACCGTTCGTTCAGGTTTTCCCACATCCTAAGGAGTCAACTGCGGGGGTTCCATGGTTTGACTCTACGGACAGAGAAAAACCCCCGCAGGGAAAAAGCCTTGGTCACGGCGCTAGGCTATATGGAGCGGAAAGGCGCGGGGCTAGCGGAGAAGGGGCTTATGCCGATCATAAGGTCCAAAGTGGGTCTTTAACCCATTTTCAATGTATTTTGAGGCATAAGGAGAGTAACAATAGGGAGATGGAGGGGGAGTTTGGGCAAACAAAGGGTGTAGGGATTTTTAGAGGGAATTTTGGGGGGTTAATAAGGGAAATAGAGGGGAACAATGGCACTTTGACAGAAGGAGGGAAAAGGGGGAAAGAGGAACATTTGTAGGGGTACAAGGGGTAAATGAAGGCTCTGAGGTAGGAAACCAGCAGAGGGGGTTTGGATAAGGCAAAGCACAGAGAGACCTCAAGGATGATGCGTCTTCAAGGGAGATGCATTCCTTGAAGGTCTCCAAAATGATATAGCCCCCAGCTTGCTTGTCAAGAATTTCATAGGGGGGCTAACAAACCTAACCTTACCATTAACCTAAACCTTCATTATAACCTAACCTTGACCTTGATTTTAACCTTAACCTGACTAAACCCATAACCTTCACCTTGACCTTAACCTAACCTTAACATTAACCTTAACCTTGACCTTACCTTAACTATAACCCTAGCCTTACCCATAACCTAACCTTAACCTTGACCTTAACCTTAACCTAACCTTCACCTTAACCTAAACTTAACCCTAACCTTAACCTTAACCTTACATTTACATTAACCTTAACCTTAACCTAACCTAAACCTAACCTAACCTTAACCTTAACCTAACCCTAACCTTACCCCAAAGTTAACCCTAACCTTATCCTTAACCTTACCCTTAACTTAACCACAATATTAACCTTAGGTTAAGGTCAAGGTTAAGGTTACGTTAAGGGTAAAGTCAAGGTTAAGGTTAGGTTAAGGTTAAGATTAGGTTAATGGTAAAGTTAACGTTAAGGTTAATGTGAAATGTTTGGTCAAGGTTAAGGGTTAGGTTAAGGTTAAGGTTAGTTTAAGGGTAAAGTCAAGGTTAAGGTAAAGTTAAGGTTAAGGTTAAGGTTAAGGTTAAGGTCAAGGTTAGGGATAGGTTATAGTTAATGTCAAAGTTAAGGTTAAGGGTAAGGTTATAGTTAGGTTAAGGTTAAGGTTAGGTTAAGGTTAAATTTAGGTTAAGGTTAAGGTTACGTTAAGGTTAGGGTTATGGTTAAGGTTAAGGGTTTTGTTAAGGTTAGGGTTAGGTTTTAGTTAAGGTTAATATTAGGTTAAGATTAAGGTTAAGGGCACAAGGTTAAGGTTAAGGTTTAGGTTGAGGTTACGAGTTTAGTCAGGTTAAGGTTAAGGTTAAGGGTTTGTTCAAGGTTAGGGTTAGGTTATAGTTAAGGTCAAGGTTAAGGGTAAGCGTAGGGTTATAGTTAGGTTAAGGTTAAGGATAAGGTTAGGATAATGTTAGGATAAGTTTAAGGTTAAGGGTTTGGTCAAGGTTAGTGTTAGGTTAAAGTTAAGGTTAAGGTTAGGTTAAGTTAAGGTTAAGGTTAAGCTTAGGTTAAGGGTATAGCTAAGCTTAAGGTTAGGTTAAGGGTAAATTTAAGTTTATGGTTAAGGTTATGGTTAGGGTTAAGGGTGGGGTTTTGTCAAGGTTAGGGTTAGGTTATAGTTAAGGTTAAGTTTAGGGTTGAGGTTAAGGTTAAGGTTAAGATTAAGGGTAAGGTCAAGGATAAGGTTACGGTTATTAACCTTAACCTTCATTATAACCTAACCTTAACCTGAACATTAACCTAAACTTAACCATAACCTTAAACTTAACCTTGACCTTAACCTTAACCTAACCTTAACCTTAACCTTGAATTTAACCTAACATTAACCATAACCATAACCATAACCTTAACCTTAGCCTTAACCTTAACCTAGCCTTAAGCTTGACTTTAACTATAACCTAACCCTAACCTTGACCAAACCCTTAACCTTAACCTTAACTTAACTAAACCAACCTATAACATTAAACTTAAACTTTACCCTTAACCCTAACATTACCCTTAACCTTAACCTTAACCTGAGGTTAAGATTATGGTTAAGGTAAAGGCTAAGGATAAGTTAAGGTTAAGGGTAAGGTTAAGGTTAAGGTTACGGGTTTAGTCAGGTTAAGGTTAAGGTTAAGGGTTTGGTCAAGGTTAGGGTTAGGTTATAGTTAAGGTCAAGGTTAAGGTTAGGTTAAGGTTAAGGCTATGGTGAATGTTAGTGTTAATATTAGGTAAAGGTTAAGGTAAGGTTAAGGGTAAAGTTAAGGTTAAGGTTAGGTTAAGACTAAGATTAGGTTAAGGGTAAAGTTTAGGTTATGGTTAGGGTAAGGTGAAGGTTGGTTTAAGAGTAAAGTTAAGGTTAAGGTTAGGTTTAAGTTTAGGTTAAGGTTTAAGTTCAGGTTCAGGTTCAGGTTAGGGTTAAGATTAGTGGAAGGTTAGGTTTAAGGTTTGATTTTACCCTTAACCTAGTCTTATGCTTAAGCTTAATCTTAACCTTATATTAACCTTAACCTTAACCTTAACCTTGACCTAACCATAACCTTCAACTTCACCTAACCGTAACCTTAACCTTAACCTTAACCTTACCCCCTTAACCTTAACCTTAAAGTTATCTTACCCTTAACCTTAACCATAACCTTAAACTTTAATTTACCTTTAACCTAACCTTAACCTTAACCTTAACCTAACCCTAACCTTGAAAAAACCCTTAACCTTAACCGTAACCTGAATAAATCCGTAACCTTAACCTTAACCTTACCCTTAACCTTCACCTTAACATTAAATTTACTCTTAACCTAACCTTAACTATAGCCTAACCATAACATTGACCAAACCCTTAACCTTAACATTAACCTTAACCTTAACCTTAACCTAACATTAGCCTTAATCTAACCTAACCTTAAATTTACCCTTAACCTAACCTTAATCTTAGCCTTAACCTGATCCTTAACTTTATCTTAACCTTAACCTAACCTTAACTAAAACCTTCCCCTAACGTTAACCCTAACCTTAACCTTAACTTTACCCTTAACCTAATCTTAACCTTAACTATAACTTAACCCTAACCTCGACCAAAAAATTAACCTTAACCTGACTAAACCTGTAACCTTAACCTTAACCTAACCCTAAATTTAACCTTTATTTTACCTTTACCTAACCCTAACCTTGACCTTGACTTTACCTTAATCCCTTAACCTTAACCTTCACCTTAACCTTAAATTTACCCTTAACTTAACTTTAACCTAACTTTAACTATAACCTAACACTAACCTTGACCAAATCCTGAACCTTAACATTAACTATAACCTAACCCTAACCTTGACCAAACCCTTAACCTTAACCTTATCCTTAACCTTAACTATAACGTAACCTTAAATTTTCCCTTAACCTTACCTTAACCATAACTTTAACCTAACCTTAAGCTTAACCTTCCCCATAACCTTATCCTAACCTTACGTTAACCATACCCTTAAACTTGTCCTTAACTATAACCTAACCCTAATCTTAACCTTGACCTTAACCTAAACCTAACCTTAGGTTAACCTTAACCTTAACCTTAGCTTAACCATAACCTTAACCTTAACCTTAACCTTCCCCTAACCTTAACCCTAACCTTAACGTTAACTATAACCTAACCCTAAACTTGACCAAAACTTAACCTTAAGGTTAAGGGTTAGGTTTAAAGTTAAGGTTAAGGTTAAGATTAGGCTTAAGGTTAGGGGAAGGTTAAGGTTAAGGTTAAGGTTAAGGTTAGGGGAAGATTAAGGTTAAAGTCAAGGTCAAGGGTAAACTTAAGGTTAAGGGTTAAGGTTAAGGCTATGGTAAGGTTAAGGGTAAGGTCAAGGTTAAGGTTAAGGTTAAGGTTAAGGTTAAGGGTAAAGTTAAGGTTAAGGTTAAGGTTTAGTCAAGGTTAGGGTTAGGTTATAGTTAAGTTTAAGATAAAGTTAAGGTTAGGTTAAGGTTAAGGTTAAGGTTTGGGTTAGGTTATAGTTAAGGTTAAGGTAAATTTAAGGTTAAGGTTAATGTTAAGTTCAAGGTTAAGGGTACAGTTAAGGTTAGGTTAACATTATGATTATGGGAAGGATAAGGTTAAGGTTATGGGTTAAGTTAGGTTAAGGTTAAGTCAGGTTAAGGTTAGGTTAAGGGTAAAGTCAAGGTTAAGGTGAAGTTAAGGTTAAGGTTAAAGTCATGTTTAAGGTTAAGGTTAGGGTTAAGGTTAAGGTTAGGTTTAGGTTAAGGTTAATGTCAAGGTTAGGGTTAAGGTTAGGTTAGGTTATAGTTAAGGTCAAGGTTAAGCTAAGGTTAAGGATACAGGTTTAGTCAGGTTAAGGTTAAGGTTAAAGTTAAGGTTAAGGGTGAAGGTTAAGGTTACAAGTCTTAACATTAATTTTACCCTTAATCTTTACAATAACCTACCCTTAACATTAACCTTTACCTAGACTTAACGATAACCTTGACCTAACCTTTACCTTACCTTAACCTAACTTTAACCTTAGGTTAAGGTTAGGTTAGGTTAAGGGTTTAGGTTAAACTTAAGGTCAAGGGTAAGATAAGGTTAAGGTTAAGGTTATGGTTAGGTTAAGGTTAGGGTTAAGGTTAATGTTAAGGTCAAGGTTTAGGTTAATGTTACAGTTAAGGTTAAGGTCAAGGTCAAGGTCAAGGTCAAGGTCAAGGTCAAGGTTAGGTTAAGGTTAATGTTACGTTAATGTTAAGATAAGGTTAAGGGTAAAGTCAAGGTTAGGTTTAACCTTAACCTTAACCTTAACCTAATATTAACCTTAACCTTAAATTTAACCTTACTAAACCCATAACCTTAACCTTAACCTTAGGGTTAGGTTAGGTTATAGTTAAGGTTGAGGTTGAGGTTAAGGTTAACGCTAAGGGTAAGGTTAAGGTTAAAGTCAAAGTTAAGGTTAAGATTAGGTTAAGGGTAAAGTCAAGGTTAAGGTTAAGGTTTGTGTTTAGTCAGGTTAAGGTTAAGGCTTAACCTTAACTTTAACCTTAACCTAAACCTTCCCATAACCATAACCTTAACCTTGACTTTACCCTTAACCTAACCTTAAGGGTAACGGTTCAGGTTAAAGTTAAGGGTAAGGTTAAGGTTACGAGTTTAGTCAGGTTAAGGTTAAGGTTAAGGGTAAAGTTAAGGTCAAGGTTAGGGTTTGATTATAGTTAAGGTTAAGGTTATGTTAAGGGTAAAGTCAATGTTAAGGTTAAGGTCAAGGTCAATGTTAAGGTTAAGTTAAGTTAAGGTAAGTTTAAGTTTATTTTAAGGTTAAGGTTAGTTTAAGGGTAAAGTCAAGGTTAAGGTTAGGTTAAGGTTAAGATTAGGGTAAGGTTAAGGTTAAGGTTAGGGTTAAGGTTATAGCTAAGGTGAAGGTTAGGGTTAGGTTATAGGTAAAGCTAAGGGTAAGGTTAAGGTTAGGGTTAGGTGATAGTTAAGGTTAAGGTGAAGGTTAAGGTTAAGGTTAAGGTTATGTATATGTTAAGGTTTTGGTCAAGGTTAGGGTTAGGTTATAGTTAAGGTCAAGGTTAAGGTTAAGGGTAAGGTTATAGCCTAACCATAACCTTGACCAAACGATTAAATTTAACCTTAACTTGACTAAACCAGTAAAACCTAACCCTAACCTTGACCAAACCCTTAACCTTAACCTTAACCTAACTAAACCTGTAACCTTAACTTTAACCTAAATTTAACCTTAACCTTCCCCTAACCTTAACCCTAACTCTAACCCTAACCTTAACCTTATCTTTACCCTTAACCTAATCTTAACCTTAACCTTAACCTTTAACCTTAACCTTAAACTTACCCTTAACCTTATCTTAACCTTAACCTAACCTTAACCTTAAATTTACCCTTAACCTAATCTTAACCTTAACTATAACCTAACCCTACCTTAAACTCATTAAACTCGTAACCTTGACCTTAGCCTTACCATTAACCTTCACCTTAACCTTAAATTTACCCTTAACCTTGACTTTACCCTTAACCTTGACTTTACCCTTAACCTAACCTTAACCTAACTAAACCTGTAACCTTACCCTTAACCTTCCCATAACCTTAACCTTAACCTTAGCTATAATGTAACCATAACGTTGACCTTAAATATAACCTAACCCTCACCTTGACCGAACCCTTAACATTAACCTTAACATTGACCTTAACCTTAACCTTAACCTTACCCTTAACCTTACCCTTAACCTTAAACTTAACCTTGACCTTAACTAGAACCTAAACCTAACCTTAACCTAACTTTAACCTTGACCAAACCCTTAACGTAACCTTAAACTTGACTTTACCATAACGTAACCTTAACCTTGACCTTGACCTTACCCTTAACATTAACCCTAACCTTAACCTTAACCTGACTAAACCCGTAACCTTAAACTTAACCTTGACCTTAATTATAACCTAACCCTAACCTAACCCTAACCTTAAGGTTAAGGTTAGGTTATAGTGAAGGTTAAGGGTAAAGTTAAGGTTAAAGTTAAGGTTATTTTAAGGGTAAAGCTAAGGTTAGGGTTAGGTTAAGATTAAGGTTAAGGTTATGTTTAGGCTAATGTTAAGGTTAATGTTAGGGTTAAGGTTAAGGTGAAGGTTAAGGGTAAGGATAAGTTTAAGGTTAAGGTTAAGGTCACGTTAAGGTTAATTTAAGTGTAAATTCAAGGTTAAGGTGAAGGTCATAGTTAAGTTAAGGTTAAGGTTAAGGTTAAGTTCAAGGTTAAGGTTAAGGTTATGGTGAAGGTTAAGGTTACGGTTAGGTTAAGGGTAAATTTTTAGGTTAAGGTTAAGGTTAGGGGAAGGTTAGGTTAAGGTTAACCTTGACCTTGACCTTAACTTTAACTATAACCAAACCCTAACTTTGACCAAACCCTTAACCTTAAAGTTAGGTTAAGGTAAGGTTAAGGTTAAGGTTAATGTTAGGGGTAAGGTTAGGGTTAATGTTAAGGTTAAGGTAAGGGTTTGGTTAAGGTTAGGTTTAGGTTATAGTTAAGGTCAAGGTTAAGGTTAAGTTTAAGTTAGGTTAAGGTTAAGGTTAAGGTTAAGGTTAAGGTTAAGGTTAAGTTAGGTTAAGGTTAAGGTTAAGGGTAAAGTCAAGGTTAACGTTAGGTTAAGGTTAAGGTTATGGTTGAGGTTCAAGTTAAAGTTAAGGTTAAGGTTAGGGTTAGGAGAAGGTTAAGGTTAAGGTTAATTTCAAGGTTAAAGTTAAGGATGGGTTAAGGGTAAGGGTAAGGGTAAAGTTAAGGTTAAGGTTAATGTTATGGGTAAGGTTAAGGTCAAGGTTAAGGTTCCGTTAAGGGTAAACTCAAGGTTAAGGTTACGTTAAGAGTTTGGTCAAGGTTAAGGTTAGGTTATAGTTAAGGCCGAGGTTAATGTTAGGTTAAGGTTAAGGTTAGGTTAGGTTATAGTGAAGGTCAAGGTTACTTAAAGGTTAAGGGTAAGGGTAAAGGTTCAAGTTAAGGTTAAGGTTAAGGGTTTGGTGAGGTTTAGGGTTAGGTTATAGTTAAGTTAAAGGTAAGGTTAAGGTTAAGGTTAATTTAAGGTTAAGGATAAGGTTAAGGTCAATGTTAAGGGCAATGTTAAGGTTAGGGTTAATTTAAGGTTAAGGTTAAGGTTAGGTTAAGGGTAAAGTTAAGGTTATGTTTAGGTTAAGGTTAAGGTTAAGGTTATGGTTAGGCTGAGGTCATGGTTAAGGTTAAGGTTAAGGTTAAGGTTAGGTTAAGGTTATGGTTAGGTTAAGATTAATATTAGGTTAAGGTTAAGGTTAATGTTAAGGGTTTAGTCAAGGTTGGGGTTATGTCAAGGTTAATTTTAAGGGTTTCGTCAAGGTTAGGGTTAGGTTATAGTTAAGGTCAAGGTTAAGGTTAAGGGTAAGGTTATAGTTAGGTTAAGTTTAAAGTTAAGGTTAATATAAGGTTAAGTTTAAGGGTTTGGTCATGGTTAGGGTTAGGTTATAGTTCAGGTTAAGGTTAAGGTTATGTTAAGTTAAGGTTAAGGTCAAGGTTAAGGGTAAGGTTAAGGTTAGGTTAATGTTAGAATTAATGGTTTGGTTAAGATTAAGGGTAAGGTTAAGGTTAAGGTTAAGGTAAAGGTACGGTTAAGGTCAAGGTCAAGGTTAGGTTATAGTTAAGATCAAGCTTAATTTTAGGTTATAGTGAATGTTAAGGTTAAGGTTAAGGTTAATGTTAAGGGTGAAGGTTAAGGTTAAGGTTAACGTTAAGACCCGTAACCTTAACCTTCACCCTTAACCTTAACCTAAACTTAGCCTTAACCTTCTCCTAACCCTAACCTTAACATTAACTTGAACCTTAACCCTAACCTTAACCTTAACCTAACGTTAACCTTGACTTTACCCTTAACCTTAACCTTAACTTAACTAAACTCGTAACCTTAACCTTAACCATAACTTAACCTTAACCTTGACTTTAACTATAACCTAAACCTAACCTTAACCAAACCCTTAACCTGAACCTTAACCATAACCTTAAACTTAACCTTCCCATAACCATAACCTTAACCTTAACCTTAATAAACTCGTAACCATAACTTCACTAAATCCGTAACGTTAACATTAACCTTACCCTTAACCTTCAGCTTAACCTTAACCTTAACCTTAAATATAACCTAACCCTAACCTTGACCAAACCCTTAACGTTAACCTTAACTTTAACCTTAACCTTCCCCTAACCTTAACCTAACCTTAACCTAAACTTTACCCATAACCTTAACCTAACCTTAACCTTAACTTTACCCTTAACCTAATATTAAACTTAACCTAACCTTAACCTTACCCTTAGCCTTGACCTTAACCTTAGCTTAAACTAACCTTAACCTTAACCTTAATTATATCTTAACCCTAACCTTGACCAAACCCTTAACGTTAGCCTTATCTTAACCTTATCCTAACCTTAACCTTAACCTTAACCTAACTATAACTTTACCCTTAACCTTAACCTTGACCTTAACTATAACCTAACACTAACCTAACAGTAACATTGACTTTGCCCTTAACGTAACCTTAAACTTGACTTTGCCCTTAACTGTCACCTTACCCTAACCTTAACCTGGACTTTACCCTTAACTTAACCTTAACCTTCACTATAACCTAATCCTAACTGTTACCAAGCCCTTAGCCTTAACCTTAACCTGAATAAACCCGCAACCTTAACCTTAACCTTACCCTTAACCTTCACCTTAACCTTTAATTTACCCTTAACCTAACCTTAACCTTAACCTTGACCTTGAACTTAACCTTATCCTTAACCTTAACCTTACCCTTACCCTTAACCTTAAATTTGCCCTTAACCTTAACCTTATATTAACCTTAACTATAACCTAACCCTAACCTTGACCAAAACTTAACCTTAACCTTAACTTTACCCTTAACCTTAACCTTAACCTTGGTTAGGGTTAGGTTAAGGTTAAGGTTAAGGTTAGGTTAAGCGTTTGGTCAAGGTCAAGGTTAAGGTTAGGGGAAGGTTAAGGTTAAAGTTAAGTTAATGTAAGGTTAAGGTTACAGTTTAAGTGAGGTTAAGGTTAACGTTAAGGTTAAGGTTAAGGTTAGGGTAATGTTAAGGTTAAGATAAGGTTAAGGTTAAGGTTAAGGTTAGGTTATGGGTAAATTTAAGGTTAGGGTTAGGTTAATGTTAAGGTTAAGGTTATGGTTAGGCTAAGGTTAAGGTTAAAGTTAAGGTTACGATTAGGTTAAGGTTAAGATTAGGTTAAGGTTAAGGTTAAGGTTTGGTCAAGGTTAAGGTTAGGTTAATGTTAAGGTCAATTTTAAGGCTAGGTTAAGGGTAAAGTCAAGGTTAAGGTTAGGTTAAGGTTAAAATTAGGTTAAGGGTAAATTTAAGGTTAAGGTTAGGTTAAGGTTAAGGCCAAGGTTAAGGGTAAATTTAAGGTCAAGGTTAAAGGTTTGATCAAGGTTAGGCTTAGATTAAGTTTAAGGTTAAGGTTAGGTTGGGATAAGGTCAAGGTTAAAGTTAGGTTAAGGTTAAGGTTACGAGTTTAGTCAGGTTAAGGTTAATGTTACAGTTAAGGTTAAATTCAAGGGTAAGGGTTTGGTTAAGGTTAAGGTTAAGGTTAAGGTTAGGTTAGGTTAGGTTAGGTTAAGGTTAAGCTTAAGCTTAAGCTTAAGGTGAAGGTTAAGGGTAAGGTTAAGGTAAGGTTAAGGTTAAGTGTTGGTGAGGTAAATCCCCTTTGCGGACAGAGGTGATCCCACTAGCCCTAGAGTGGGTCTAGCCACAAAAAAGACACGGTATGACATCAATTCCTAGTTAACAGATGGACAAAGATTCGATGGATAACTTACCGTATATCCTGTGCTGTTGTTGTTGTCAAAAGAGTGGCTACCTATCACTCCTGGTTCAAAAGATCACGATCCACTCATTATCATGCTCGGAACATTATCATTATCATGTTCAACTATCTTTTGTAAATGGAGAAGCCCTGTTTATGTAGAGGAAGAGGGAGAGGTTAGGATCCCTATAATCATGGAGGGGAGTCCTATCTTCAAAGAATGTTCCATGGGAGGTTAAAAACCACTACCTAAAGGAAGAGATATGTGGCTCATCAAGTTTAACCACTTGCTGTGACTCATCCTGAGGTGGTTAAAGGAAAATTCCACCTCTAATTTGTTTAAAAAAAAATTCAAAAAGGCTGGCACAGGCACAACAAAGAGACAGAGCGCCAGTTCGCGCGGCCTCTAGTGTACATCCTCCACACTGGCGCAAGGGGTGAACTGGCTACCTGTGCCAATGCCAAAACATAGGTTTTTATGGGCTTTTTGAGGAAATGTTCAACAGGAGAAATAATACTACTTGTTATCCACCTATAAAAATTTGTCATACCAAATGGTGGCTAAATATTTTTTAGCCTTCAAGAGATAGTTTCCTTCGGGCAATACCGCCTACCCCCAAAATATTTTGCGAAAATCGCTGCCAATTTTCCACCATACCGCTGCCCTCCTTAAACTCATTTTCAATTTTAATCTCAACCATTGATCTCTGAGATCGAATGACTTGTGTTATATCGTCACCCCATTGATTTGAAATTCATTTATTCTCCCAAACGCACCATTGAAAGATCTCCACCATCGATCTCTGAGATTGGACGGTCCTATTTTAATCTCACCCCCCATCCATGTCCCACCTAACTTTCCCCTGAAACATTTCATCAAGAAATCTCGACCGTTGATTTCTCTAATCCAATGGCTCCTATTCGTTGTCGTGCCCAAATTTTTTTTTGCACCTGGTTAGCTGCTTTTCCAGGTTTTCCTCCAATTTTTCCGCTGCATCCACATTTTTTCTCATTGCTCCTCCACCCTAACGAGCCTCTGAAGCAGTCTTTCCCACTCCCGTAGGTTTTTTATGATGTGTTTATCATTTTTTGTAGGTTTAATGGTGTTTTATCTCTATTTTTCCCCACAGTCATAGGTAGGTGATCGAAATATCCAGGGTGACAATCCTACAACCTAAATATCACACGGGGGATGAATAAAGGGTTGATTTCAATGCTAACATTCTATGAATCATGATCATCTGCCCACAAACAAACCCTCCAGATCAGAAAACCTCGGACACCTATACAGAAGAGCAGAGTTAAAGGATTAAATCATAAGATTGAAGATTAATAGTTTAAATCTATTGTTTAAGAGGATAAAGACACAAGCCGAAGAAAAAGATGGTTTAAAAAGGCTTAGTGAAGCCTAAAGCCCACATCACAGTCAGATCAGTTGAAGGAAGCCTCCATTGCCACATCAGAGTCTAAAATATCCTTTCAACTACTAAAAGTGCCACCTGCAGCTTCAATAAATCAAAAGAAGGCATAGTTATTTCCCAGTCAAAAGATATTTCCCTAAAGACAGCTAAACATTTATTTCAAACAAAAGGATATAATTTAAAACTGTGAATAAAGTTATTGTGAAAGATAAAGAAAGCCTTGAAGTCAATATTTTTGTCCACTAGGCCTAAAAAACATAAATGGAATAAATGAAACAGAGTTGTAATTCAATGCATTCCTTCCTAATGCCTTGCATGGTTTTCAAGGCTAGGAATTGCATTTAGTATAGAATTAATGATACTCAACCCTAGAAACTCTTCCACCTCCTCATTTCCTTATAAAATCTCCTTGAGGAGCACATTGTAAAGGGTCGGTTGTTGGACTTTGATGTAATAGTTTTTGTATCGAATCATTCTTGAGTGTAAATAAGTTCTGAAGCTCTGAAGCTCTGTTAAGTTATTGAAGAAGTTAGGCTGAGAAGAGAAGTTGAAGTTGTGATGAAGCATTGGACATTGTAGTTTGTAGCTGCATTGAAAATCAATATACAAGCTGATTCTTGGGATCTTGGTATATTTCATTGGTGAAGCACCTCTTACTGTTATTGTTTTCCTTTAATGTGTTCCATTTTGTTCACTTTTCTCTGATACATAACAGCAAGCATAGAGCTAGGATTTACTGCTAAAGTACCCTACTCTCACTGATAAGATTTATCTATATGTTTTCTGCTAATTGTGATATTTTATAATGACTTAAATTAAGTATAAACATTATCAAGGAATGTTGGTTAGTCCATGTCTTGAAGTGCAAAACTTGAAAGGAAATTCTTGAATGATAATTTCGTTACATGCTAAGTAGAGTTAAACTAGGAAAGTTTATGGTTTTCCCTGTCTTCTAGTTATTCCTCCAAAGGTTGTTTGAAAGTTTCCCTAAGAGTATGCTGAAAGCAAGCCTGTATTTTAATGATATCTGAACTGATCTTAAGTTGCACTTTTTTTCTTATCTGTTTTCATCCCTTCTGAAAGTAGTCTAGTGTGATTACTGGATTGTTGTGTGATAAGTTAGCTTTAATACAAGATTTTCCAAAGAAGTCTATGGTTAGCCCTATCCTTTGGTTGGTTTCAAACAGTTGCTTAAAAAGGCTTTTCTTTTATGGAAAGTTGATAAAATATTATTGAAATTATTGGATTTTTCCACTTTCTCAACACTTTTAATGTTCCACTCCATCATTTAAATCTAAAGGATATTTTGATATAGATGACTTGCCCCTTGGACCACTCTTGAAATTGTTGTACAATTAAACCCTTTTGTTACTCCATTTCCCAATGGATTAAATCTGCTTCACACTAATCCTATCTGCTGAACACTTCTCAATATACTTGCATCTTCATCCTTTGAAAATATTTTATTTTGTGATATTACATCCAATTAAAGATCATACCCGACCAACCAAACAGACAAAAACCCTTGTTCTTGATAACTAGCCTAATATCATACTAAAAGCCTTAAAGATAAATCAATCATTGCACTTATAGAGAGATCCCTCTCTAGATTCAGGAGGGATAGATCCTAGAATCCAAAAGTGGTTTTTGATGTAGTCTCTACAGCGTTTAGTCTTTCCATTCTACTAAATTACAGAGACCTAACATTCTTGGCGAACATACTGGGGATTATCTGAGTAAAATCCTTAAAACAAAACACTCATTGTTCAGTGTAGTATAAGTAGCTTTCTTCAAGAACTACAAAAGAAAATGGTGATCATGATAGGACTTATTTGAATTAGTGACAAACTAAGTAACCCTTAGGATTCTCATAGAGTCTTATCAAACCTTGAAGGAATCATCTAGCTAAGCCATAAGAGAAAACTCTGTTTGTCTCATCACCATAGCTAAGTGTTGAAACAGATTTAGGACCCTATCATAACCTATAGGAATGAGATAATAATTAACCCAGTGCCTACCCCATAGAACAACTCAATGGCACTCAAGACAAAGAGGAGAGTAAGGAAATTAATGATAAATCTGAAACTAGTCCTCTATGAAGTATGAGCTTTGATGGGTCATGTGCTAAAACCAGTGCAGGTGCATGAATATGGCTTTACAATATAGAAAACAATCATTCTGAAGGCCATTCATATAAATTGAGTTTTCAATGCACAAGTAACATAGTGGAGTATGAGGCACTTATTTTATGGCTGCACTTATTGAAGAAATTAGGAGCCCAGAGGATAACAGTTCATGGGAATGCAGAATTGGAAATTAGGCAAGTAAATGAAGAATACATGATTAAACATCCCAGACTTAGAGCCTATAAGGATGATGCCATGGATTTATTAAAATATTTTAAATAATTCCAACTTACCCTTGTTCCTAAAGACCAAAACAGTTTTTCCAATGGATTAGCCCTTGTTGTTATTACATGTCTAAAAACATGGGAGAGCAAACAATATACAATTCAAGAAAAATTCAGACTAGTTGACGCAAACCATAAAAAGTACTGACAAGTCTTTGGGGAATAAAAACATATAGAATACTATCCTACTGAGGATATATCATCTTTTCAAGAGAAACCTTCTCCCATTTTTGATATCAATCTATCATCCAAAGAACCTGAATTTAAATTAGAAGCAAGCATATATTTAATGAAAAAATAAATTTCACTGCTTGTTGATTTGCAGGTAAACAATGATGATGATTCCAAGGGACATGCTGAAGGTGTAGTCCTCAAGGCTGATGTCTTAGAGGCAGAAAATCTACCAATCATGGAGGGCCAAGAAGAAAAGAATTCTCATATTTTCTTTGTTGATCCTCTGGAAGAGTGTGTGGAGGCCCCAATTGGCTCAAATTCTCCAGCATGGATCCTTTGCAAGAGCCAAAGACATAAAACGTTTTCACTCTCTATGATAGCATTGATTTTAAAGATTAATATTCAATATGTATTGTGGTTACCTCTGACTAGTAGCCAGGGTCTCTGTTCCTTTTTGTCACTACTCAGCTGGCTACATTGGCACTATTGTACTAAACAAATCTGAACTATTTCAAGAGTTAGAATAGGTTAGATAGGAATGTCAATAAAGCTCAACTTTTACCATTTAGTTAGCTGTTGATTTTTTTCTTTGAAGGAAAAAGGGAAAAATACAAAAAAATTAAAAATACAAAAGAGGGCAGAATGAAAACAAGAAAGGTACAGCTCCATACCAAAAAAGAAAGACAAAGTCTAAAAGTGTGCAAGCTCAAATGCCACTCCTAAAAACACACTTCTAGTTAGTCATACAACCTAATCATGACTAATTAGTTTTCAATTTACTGTTGATAGGTTAGTGAATTAGATCAGACAAACAACTCACTCTTGGCTTATCAGTAAGGTAGATTAGGATAGAAAAACAAAGGTTCATACAAATTCAAAATCTGAACCTATGAGTTTGAAAAGAATAATGGCTCTAATTAGATTAAATTTTGAGCCAAAGATAGAAAACAAAATGGTTCTGAAAAGCTCAAAACTTGAACCAGAAAAGAAAAAGAAGACAGCTCAAACAAAATCAAAACCAGAGCTGAAGAATAATGAAGGATGTTTTTGATTTCCAGATCTTAAGCCTTCACAATTTTTTTTTAACTTTTTTGAAAATAATAGTCTATGTGCAGCTTGCTTTTATGCCATAGACCAACAGCAAGTCAGACTGCTTAATCCTGGCTTAGCTACTTTTAAATTTTCTGTTTTACAATTTAGAGAATAAAGGTCTGTCACACAATCTAATCCTGACATACAATAGTTAAGTAGAGAAACTTATGAGTTCAATTACTTAATTTTAACTCATGGAGAAATAAGAGTAGACTTAGACTAGTTTTTCATTTTTCAACTAAAATTTTGATGAAGAGATTTTGCTAGCCCAAATGCACTCTGAAAGAAGAAAAAATGTTAGGATCATTAGGAATGGGTAAGTAGAGATGTTGTTTTGATAGAATTACATTGTTTCAGACTATTTCAAATATTGTCAGATCAAAGAAAGGTCAGCCAAAGGAAAGAAAAGTTGTTGCTCAATAGAAAAGGCACTGGTTTACTGAAAAGCCAGAGATCAATAGCTGAAGTTCTTGACACCTTCAAGAAGATGCCATCCCCATGTGGAGCCACTGTTAGCCACCTATAAAAAATTTTCATACCAAATGGTGACTAAATATTTTTTAGCCTTCAAGAGATAGTTTCCTTTGAAAACTTATCATCATTTGAAGTCTTATGATTTTATTTACCCTTTGAGTTAATATTCACTACTGTTTCACTGTTAGTCCTAAAGTACCTGCTATTTACCAAGAAAGACTGCTTAAAAACTTCATTTTCCATCATTCCACTCCTCCTTTTCACTCACCAATAACCCCATTTCATCCTTATTTCCTTCATAAAATCCCTCCATTAACCTTCATTTAACCTCCAAGATCATCTCAAAACCCCCTTTAAACCTCATATTTTACCTTTATCTGGTTTAAAAACCCTTTCTTCCCTCTATCAGAACCCTTACTTAGCCTTAAAAACCCTGTTTTTTGGCCTAAAAAATAGTTTTAGTACTATAAAGTATTTAAGCCCCCGAGGGCTTATTCCTTTAGCACCTTCCTCCATGTGTCCCAAAGCCCCGCAATCGAGCACTAAAGGGCTCAAAAACCTTTCCCAAACCCCTATTTCCTTTTATTTTTCCATTCCCGACATGTAATATTTTAAATGAATCTCAACCGTTGATCTGTAGAGATCAACAGCAATCGGGCCACCTTTCCTCTGCCTTTTCGCCTCTCATCCATTTTCTCTTTTCAACATGATCCACTCCTTCCTTTAATCGTGACCGTTCATTCTTAAGATCCTACAATCGGGATTTAATCCGATAGTCTAAACTCTCCATTTGATAAATCATTCTGCCAAATAACTTTTTCCACTACACGACAAAGTTAATGACACATCCTGCGGTCCCACCATCCCTCGTCTGTGCATCTCTTACCCTGTCACCTGCGATTTGCACCGCAGGATCTGGAGCCTCCAATCTGACGGCGGATGGTGCATATCACAAATTTTTTGCACCCGAAGCTTAACGCAAAAATATTTTGCGAAATAGGTGGTATTGAAAGGGACAGGTGTCAAGCGATGTATGGAATCACGTTTTTTCGGGAAATACCGCCTACCCCCCAAATATTTTTTAAAAACTGTTGTTGGTTTTCTGCCATACCACTACCCTCCTTAACCTAATTTTTTCTTTTAATCTCGGTCGTCGATCTCTGAGATCAAACGGCTTGTGTTATATCACAACCCCATTCATTTTCCATTCGTCCATTCTCCCAAATGCTCCATCAAAAGATCTCCACCGTTGATCTCTGAGATCGGACGGTCATGTTTTAATCTCACCCCCCATCCATGTCCCACCTAAATTTCCCCCGAAACATTTCATCATGTAATCTCAACCTTTGACTGCTCTAATCCAATGGCTCTTGTTCGTCGTCGCGCCCACGCTTCCATTTTCACCTGGTTAGTTGCTCTGCTGGGTTTTCCTCCCATTTTTCCGCTGCATCCACATTTTTTCTCATTGCTCCTCCACCCTCATGAGCCTCTAAAACATTATTTCCCACTCCCATAGTTTTTTTATGATGTGTTTGTCATTTTTTGCAGGTTTAATGGTGTTTTATCTCTATTTTTCCCCATAGTCACAGGCAGATGAAAGAAAGGTCCAGGGTGATGATCCTGCAACCTAAATATCACGCGAGGGATGAAGAAAGGGTTGATTTAAATTCTAACAATTGATGAATCACGATCATCGACCCATGAACAAACCCTCCAGATCAGAAAACCACAGACACCTATACAAAAGAGTAGAGTTAAAGGATTAAATCATAAGATTGAAGATTAATAGTTTAAATCCATTGTTTAAGAGGATAAAGACACAAGCCAAAGACAAAGATGGTTTAAAAAGGCTCAATGAAGCCTAAATCTGACATCATAGTCAGATTAGTTGAAGGAAGCCTCCATTGCCACATTAGAGGCTAAAATATCCTTTCAGCTACTAAAAGTGCCACCTGCAGCTTCAATAAATCAAAAGAAGGCATAGTTATTGCCCAGTCAGAAGATATTTTCCTAAAGACAGCTGAACAATTATTTCATACAAAAGGATATATTTTAAAACTGTCAGTAAAGTTATTATAAAAGATAAAGAAGGCCTTGAAGTCAATATTTTTTTCCACTAGGCCTAAAAAACATAAATGGAATAAATGAAACAGAGTTGTAATTCAATGTATTCTTGCCTTATGCCTTGCATGGTTTTCAAGGCTAGGAATTGCATTTAGTATAGAATTAATGATACTCAACCCTAGAAACTGTTCCACCTCCTCATTTCCTTATAAAATCTCCTTGAGGAGCTTGACAGTCTCTCTTCTCTACTAGTTCTTTCAACTGTAGTAGTAGGAGTGCTTTGAGTTTCATCATTTGTTCTCTTTCTCCTACTCCTTCTTGATGTACTGCCTTCAGGAATTTCTTAGGGTTCTTCAAAGAAATTTCTAATCAAAAATTGTTCCCATGTGTCCTTTTTCTCTTTTAAATGTTTTTCAATCAAAATTTTCACAAGACCATTGTGATACAAATGTGGTTCTACGTCCCCTAGATGCTTTTGGACGGTCATAGACATCTTCTTCAAAATGTTTAATAAAAAGTATCGCAGATTGAGGACCTGGTTGTCTAAGAAGTTCATCAACAGTCGGGTATGATACATATACATTGACCCAAAACGGCCCTCACAGGTGATAAATTTTTGAATAACTAACAGTAAACTGGCCCACTCTTCTTTCAAAGCATGAACAGGAATTCCCTTTTTAAAAATAGTTACATCCATACCTGGGTTACGTAGGATCACTCTCTAGGCTTCATCACTAATACTGTTGTTCTTGAACCAGCATTCACCTTCTTGAGAAAGTTCTGTAGCAGCTGCTATGGATGCCTCATTCACCGTAAATTTGAGGTCCCCAATCTCTACCTCCAGACCATTGAAAGACCTTGCAAAAGATTTTGTCACCTCTTTATGGTAGCCTCTAAACTTTTGGATAAACCGAAGCCACTTTTCCCTTTTCAATAAATCTATGACTTGCGGGTATCCTTTCATGAATTTAGGTCCTTCTGGTTCTGTTCTCAACAACTGACCCATCCTTCTTTCTGTGCTTGAAAACTTGTCTGTGTGAGGAGGGTTTAACGGAGGTAAGACGGCTGAATGAGCAGAAATGAGCATGATTTATGGAGGAGACCAGTGACTGTATGCGGATATTAGAGAATGGGTTTACAGAATGTAGCGTAATAGAGAACAAAATGGGGTGAAGTGGAACAGAGAAGGGTTACGTGAGCACGGTGGAAATGCGGCTGTGAGATCAATAAAACAGTAGGAGGAGTATAACGCATCCTGCAGTATTTAAAATTAGGTGGCTGCAGAGTAAATGTAAGCACATTTATGAAACGGCTATAGATTTTATGCGGTCGAGAGAAGCCGTAGTCAAATCAACCACGTTTCATCATCACAGGTGGAGTATCAGAGTATGAGTGAAGATCGGAGGCTTGATTATGGGAGTGTTTGAAAATGAATGCAAGGATGTGGGAGGAACATATAGAGATCATGGAATGGTTACGGAGTTTTTCAACACAATCATTGCATATAATGGAGCTATGGTTTATAACTATGTAAAAATGTGCTTAAATGCCATTTGAAATAAATTTTTACTCATACCTTGGAATTCTTGCCATTTTTCATTGGTCTTCAATTAGTTGCTCCTCATTGATATCTTGAATGCCCCATGTCTTCATAATATGTCTTCATACCTGCATTTGATTTCATGATTGTGGAAATAACATCTGGCTGTACATTTTTTTGAAAAACAGAGTGGTAGCTGCAGAATCTGCTTCCGGCTGTGGAAACTGGTGTCAGCTGCAGAAACAGGTGTCAGCTGCGGAAACTGACACAGCTATTATTTGGGTGAATGGAAATAGATGGATGATAACTGACTAAATGAAAATGGTCATGAAAGAAAATTTTATTGGTGAAATGAAATGAAATAGATGAAATGAAGTGAAATGGAATGAAGTGGAGTGAAATGAAGTGGAATGAAGTGGAATGAAGTGGAATGAAGTGGAATGGAATGGAGTGGGTGGTCACAAAACTTGTGAAATGAAAGAGATTTTTTTTTTGGAAAATATAGGGTGTCAGGTGTTCCTGATTTTCACCCAATATTTTCTGTATAAGACTGCCAATCAGTGATTGGTTTTCAGGCTTATACAATTTTTTTTTTTTTTTAACTGAAAAGAACAAAAGCTAGGCTGGTGGAGAAGAAGAATTCTTCTGTACCAGCCTGATTGCAGAATTTTCTTGAAACATTTTGAAAAATTCCTCTTTTGAGAGTGGCTTATGATAGACTTTCAATCTGTGGCCATTCATAATAAGAGGAGTTTGAAACTCATCAATGGTCTTGATTCTTACCGCTCCATTGCTAAAGATCTTGTCAATCTCATATGGCCCAAGCCAATGAGTCTGAAATTTTCCTTGAAAATATTTAAACTTGGAATCAAATAACAATGCCCAATATCCTTCTTGAAACTTCTTCTCTTTGATATATTTGTCATGCCATTTAGTTCTTTGATATTGAACTAGATCATTTCTTAGAATTGCTTCTTGTCTGATCTCATCTAGCTCATTCAACTGCTCCATTCTATGCTTTTGGGCTTCTGATAAGTCCATCCCCAACTGAACTGCTATCTTGAAGGTCTTGACTTGGAACTCAATGGGGAGCAAGACTTCTTTCCCATAAACAAGTTCATAGGGAGAATGTCCTGTTGTATTTCTCCATGTGGTTCTGTAGGCCCACAAGGCTTCAGGAAGCCTTTCTGCCCAATCTCTTCTATGTAGATGAACAGTTTTGGTGATGATACTTTCAAGAACTTTGTTTGTAGACTCCACTTGACCATTTGCTTGCGGATGGTAAGGAGTAGATTTTATGTGCTTGATTTTGTATTCTTCCATCAGCTTCTCCACCAAGTTGGATGTGAATTGGCTTCCCTGATCTGTCACAATTTCTCTTGGAACACCAAAGCGAGTAAAAATATCCTCATAAAGAAAATTAACAATTGAATTTTCAGTAGCAGATACTAATGCTTTGGCTTCTACCCATTTAGTAACATAATCAGTACAAACCAGTATATAATTCTTTTGCTTAGATGATGGATTAATAGGTCCAATGAAATCTAAATCCCATTTTTCAAAGGGTTCGATGAGTACCTATCTTTGCAATGGAATTTTGTTTGAAAGGGTAGGTTTCCCTACTCTTTGGCAGCTGTCACACCTTTTGACATATTGTTTTGCATATTTGAAGAGGGAAGGCCAATAATATACTAAAGAGAGGATTTTATAGGCTGTCCTTTTGTCTGCAAGGTGTCTGCCGCATGGTTCATCATGACATGCCTTAAGAATATCAGGAATTTCATCTTCCCTGACACATCTTCTGATCACAAGATCTGGCCCTGTTTTAAATAATTTGTTAGAAATCCATGAATATTTTGAACTCTCCTGAATAATTTTTCTTTTTTTTCACTTGGAAATAAATGTGGAGGCAGTTTCCCTGTAACCAAATAGTTAGCAATAGCTGCATACCAAGGAGTCTTAATTGTTACTGCAAACAAGTATTCATCAGGAAACTTATCCTCTACAGGAGAATCTTCTTTAAAATTCTGAATCCTAGACAAGAAATCAACTACTGTATTTTGTTTTCCTGGTCTATCCAACACAATAATATTGAATTCTTGTAAAAGTAGGAGCCATCTTGTTACTCAGCCATTAGTAACAGGTTTGTTCATTAGATATCTAATTGCAGAATGGTCAGTATGAATAAAATTTTCATAGCCTGTTATATAATGTCCGAACTTATTGATTGCATGAACAACAGCTAAAAACTCTTTTTCAGTCACAGTATAGTTCAATTTTGTGGGAGTCAAATTTTTACTGGTATAATAAATGGCATAAGGGACTAAATATTTTTGATCCAACACAGCTCCCAGAGCTGTATCTGAAGCATCTGTGGAAATATGGAAAGGGAGTTTCCAATTTGGTCCTCTCAAGATAGGTGCTTCAGATATTCTTGTTTTCAAAATTTCAAAGGCTGATTGACAACTAGGATCCCATTTAAATTCACAGTATTTTGTAAGAAATTTGAAGAGTGGAGATGCTATTTTAGTAAAGTTTTATATAAATCTTCTATAGTAACCAGTAAATCCTAGAAAACTTCTAACATCTCTTTGACAATTTGGAATAGGCAGCTTGGAGATGACTTCAACTTTTGATCTATCAACCTTAATCCCATCTCCTAAAATATGATGCCCTAAAACAATACCTTCAGTAAACATCATAAAGAATTTTTCATGGCTTAATGAAAGGTTTGTTTCTTTACATCTTATAAGGACTTTTTCCAAATTTTCCAATGCCTCTTCAAATGAATTACCATAAACTATAAAATCATCCATATAAACCTCTACACAATCATGGATTAGATCAGAAAAAATTCCTAGTACTGCTCTTTGGAATGTTGCGGTGCATTACATAACCCAAAAGGAAGCACTCGATAGGCAAAAGTTCCCCATGGATAGGTAAATGTGGTCTTATCTTGATCTTCAGGTGCTACCTGAATTTGATTATAGCCACTAAAACCATCCAAAAATGAAAAGTACTTTTTGCCTACTAATGTATCTAATACATGATCAATAAAGGGCAAAGGAAAGTGATCCTTTAAAGTTGCATTGTTCAATTCCCTGTAATCAATGCATACCCTCCATTTACCATTCTTTTTAGGTACTATAACCAAAGGAGAAACCCATCGGCTATCTGAAATTGGATAAAAGAAGTTTACATTGAGTAGTTTTTGGAGCTCTTCTTTCACTATCTCCCTAAGATTTGGATTCATCCTTCTTTGAGGTTGTATGATTGGTCTACTGTTTTCCTCAATATATATATGATGAATGCAAGTCTTAGGATCAATACCTTTCATGTCAGTATACTCCCATGCAAATGCAGTAGAATGTTTTTGCAAGATTTTGGTTAGTTCTTCTTGTTGTGACTTTTCCAAATGTTTGTTGATATTCAATGTTTTTCCTGGAAAAATCTCAATGGTAGAACTACCAAACTCTTCCATAGAGTAAATAGACATTTTTCTTGATGATAAATATTCTATGTCAAATTCCAATTGAAATTGTGTGGGGTCATATTCTAAAGATGTCTCAAAATTTTCAAATGTGTTCAGAATTTGACTATCCTCATAGATTTCCGAAATGGTAAAGACAGGTTGTATAATATCTTCATCATCAACCCATTCATTGTCTCCTACTTCTGTGACTGCTTTTGCTGGAGGATACAAATTGAATTTCTTTGTCAAATTACCATTAGAAATGTACATATCCCCAGATCTACAACTAATGAAAGCATCAGCTGTGGCTAGCCAAGGTCTTCCTAAGATAAGTGGGTGTTCTCCTAGATTACTCTTGGGAGTCAAAATCGTAAAATCTACTGGATATTCCCAAGAATCTAAGGAGACTGAAATATCTTCTAATACACCATCTGGTTTAATAATTGATCGATCTGCAAGTTTCAATAAAGTAGGTGTAAAAAGAAGGTTAGGAAGTTTAAGCTGGTCCATAGTCTGTCTACTCATAATGTTGATAGCAGCCCCTAAGTCAATCAATGTGTTTGGAATTTCTATCCCATTTATATGTGTCTTGACAATTGGACTTCCTGGATCTACATACTTCTGCATGGTAATTTTCCCCATCATGATATCTGCAATTTTTCCTACCAGGTGGATTCTTCTTGTATCTTTTAGTTTCCTTCTTGGTCTTTTGAAACTCAACTCCTTTATTGTTTTTCCTAGAATAGGAATCTCTCGAATGGCTTGTAGCAAGAGAATCTTAATACAAACATTTTTTAATTCATCTAGAAAATCATAGTTAGGCAACAAGATTTGTTTTTTCACCCCCTTATCAATTTGTAGTCATTCAGGAAAAGGAGGTGTGGATGAAGATGCAGGTTGCTCAACTATAGGAGTTGTGGGGGTTAACTTTTCTTTCCCTTTTTGAATGTTTGAGTTTTGAAGAGATGCTTCCTCAGAACCCTTATTGGATTTAAGAGAATCCTCCTCAAAGCTATCTTGCTCTTGGACATCTATAGAAGGTTTTTCTAAAACTCTACCAGACCTGAGTTGTACATTATTGGGAGGAAAAATCATATAGGTAGGAAATTGTTGTCCTTCTATCATGTAAGTATTCTGAGGATTATTATTGTTAGGATCTGGCAATGGCTAAGCTGGAAGTTGATTTGTCTTTTGTTGGTATGGAAACATGAGTTGAGGATTTGGATTTTGTTGAGAAGGTTTTTGTTGTGGAAATGGCAATGAAAGTTGTGGATTTGGGTTTGGAAGTTGTGAATCTTGTTGATTTTGAAAAGATGGAGGATATTGATAAAATTGAGCAAATCTCCCATAAGGATTTTTCATCCCTTGTACCCGTGGCTGATATGGATTTTGATGTTGGGGCCAAGGTTGTTGCCAAGGATTCCAATTTGGTGGGGTTTGAAGATTCATAGGGTTGTTAAACCCTTGATTTTGTTGTCCCTGCCAAGGTCTTCTTGCAACAAAACAAAGAGATTCTACTGAATTTGGGTCTTCTTGAAAGACAACTTTGAGTCCAGGAATTGAAGGAAAATCCTTGGTCCCATGATTCTATGAGAAAATCATACATGTTTCTACAACTTTTTCATTCAAGGGACATTCCCTTAAAGCATGTTTCTTCCTACATTTCGGACAAAAGATGGCTAGAGCATCTGTTTCTGCTTTCTGCTTGTTTTGGATCTTAAGGGTGTCTAGTTGTTCACTAAGGCTCCCTAAGATATCAGTTTTAAATTCATCAAGCATATTGCCAATCTCTGCCCTACTTACTGATCCAGTTGCAGATTTGTTAGCCCTGATAAGAGAAGGATCCCTAGGCCCTTTTTCTGTTTTAGATTTTCCTCTTGAGAGATGGACACATAGTTCTGTTATGTCACGAAGTGGAAGTTGAGAAATGTCTCCTTTCCCCATCATGTTTAAAATATCTATCCATTCATCTCTAATGGCTTTTAATATGAGGGCTTTCAAATTTTCTTCATCTAAGTTTCTCATCTTTTCTCTTTTTAAGTTGTATTGAAATCTTTGAAGTAAATCTTCCAAATTTTCATCTTCTTTTTGCACCATTTTGAATACCTCATCCTTGTGATTGGTGGGCATACAATAGTCCAAGTATCTATCAAAAAATGTTTGTTTCATATCATTCCAAGTCCTATTAGATTGGGTGGCTAATCCCATGAACCATTTCAAAGCAGCTCCCTTTAATGTTGAAGGAAACAATTTGAGTTTTTGAGAGTCTTCCATATAGTCATAGGTCCGGCACACGACTTCAAACTCAAACAGAAATGTTTCAGGATCCTCACTTCGCAATCCATAAAAGTTAGGGAGGACAGATGGTGAGATGTTTTTCATCGTTGTATGAGTTTCCTCATCAACTATAGGGAATCCAAACAAGTTGTCTCCTTCCCTATTTATTCCATTATTACCTTCACCATTGTTGTCTCCATTGTTTCCTCCTCTACCTCTACCTCTACGTCCAAATCCATCTATTATTTCCTCTGCCGTGATATTTTCTTTAGAGTCCTCAAATTCCTCTGGTTCTTATATCAAGGGAGGATGAGAGGGAGTCTCTTCCTTTTCTTCTTCAGGTGATTCGAATTCTTTGATTACAATATACTCTCCTGTAGAAGTAAAAAAAGGATCCTTTTCTAAATGAGATTTAGTAGGTGGTATAGGAGAATCCTCTAATTCAGCTGCTCCTTGAATTCCAAGAATCTTAAGGCTAGGGGTAGATGGTGGTGAATCTTGTCTATGCCTTGAAGAAGATAGAGTTGTAAAAATATAACTCTTGGCTCTAGCTATAAAACTTCCCCTGGAATCTCTTGCTCTATGCATGTCATTTTTTTTTTTTAATTTGGGCTAATAATTCTCTTTCTGATCTTCCAGGTCACACTAGGTGCAATAAGAGAGCATACTTAAGAAATTACTGAACCAATAACTCTCTTTTCTGATCCTCCAGATCACACTAGGTGCAAGAGGAGAGCATACTTCAAGAAGTTATCAAGTTTTCCCTACTTTTTATTGTTTTTTTTTTTAAGAAATGGGTTACCTAGTTACACTTCCCCGGCAACGACGCCAAATGTTTGGTCAATTTAGTGTGTCCTAAATTGATACATTAATTTGTCAATCTGGGATTTGTAAGCTGACGAAGTGTGGCGCACTATATGTGCAAGATAACCTATCTCTTACTTTTTGTCGTTTTTGGTTTTTTTTTCTTTTTATCTTAGTTGGTTTCCTAATGTGAGATGGAAATTATAAAAGACAAGTATGGTTATGATTGTTCAAGGCAATGATGTCCTTTATAATGATTTACCAAACTTCAAAATTCAAAAGGATTTGAAACATACAATGAAAAAATTAGTTCCTAAAAGGAAATGAAAATGTGCCACTATTCTAGTTAAACAAACAGTGAACTATCGATCATGAAAACCATTACCCTTGCTGCTGTCTAAAAAAAAAAGAAACTATACTCAAAGAAAAGATTGCAAGTAAAATAAAACTAAAATCAAATTACATCAACTCATATTCTAACCCCTCACCATTAGTCTCTCTATGGCTTTCGGAGGTAATCATAAACAACTTGAGCAATCTGATATCTACTTTGCAGAAAAATAAACTAATATCAAATTACACACTCATACTTCAATCCCTCACCATTAGTCTCGCTATGGCTTTCGGAGGTAACTGAAAATGACATGAGCAATTTAATATCTATCTTGCAGAAAAGTAAACTAATATCAAACTATACACTCATACTTCAATCCCTCACCATTAGTCTCGCTATGGCTTTCGGAGGTAACTGAAAATGACATGAGCAATTTGATATCTAATCTAACTACTAAAGCAAATGTGCAAGACTAAAATAAAAAAAACAGTGCTGGAATTAAAAACTAAGAAAAAGAAATCAGCCGAAGGACAATATTGATTCCATGTCATTAGTCATTATAAAATGATGTGCAAATGCCCGGGCTGCCTATTGTAATCTGGAACAAAAACACTGATTAGTTAACAACAACATAAAACATAAAAGATTATGGACAGAAGTAAAATGTAAAGCATGAAAGATTATGGACAAAGATGAAACGTAAATTCCATGAAATATGTAATGTATATATACATGTGAGTGACTATGGCACAATGAACATAAGGAAAAAATGAAGCATGAAACTATACAGTAAAACACAAAACCTCGGCGTGTGCAGGGGCCCTCTGCACAATCCTCGAGAAGCATCTTTCAAATACGAATTACGCTTATGAACAGAGTCTTCTCATATATTAAAATGCAGTCATAACAGAGAAATAATGTCATAGCACAATGGCGATGCAATTACATTACAGAGCTAACTATTATGCGTATGAGAACGCATTATTTATAACAGAAGGTGACATAACTAATTCCCTAAATTCTGCGCTGGTAGAAGACATGTGAACCACCACGTCCAGAGATATAGCATTATGGCCGTCATGAGGATTAAATCTATGGAGAGTGGCTGTTGGATACGACTTTTGGAGCCGTTTACAGGTGTTGATGTGTCTCCCATGATTTAGAAACGGCCATGCAAATCTTCACATGATGAGAAACAGAGTTCTGTCACCGTGGGACTCTTCGGTTGACCACCACTTGGCTACCTTTGACCACAGCCTTCTTAGGTGAATTCGACTGAGCCAATAGGACACGATCCATTTCCATGTCATTTCTAACTTGCCCATGTGGCTCGATTTGCCTGAAGACACCTGCAATATAGACTTTAACAAAATGGCTACGGAAAGTGACAAGATTTGGCAGCTTAATGAGCAAAAATCTAATTCAAACAGCAGACACAAAACATAGTTAAAAACCATTTTAAATGCTCTTTTACAATTAATATGCAATGATATTGATGACTTAGAAGGTCCAGGTGAATGAAAAAGGTCTAGAAAAGTGTATAGGAAAGATGCAGATTTGAGACTCAACACTTCCCGGGGGCGTAACTTTGGCACCCGATCTCCATTTGACGTGCTCAATAACTCATTAGAAATATCTATCCGACGATTACAACTTTTGAATGAGAAACATCGGTCCATGGACCCATGTTGCTCTCCATTTTCCCAAAAAACGTCGTTTAGGGCCTAAAAACGACTCCGGAAGTTCAGGACCCAAAAAAACTGCTAAAAATAGTAAGTTTTGTTGCAACTTGAAAATTGAAAGAACTGATGGTGGGGGTTCAAATGAAATAGGTGGGTTGCCACCAATATCCACCTGGATCATTAAGGCCCCGAAACGGCTTCGGGAGTGGAGGACCCGAAAACTTGCTAAAAATAGTAAGTTGTGTTGTATGTGAAGAGCTGCAAGAATTGATGGTGCTAGTCTAAATGAAATAGGTGGGTGGCCACTGATATCCACCTGGATCATTCCTCCATCCTTAGGAAGCAATGGTCACCATTGCGTTGAGATCCTCCATGAGATGAGGCAAATTCTGTTGAACTGAGTATTAGATGTGTTGAAGATGTCAAGGACCTGCGGGTGGACATGCTGGATGCATTTAGTAAATTTGGTTTCTTTATCAGCCTCAGATAGTACATGTTTGGATTCTGTATGTGTAGTTGTAGGATGTATGGCAACATCATGCGGTGGTGCGTTGGGAGTCAGATCAATGGAGTGCTTGTCCTGACAGTGTAGAGGAACCTCTATGAGTGAGGGGAAAACTTCCTCGTATTCCTCCATGACTTTGTCCATCTGCTGCAGCCGTGAAAGAGAGCCCTGTTTCGAGGTTGTGGCCACAATACTTTTCTTTCCCTATGAGTGAGTTGTAAGGAAAATGAATTTTCTAGTTTGGGAAACAATCTTACTGTGTTGTTTTGCAGTAGCCAAAGAGATTACAGGAGGCGGTACTACCTCCGGTATCTTGTAAAAGTTATTTCCCAAAGTAATAATAACAGCACGGGGCCTAGAATCATACACAGCATGTCACCTCCACAAGTATGGTTGGCCCAATAATACATCAGCTACCTTAAGAGGAGCAACATCACACAATACCTCATCCGTGAATGGCTTGATACTGTATGGAAGGCGACACTGCTGGTGAATGCGGAGATCTCTCCCTGGGTGGAGCCACCCGATGGTATATGGCTGCGGGTGTGCTATGGTTGGTAGGCCAAGCCGCTTCATGACCTCTGCTAAAATGAGGTTATTTTGGCTTCCGCTATCGACGAGAAACTGCAGCGGAGAACCCTTCACCCACATTTGTGACTGGAAGAGGTGCTCCCCCTCCTCTGGATCCTCTGGACCCTCCCTCTGGATCTTGGTGGTGTCAACAATGGCACTGGGATCCGCATCAATGATCTTCTTCCCTTTGTCATTGCCTTGTCTGGTTCTAACTCAGGATCAAAAAATGCATCTGATTCGGGTGCCTTTAGTTCAGCCACCAAAGACTGTTTGGCCTGACACTCGTTTGTGCTGTGAGTGGAGCTGTTATGAAATTCACACCACTTCCCTGTGTCCTTCTTTGGATTTGTGGTCTTGTTCTGAGTCGCATTGCTTTGGCCTTTCCCCTGGTTCTTCAGTTCGGGGGCACCTTTCGGATTCGCAGATCCAAAGTCTCGCTTCTTCTGCTTAAATTTCTGCTCGATCTTGGCGGCATAACGATATGCCATGTCAAGTGATGTAATGTTGAGGAACTCCATTTCCTCCTGAAAGTGTTTGTGCAGACAACCGCAGTACTTTAGCACCAAATGTCTCTCTGAATCTTTAATACCCAACTTTGTGCACAGGGTATGGAACAGATTCGTCAGTTCGTGCACATCTTGATCCTTTTGTTGCCGCAGCATGGTCCATTGGATGTATTTGTCCTCATAGCTCCCCACGGGGTAATATTGTTCCTTGATGTCGTCTCGGAACGAATTCCAAGTGGGTGTGGCCGAGAACAGAGAGGGTTCCCCTTCGTCCTCTTGCTCACGGTAGGTTTCCCACCAGTCTTTGACATGGGGGGCAGCTTTGAGGAGTGCAAAAATAATCTTTTCTCGGTCAGAGAAGTCATGGACCGAGAAATACCCTTCCAAAAAATTTAACCATCTGTCTACAGCATCTGCATCTATTTTTCCTTCAAATATAGGAATGTCAAAGTTTACCTGTACCTTGAAGGGAGTGGCGCTTTCAGAGTGGCTGTTGGATGCAGATGCGCCATATGTGGGCAGTCGTTGAAGGATTTGAGCAAAGTTATCCATCATCGCGTTCCTTTGTTTCTCGAGGGCCTCCTCAAGTAGTATTTTGATAGGATCTCCTGCTCCCTCGTCTTTATTTTCTTCCACCATGGGAGGTCGTTGGGGTTTGCGAGGCTGATCTTGCAAGGGTTCAACCAGATCAATCCCTAACTCCTTATACCCTGACCATGTTGGGGACATGCAAAGAAAACCAAAGAAAGAGCAGACCCACTCTGATATCACTGATCTGGATTTATTCAGGAATGCAATAGAATAAAAATATAACCATAAATACAGAGATGCAGCAGAAATAACACTTCATTTCATTAATATCAAAGAACTGAAATTTTCTTACAGACAGAATGGAAATAAAACTAGCTAGAGCGCTGGTAGCTATCTCTGAGAAGAGTTGTGGTGGCTACAGGCCTCTGAACTATGTTACAATGAGGCTCAAGGGCCTATTTATTGTTGACAAACAATGTGGAATCTAAAACGTCGAAAAACCTAACCGTAGGAGATGAGGCGCCAAAACTGTGGGCGCCCGTTTGGGTAAATTGGTGGTTCAACTTCTCGGGGGCGTAACTTTGGCACCCGATCTCCATTTGATGCGCTCAAAAGCTTGTTAGAAATATCCATCCGAGGAGTACAACTTTTGAATGAGAAGCATCGGTCCATGGACCCATGTTGCTCTTCGTTTTCCCAAAAAACGTCGTTTAGGGCCTCAAAACGGCTCCGGAAGTTCAGGACCCAAAAAAACTACTAAAAATAGTAAGTTTTGTTGCAACTTGAAAATTGAAAGAACTGATGGTGGGGGTTCAAATGGAATAGGTAGGTGGCCACCAATATCCACCTGGATCATTAAGGCCCTGAAAGGGCTCCGGGAGTGGAGGACCCGAAAACCTGCTAAAAATAGTAAGTTGTGCTGTATGTGAAGAGCTGCAAGAATTGATGGTGCTAGTCCAAATGGAACAGGTGGGTGGCCACCGATATCCATCTGGATCAATATTAGCCTTAACGTAACCTTAACCTTAACTTTAACCTAACTGTAACCTTACCCGTAACCTTAACCTTAACCTAACCTTAACCTTAACCCTAATATTAACCATAAATTTACCCTTAACCTAACCTTAACCTTAACCTTAACCTATCCTTAACCTTGAATTTAATCTTAACGTAACCGTAACCTTAACCTTATCTTAACATTAACCCAACCTTAACCTTAACCTTCCCATAACCATAACCTTAACCTTGACTTTACCCATAACCTAATCTTAACCTTAAAACCTCACTAAACCCGTAACCTTAACCTAACCTTAACCTTGACCTTAACTATAACCTAACCCTAACCTTAACCCTTACCTTACCCATAACTTTAACCTTAAGGTTAGGGTTAAGGCTAAGGTTAATGTTAAGGTTAAGATAAGGATAAGGTTAAGTTAAGGTTATCGGTAAGGATTTGGTCAAGTTTAAGGTTAGGTTATAGTTAAGGTCAAGGTTAAGGTTATGGGAAGGTTAAGGTTAAGGTTAAGGTTAAGGTTTGGTCAAGTTTAGGGTTAGGTTATGGGTAAGGTTAAGGTTAGGTTAAGGTTACGGTTAGGTTAAGGTTAATGTTAAGGGTTTGGTCAAGGTTAGGGTTAGGTTAAGGGTTTGGTCAAGGTTAGGGTTAGGTTATAGTTAAGGTCAAGGTTAAGGTTAAGGGTAAGGTTATAGTTAGGTTAAGGTTAAGGTTACGTTATGGTTAAGATAAGGTTAAGGTTAAGGGTTTGGTCAAGGTTAGGGTTAGGTTATAGTTAAGGTTAGGTTAAGTTAAGGTTAAGGTCAAGGTTAAGGGTAAGGTTAAGGTTAGATTAAGGTTAATATTAGGTTAAGGGTAAAGTTAAGGTTAAGGTTAGGTTAAGGGTAAAGTTAAGGTTAAGGTTAGGGTTAAGGATAGGGGAAGGTTAAGTTTAAAGTTAAGGTTAAGGTTAAGGGTTTGGTCAAGGTTAGTGTTAGATTATAGTTAAGGGTAAGGTTAAGGATACAGGTTTAATTGGGTTAAGGTTAAGGTTAAGGTTAAAGTGAAGGTTAAGGTTACGTTAAGGGTAAAGTCAAGGTTAAGGTTAAGGATAAGGTTAAGGTTAAGATTATGGTTAAGGTTAAGGTTAACGTTAAGTAAATTTTAACGTTAAGGTTAATGTTTATGTTAGGGTCAAGGTTAAGGTTAGGGTTAATTTTAAGGTTAGGTTAAGGTTAAGGTCAAGGTAAGGTTAAGGCAAAGGTTAAGGTTAAGGTTAAATTTAAGGTTAAAGTTAGGTTAAGGTTAAGGTTAAGGTCAAGGTCAAGGTTAGGGTTAAGGTTAAGGTTAGGGTTAGGGTTAAGCTAAAGTTTACCCATAACCTTACCTTGACCTTGACCTTAAAATGAACTTTAACCTTACTAAACCCATGCCCTTAACGTTATCTTAACCTTACCTTATCCATAACCTTAACTATAACCTAACCCTAACCTTGACCAAACCCTTAACCTTAACCTTAACCATCCCAAACCCTTAACCTTAACCTAACATTAACCTAAACGTAACCTTAACCTTAACCTTACCCTTAACCTTCACCATAACCTTAACCTTACCAAACCTTAACATTAACCTTAACTTTACCCTTATCCTAACCTTAACCTTAATCTTAGCCTTAACTATAACCTAACCCTAAATATAACCTTAACCATAACCTTATCTTTACCGTTAACCTTAACCTTAAACTAACCTTAACCTTAACCTAACCTTAACCTTAACCTTAACCTGACCTTAACTATAACCTAACCCTAACCTTGACCAAACCCTTACCCTTTGTTACACAACAATTTTTCACTATCCCTGCAATCCCTCGTCTTGTACATGTGAGGATTATTCCCGTGACCTGTGAACAGTAAAATTCCCTGAAAACAGCTTGATGGCATCCTTCTGCATAAGGGCAAGAATTCTCCTTGAGAACATTTCCTCAAAAAATCCCCAAAAACATGGTTTTGGCATTGGCGCGAGTAGCTAGTTCATCCCTCGCGCTAATGGAAAAAATTTACACTAGTGGGCATGCCAGCTGGCACTTTGTCCTTGTGTTGTACCCACGCCAACTTGTTTTGGAATGTTTTTTAATCAATTGAGGTGGAAGTTTCCTTTAACCACCTCGGGAATGAATCATGAAAAATAGGTTGGGCTATTTGGCTCCGGATGTCCTTGTTTAGGAAGAGGTTTTCCACCTCTCATGGAACCTTCCTAAGAGATAGGACTCTCCCCCATGATTATAGGGAGCCTAACCTCTCCTTCTTCCTCTATAAAAGCCTGCCCTATCTATTTTCAACCTAGCTGAACATTTGGGAAGAAAAATATAGAGCGACTATTAAAAGAAGAGCTAAAGAGAACCCCGTAAGAGAGAGAGCCTTGTCTAAATTCCCGACAAGCTTTGTGAGACACGCTCCACTGGAAGCCCTACCAAAGGAAGAACACGACATTGGAACTCATCTGTAATATTTCTTTCACATTTTAATATATGCTCAACTATGTTATTGGTTCCAATGTTGTATTACTTATCTTTGTAATGCAATTTGATTCAATCTTTTCCGACTGATTGATAGTTACATCTTTGAATTATTACGTTGTATGCCATTGTTTCTTCTCTACATGTGTACAGGTGTTCGGACGTGGTGAGCGTAAGGATTGTGATCTGTCAAGCTAGGAATGGGAAGCAGTGCTTCTTCTTCAACAATAGCAGCGTAGGACTTGAGGTAGGCTATCTAAGGTAGCTTTGTCTTTTGTAACTAGGAATTGATATCGTAGCATGCTTTGTTTGTTGCTAGACCCACTCTAGAGCTAGTGGGATCACCTATGTTCGTAGACGGGACTTACCTCTCCAAAAAATTGGTGATTCTGCTGGGGAACAGTGTGAGTTAGTCCCTCTCCCATTGGGTTGTGTTTTGGCTTCTTTTTTTTCTAGTTTTCCTTCCTAGTTCATCTTGCTTGGTTTGAAACCCATGTTCAGCCCCCTAGAGATCAAACCTCTCTTTGTTTGTTAATTTTTCCTTTTTATCTGAGTAAACCTTCTTGGCGCGTTTTCCCGCATGAAAGTTGCACCAATGGGCATGAGTTGTTAGTTCATTAACTGTGCCATTCCTTGTTTGGTGCAGATTATAGCCAGATAGGTGCGCCAACCCAAGTAGGGTTTGTGGTTTGCTTGGTTTTTGAGTTTTTGAGCCTGAGCTTTGACCCTGGGTTGTTTTTTCTGACTTTTTGAGTGCTTTAGAGTCATTTTTTACTGAGATCAACCCTTTTCCTTCAATTTTTTGCCTTTTCTGTTAGTTTTTCTTTTCAGCCCTAGGTTTTCTAGGTGCTTTAGCCTACTGAGCCTCCCGTGGGAGTTTTGCATCCTTGGTTTCCCAGTCAACTTTGTTTCTACTTCTTTACATTCAGATTCTTGGATACATTTGAGTGATTGCATTAATTGAGTAATTGTCCTCTCTTTTGTTTAGTTTTAGTCTTGTCACTCCAAGCCTAGATTACACAGCTTGTTTGGGTCTCTTTTGAGATCTTCCTTTGATTTGAAGGATTTTGTCACTAATTTGAGTCTTGCTTTGCTTGTTTTTAGTTGAGAGAAATTGTTTTATTTTAGCTCTCACTTCACCATTCTAAAAATTAGTATTTTGATTTATTTTTCATATCATTTAGTGTGCTTTCTCTGATATATTGAAAAACAAAAAAAAAATCTTTTGCATTCTTGATTAGCATAGTGAAAATTGGAAAATATTTTGCATTTCTAGCATTATATAATTCTAGGGAAGAGTTTTTCAGTTTTATTAGCTCACATCAGGCGTTGTGGTGGATGTATTCGCATGATTTATCGTAGCTATCGCTTGAAATCTCTAAGTCTCTCATAGATAGCTCTTCATTGAATGAAATGGTGTCTTATGGCATGTAGCTTGCATTCAGGGATTTGTGAGATTCAACATTTGGTAGGACCTTGGAATTGAAACGTAAATTGAAGATCAAATTTAAAATTTACTGAATTAATCTAAGGTAACATTGAAACTTAACGCAATATTTAGTGGTCTAATTTAGAGACGTGTTCTGGCGTTTTTAAACCTAGCAACTGTCGTTTGCTATTTGGCTTAAAACAACGCTAGTACGGACTTGTGCTCCCCGTACCGTTGAGTATATAAAGGGAGACCCCTCTAGGTTGCAATCCTTTTATCCATAGGAAGCCGAGTTTGCCGCCTTGTAACCGTGATACATTAAACACAACATTCAAGTAGACTACCTACATGTATGTCAAGTCCTTGGTTGATTTCTCTTTCATTTTATAACCAAGGTGTATATGGCAGTTCACGGGAACCTAGTACACCCTTTTACCTAGACTACCTAAGCAGTCATTTTCGATCTTTACTGACTCCATAAATTTGAAAAGATCATCAAGCACTTGTCCTTTTTCACTCGCTTAAAACTAAAAGAGATAGAGTCACCTTTTGCCTATTTCTCGACTCTTAAAATATGAAACAACAGATTTTTGTTTCAATGTTTTAAAAAATTAACTACCTACGAAATATTCCTGGTTAAAGTTAGTTTCCTTAGGGTGTTGTTTTGAGTTGTTTCCGATGGCAACGTTTCCAGAGTTCACTAACCCAGGAACCCCTTCCGAAGGGAATCCTGGTTCTTTTCCTGCTTTTGGGAATGTTAATGCTCCTTATATGGCAACATTGTCCCTGCCTGGTTTAACTTTTGGATTTCCTGTATGGTTATTTTAGACCTCGGTGGTCCCGAGTGTTTCATCCACCATACAGCCATCTCCTCCGCCTGAACAACATCATGTTACTTCTAAGGTGGACCTCTCCCCTTCTTCGCCTATTTCCTCGTCCTCTTCTTCTACTTCACCTAGTGAAAGTCTGGATTCCAGTAACCAGGTGGCTAAGAAGAAGAAGAAGATGACCAAGAAGAAGAAGTCAGATAAACGAGAGACTAAAACTGCAACTACTGCACTTAGGAAACCATCCATTGAAGAACCATCTGAACTTCCACGAAAGGTCAAATTCCCTTGCATACTCTACAAGGGTAACCATTTGCTTCGAGACTACCCTGGTATTCCCAAGGTACTTGAAGAATGGTCCGACAACTGCCCGCCATTGTCTTCTGGAAGTCATATTGATAGCACATCTTTGACTAGCTCTGATAAGGCTCATAAAAAATAGGGCAAGATTACCAATCCCTGTAAGTTGCATGAAAGGCATCATCCCATTCACCTTTGTCCGTATATGGATGATGCCAAGAGAGTGTTTGAAAAATCCACTGTTTCTGCACCCTGCCTTCCGATTGGTTACTAGAAGCTTTCGTCAAGTCCTTCGCTAGTTGATTCCACGATCGGTCAAGCGTCATCCTTTCTTGATCCTGCTCCCCTGGAAATTCAAGTTCAGGAATCTGTTCCTGACCAACCATTGGCCAAGGAATCAGTCGATCTGACCCCATTTGTGGTGCATCAGGTCTTTTCCATTGAGATTCGGTCTAATCCCCCCTCATGTTCTTATTGTTTCTTCAGATTCTTCGAACTTAGAGAAAGATTCTTCCGTCCCTGTAGTCCAAGAAACTACTCCTCCTACTCCCATGATGGATGTCTCAGAGGATGCTCCTCTTGCTCTAGTAACACTGGGGGACAATCATCTTAGTTCTATGGTATCCCCCCAAGTATTTTTGTCACTTCCTTTGATTGGAGTCGATTTTCCAGATACCGCCTTCTGTATTATGTGCCTTTTGAGATCGCGATACAAAAATTTGATCTGTTCGTACCTAGAAATATTAGTATTCTGTCTTCAACTACTTGGAAAGCTTTTGGTTCTTCACCGCTTATGCCTGTTACCCAGAATTTTTTGGCTTTTAACAGAGGAACCAGTCAACCGGTATGGATCCCTTCAAAGTTGCCTATTACTTTGGGAGGGAAAACCGTCCATATAGACCTGATGGTTGTTCCAGGCCCCTTAGATTTCAATTTACTCTTGGGGCATGACTATACTTATGTCATGGGGGCAGTTGTCTCTTCCCTCTTTCGTGTGATCTACTTTCCACACAAATTTCAAATTGTGACCATTGATCAGCTTTCATTATTTGGTCCTGGCATGACATCTGGTCCACCATCATCCCTTCCAAGTCTCTATCCATCGGTTGTATACTCCCCTCCACAGGTTAATTATGTGGCTACCTACCCCGTGCCTGCAATCAGTGATACTGCCATTGTGCATAGTGTGTTGGGGGCATTGGGTCCTGATTTCCAAGATGTTTTACTCCCATCCAGTGTGGAAATCTTGGAAGCCATGACTTCTTATTCATCGTTACGAGTTCTCGTCAGAGCAGGGTTTGTTTTCATGTGTCAAGCTCCTTAAAAAATGAAACAAGGTGTCAAGAGGATAGTTCTTTTAATGTGTCAACCTCGTTAAAATAATGAAACACGTTCCTGTTCAATTTGAGTCTTTGATCAGATCTCGTAAAATCCCAGTCGAGTCTTTTTATTGATCTCATACTTTGAGCCTTCACTCCATCTGCCTTTCATATGGACTGAAGCTTGGGGGGCATGTACCTCTAATTGAGTCACCATGCTGGGGGCATGCTTACTTTTTTCAAGCGTAGTTTGTTTCCATTTCAAGCTTGTGTAAAAATGAAACTGGTTTCAAGCATATTTTATCTTTGTTTCAATCTTGTGTAAAAATGAAACCAACTTCAAGCAAGGTTTCCTGATTTCAAGCTTGTGTAAAAATGAAACCATTCTCATTTTACCTCTCGTGATTGCCATTTTTTCAGCCTTTTTTGCTGGATGAACCTTGGTTTTCTCATTCCATCGCTACCATCTACTTGGCCGATTATATACCTTCACTTGGTTGTTTTACCCATTCCTGAGGAACTACTGCGATGAGTTATCTTGTTAGCCAGCCTCTTGACCTTTACTTGTTCTGAAAAGTTCCACAATTACTGGAACCAGTTGCTACCCTTTATACCACTCGTTCCTCCAGGAGGAGTCAACTTTCAGCTGTTGTCATTTTGAACTCGTTAAATGGTTGCGAAACGATATCTGCCCAGTATACATTTAACCCTTTTTTAGGCTAGGATGGATTATTTATGAAAAAGGAACATCTTAGCCTATCGCGACTAAGAGGGTCTATCAGACACAATTTTCTATCTTTTCAGATCTGTGATACTACCTAAAAAAATGGACTGTTGGAGTTTTCTTTTCTTCCTTCTTTTCAAACTCTCTAAACATGAAAATATGTCGAGTTCTTCCTTTGTCATACTCATTAAACCCTGATGACATCACAATTCATCACCATGACATTATTCGAGTTTCTCCTTCCTAGGGCTCGTAAAATGTATTAGGTTGGATTTGTTCGAAAGAAAAACTTACATTGCAAGCACATGCTATCCCCTTCATGCTTGTTTCTAAAAATAACTGGGGTACTCGCCAGAAATGATGGGGGTAAATGGAACCAAAATTATAGTCGTATCGGCAGCATGTCGCTCTTGAACATGGCACTTGTCTACATTCGTGTCGGGTTGGGGAAATCTCATCTCGTTATCTACTCTTTTCATTATGGGTTGGGGTAATCTCTTTTAACCGCTCATATGCTCTTTTCCATGTCACCATGGCCTCAAATCCCTTGATGTTAAATACTGCCAAATCCAGTGTCATGCCACCGATATGTTCAAGAGAAATTGGCCTTTGCATTTTTCAACCTCCCTCTAATTCTCTATTGGTCTTGATTCACAAACATCATGTTCCTATGTCTCGTGTCGATGATGTGGGAAAAATTATGGCCCTCCTTCAATCAATGTCTCTTCCTGTCGACTTCAACTCATTATCCAGGAAATTGATCTAGAGACTCCTTTTAGGTACCTTGGAGCCTGCGTGCCTCAATGGTAGGTTCTTTGCATTCAACACAAAGTTTTCGTTACTGGCCTTTGATCGGATGATTCTGCGGGTGCTCGATGCTAGATTCCTATTCACATTTTGTGGATTGTACCTCTTGTACCTTGAGAGCCATTATGATTATTGGTGGTTTCTCTCATGTATGTTAATATTTTTCATCAGTGGCTGGTGATCAAACAATGTTCTTGCATGTTCAACTTCAACTCATGTTGTATACTCGAACTTGTACTTTGATCGGGTCGAGATGGAGTGTGAAGACACTGGATTACAATCGATAAATCACATCAAAGCAAGACTCAAATTAGTGACAAAATCCTTCAAATCAAAAGGAAAGATCTCAAAAGGAACCCAAACAAGCTGTGTAATCTAGGCTTGGAGTGACAAGAGTAAAACTGAACGAAAGAGAGGACAATCACTCAATTAATGCAATCACTCAAATGGATCAAAGAAGCTAAATGCAAAGAAGTAGAAACAAATTTGACTGGGAATCCAAGGACGCAAAACTCCCACGGGAGGCTCAGCAGGCTAAAGCACCTAGAAAACCTAGGGCTGAAAAATAAAAACTGACAGAAAAGGGAAAAAAATTGAAGGACAAGGGTTGATATCAGTAAAAAATGACTCTAAAGCACTCAAAAAGTCAGAAAAAACAACCCAGGGTCAAAGCTCAGGCTCAAAAACTCCAAAACCAAGAAAACCACAAACCCTACCAGGGTTAGCGCACCTGTCTAGCTGTAATCTGTGCCAAATAAGGAATGGCACAGTTAATTAACTAGAAACTCGCGCCCATTGGTGTGACTGTCATGCGGGAAAACGTGCCAAGAAGGTTTACTCAGATAAAAAGGAAAAATCAACAAACAGAGAGAGGTTTGATCTCCAAGGGGCTGAACATGGGTTTCAAACCAAGCAAGATGAACCAGGAAGAAAAACTAGACAAACAAGAAGCCAAAACACAATCCAATGGGAGAGGGACTAACTCACACTGTTCCCCAATAGAGTCGCCAATTTTTTGGAGAGGTAAGTCCCCTCTACGAACACATGCAATCCCACTAGCCCTAGATTGGTTCTAGCAACAAACAATATACGCTACGACATCAATTCCTAGTTACAAAAGACAAAGCTACCTTAGATAGCCTACCTCAAGTCCTACGCTGCTATTGTCGAAGAAGAAGAGCTGCTTCCCATTCCTAGCTTGACAGATCACAATCCTTACGCTCACCACGTCCGGACACCTGTACACATGTAGAGAAGAAACAACGGCATACAACGTAATAATTCAACCATGTAACTATCAATCGGTCGGAAAAGATTGAATCAAATTGCATTACAAAGATAAGTAATACAAAATTGGAACCAATAACATAGTCAAGCATATATTAAAATGTGAAAGAAATATTATAGATGAGTTCCAATGTCGCGTTCTTCCTTTGGCAGGGCTTCCAGTGGAGCGTGTCTCACAAAGCTTATCGGGAATTTAGACAAGGCTCTCTCTCTTACGGGGTTCTCTTTAGCTCTGCTTTTAATAGTGGCTCTATATTTTTCTTCCCAAATGTTCAGCTAGGTTGAAAATAGATAGGGCAGGCTTTTATAGAGGAAGAAGGAGAGGTTAAGCTCCCTATAATCATGGGGGAGAGTCCTATCTCTTAGGAAGGTTCCATGAGAGGTGGAAAACCTCTTCCTAAACAAGGAGATCCGGAGCCAAACAACCCAACCTCTTTTTCATGATTCATTCCTGAGGTGGTTAAAGGAAACTTCCACCTCAATTGATTAAAAAACATTCCAAAACAAGTTGGCGTGGGTACAACACAAGGACAAAGTGCCAGCTGGCATGCCCACTAGTGTAAATTTTTTCCATTAGCGCGAGGGATGAACTAGCTACTCGCGCCAATGCCAAAACCATGTTTTTGGGGATTTTTTGAGGAAATGTTCTCAAGGAGAATTCTTGCCCTTATGCAGAAGGATGCCATCAAGCTGTTTTCAGGGAATTTTACTGTTCACAGGTCACGGGAATAATCCTCACATGTACAAGACGAGGGATTGCAGGGATAGTGAAAAATTGTTGTGTAACAAAGGGTAAGGGTTTGGTCAAGGTTAGGGTTAGGTTATAGTTAAGGTCAGGTTAAGGTTAAGGTTAAGGTTAGGTTAAGGTTAAGGTTAGTTTAAGGTTAAGGTTAACGGTAAAGATAAGGTTATGGTTAAGGTTATATTTAGGGTTAGGTTATAGTT
The DNA here is from genome assembly GCA_034641835.2 of Pinus albicaulis. Classification (NCBI taxonomy): domain Eukaryota; kingdom Viridiplantae; phylum Streptophyta; class Pinopsida; order Pinales; family Pinaceae; genus Pinus; species Pinus albicaulis. Next base: position 138,172 of record JAXQQM020088413.1, read on the forward strand.
AAGGCTAAGATTAAGGTTAAGGTTAGGATAAGGGTAAAGTTAAGGTTAAGGTTAAGGTTTGGTAAGGTTAAGGTTAAGGTGAAGGTTAAGGGTAAGGTTAAGGTTAAGGTTAATTTTAGGTTAAGGTTAGGTTAAGGTTAAGGGTTTGGTCAAGGTTAGGGTTAGGTTATAGTTAAGATTATGGTTAAGGTAAGGTTAAGATAAAGTTAAGGGTATGGGTTTAGAAAGGTTAAAGTTCATTTTAAGGTCAAGGTCAAGGTCAGGTTAAGGGTAAAGTTTAGCTTAACGTTGACCTTGACCTTAACCTTAACCCTAACCTTGACCTTGACCTTGACCTTAACCTTAACCTTAACCTAACCTTAACCTTCACTTTAACCTTAACCTTAACCTTGACCTTAACTCTTTAACTCAAATCTAAAATTAACCTTGACCTTAACCTTACCTTGACCTTAACCTTAACCTAACCTTAAACTTAACCCTAACCTTAACCTTGACCTTAACATAACCATTAACCTTACCGTTAACCTTAACCTTAACCTTGACTTTACCCTTAACATAACCTTAACCTTCACCTTAACCTTAAGCCTAAGCTTAACGCAACTAAACCTGTATCCTTAACCTTACCCTTAACAATAATCTAACCCTAACCTTGACCAAACCCTTAACCTTAACCTTAACTTTAAACTTAACCTTCCCTTAACCTTAACCCTAACCTTAACCTTAACTTTACCCTTAACCTAACCTTAACCTTAACTTTACCCTTAACCTAATCTTAACTTTAATCTAACCTTAACCTTACCCTTAACCTTGACCTTAACATTAACTTAACCTAACCTTAACTATAATCTAACCCTAACCTTCACCAAACCCTTAACCTTAACCTTATCTTAACCATAACCTAACCTTAACCTTAACCTTAACCTAACTATAGCCTTACCCTTAACCTTAACGTTGACCTTAACTATAACCTAACCCTAACCTTGACCAAACCCTTAAAACTAACCTTAACCTAACCCTAACCTTGACCAAACCCTTAACATTAACCTTAACCTAACCGTAACCTTAACCTAACCTTAACCTTACCCATAACCTAACCCTAAACTTGACCAAACCTTAACCTTAACCTTAACCTTCCCATAACCTTAACATTGACCTTAACTATAACCTAACCTTAAACTTGACCAAACCCTTACGAGTAACCTTAACCTTAACCTTATCCTTATCTTAACCTTAACATTAACCTTAGCCTTAACCTAACCTTAGGTTAAATTTATGGGTAAGGTAAGGGTTAAGGTTAGGGTTAGGTTATAGTTAAGGTCAAGGTTAAGGTTAGGTTAAGGTTAAGGTTACAGGTGTAGAGAGGTTAAGGTTAAGATTAGGTTATGGGTAAAGTCAAGGTTAAGGTTATGGTTATGGGAAGGTTAAGGTTAAGGTTATAGTTAATGTTAAGGTTAAGATAAGGTTAAGGTTACGGTTACGTTAAGGGTAAAGTCAAGGTTAAGGATAGGCTAAGGTTAAGATAAGGTTAAGGTTAAGGTTAAGGTTAAGGTTAGGTTAAGGGTGAAGTTATGGTTAAGATTAGGGTTAAGGTTAGGTTAAGGTTAAGGTTACGGGTAAGGTTACAGTTAGGTTAAAGTTAAGGTTAAGGTTACGGGTAAGGTTACAGTTAGGTTAAAGTTAAGGTTAAGGTTACGTTAAGGCTAATATTGATCCATATGGATATCGGTGGCCACCCACAGTTGCAAATGGACTAGCACCACTCAATTCTTGCGGCTCTTCACATACGACACAACTTACTATTTTTAACGAGGTTTTGGTCCCTCCGCTCCGGAGCCCTTTCGGGGGCCTTAATGATCCAGGTGGATATTGGTGGCCACCTACCTATTCCATTTGAACCCCCACCATCGATTCTTTCAATTTTCCAAGTTGCAACAAAACTTACTATTTTTATGATTTTTTGGGTCACGAACTTAGGAGCCGTTTTGGGAGCCCTAAACGACGTTTTGGGAAACGAAGAACGACATGGGTCCATAGACTGATGATTCTCATTCAAAAGTTGTACTCCTCGGATAGATCTTTCTAACGAGCTATTGAGCACGTAAAACGGAGATCGGGTGCCAAAGTTACGCCCCCGGGAAGTTGAACCACCAATTTACCCAAACGGGCGCCCACAGTTTTGGCGCCTCATCTCCTACGGTTAGGTTTTTGGACGTTTCATATTCTACATTGTTTCTCAACAATAAATAGGCCCTTGAGCCTCATTGTAACACAGTTCAGAGGTCTGTAGCCACCACATCTCTTCTCAGAGATAGCTACCAGTACCCTAGCTAGTTTTATTTCCATTGTCTGTAAGCAAATTTCAGTTCTTTGATATTAATGAAATGAAGTGTTATTTCCGCTGCATCTCTGTATTTATGGTTATGTGTTTATTCTGTTGCGTTCCTGCATAAATCCGGATCAGTGGTATCGGAGCGGGTCTGCTCTTTCTTTGTTTTTCTTTGCATGTCCCCAACGCGGTCAGGGTATAAGGAGTTAGGGCTCGATCTGGTTGAACCCTTGCAAGATCAGCCTCGCAAACCCCGACGACCTCCCATGGCGGAAGAAAAGAAAGACAAGGGAGCAGGAGATCCTATCAAAATACTACTTGAGGAGGCCCTCGAGAAACAAAGGAACGCGATGATGGATAACTTTGCTCAAATCCTTCTTGTGCCCACATATAAAACATGCATCAACCCGACCACTCTGGAACGCCCACTCCTTTTAAAGTACGAGTAAACTTTGACATTCCCATATTTGAAGGAAAAATAGATGCGAATCTTTGTAGACGGATGGTTAAATTTTTGGAAGGGTATTTCTCGGTCCATGACTTCTCTGACGTAAAGGAGAAGGATAATTTGCATTCCTGAAAGGCTGCCCCCCATGTGGCGTTGGGGAAACCAACATACATGAGCAAAGAGGCGAGGGAACCCTCTCTATTCTCGGCCACACCCACTTGGAATTCATTCCGAGATGACATCAAGGAACAATATTACCCCGTGGGGAGCTATGAGGACAAATACATCCAATGGACCACGCTGCGGCAATAAAAGGATCAAGATGTGCACGAACTGACGAATCTGTTCCATACCCTGTGCACAAAGTTGGGTATTAAAGATTCAGAGAGACATTTGGTGCTAAAGTACTGCGGTTGTCTGCACAAACACTTTCAGGAGGAAATGGAGTTCCTCGACATTACATCACTTGACATGGCATATCGTTATGCCGCCAAGATCGAGCAGAAATTTAAGCAGAAGAAGCGAGACTTTGGATCTGCGAATCCGAAAGGTGCCCCCGAACTGAAGAACCAGGGGAAAGGCCAAAGCAATGCGACAAAATCCAGTCGAGGGCGGTGCTTCTGATCTCTATCCTAGTTGGTGCCCATACTTGGATTAGTCAAGCGCTTTAAATAGGCCTAGTCATGATATACTGTTTCATGTTAATTTCATACATATTTTCTGCTATATTAGTTACCTGAGGAGGGTGCTTTTAAAATGCCATTGTCATGTATGGTCTATTAGTTGGATAAGCCTATATGTGGTTCTGTTGTGTATCTGTGTATCAGCCTCATGCTAACTAGTATCTCCTTCATGTTTCTTCACTGCACCTACTTTCTGATATTTGATTTCTGTGGCATATTATTTGAGCTGGCCCTCTTTACAGTAAGTTGTCTCTTAACTGTCTAATGCTTTTGTATAGGATTTGTGCATGATGTTCCTACATTATTCTTGACTTTTTATTAGCTTCTGAGAGAGATTGGTCCCACTTGAAACTAATTTACTTGCTTAACAAGAGATAGTAAGAGAGCTTTTGGACTGACAACCCAAGCTATATTATGAACTCCTTGCTATATTAAGATGTCCTAGGCACTGGTCTATGGCAACTCTAGGATGTCTCTAGGGATGAAAAAATTGTCTACAACACCTAGCTTGACAGATCATAATCCTTACGCTCACTGCATCCAGACACCTACACACATGCAGAGAAGAAATGATGGCATACAACGTAATAATTCAAACATGTAACTATCAATCGGTCAGAAAATATTGAATCAAATTGCATTACAAAGATAAGCAATACAACAGTGGAACTAATAACATAGTCGAGCGTATATTAAAATGTGAAAGAAAGATTACAACCGACTTCTGACGTCACGTTATTCCTTTGGCAGGGCTTCCAGCGGAGCATGTCTCACAGAGCTTGCTGGGAATTTAGACAAGGCTCTATCTCTTACGTGGTTCTCCTTAGTTCTACTTTCAATAGTTTCTCGGCTATAGTTTTCTTCCTAAATGTTTAGCTAGGTTTTAAATAGAGAGGGTAAGCTTTTACAGAGGGAGAAGGAGAGGTCAAGCTCCCTATAATCATGGGGGGGAGTCCTATCTCTTAGGAAGGTTCCATGAGAGGTGGAAAACCTCTTCCTAAACAAGGAGATCCGGAGCCAAACAGCCCAACCTCTTTTTCATGATTCATTCCCGAGGTGGTTAAAGGAAACTTCCACCTTAATTTGTTAAAAAAAATTCCAAGACAAGTTGGCGCGGGTACAACATAGGGATAGAGTGCTAATGCACGAAAATGGGTTTTTGGGGCCTTTCTGAGGAAATGTTCTTAAGGAGAATTCTTTTCCTTATGTAAAAGGATGCCATCAAGGTGTTTTCAGGACATTTTACTGTTCACAGGTCACGGGAATAGTCCTCCAATGTATGTTATGAGGGATTGCAGGGATGATGACAAAATGTTATGTAAAATAGTCCCCCTAAAGCATGAGTTCCGAGAGAGAGGGAGGGGTGAAATGCTTTAAGAGAACAAGTTCAGCTGAAAACACTGTCGTCGGAAGACCTGCAAATACAAATAAAATTGAAAGATTGAGAGAAATTGTTTTATTTTAGCTCTCACTTCACCATTCTAAAAATTAGTATTTTGATTTATTTTTCATATCATTTAGTGCGCTTTCTCTGATATATTGAAAAGCAAAAAAAAAATCTTTTGCATTCTTGATTAGCATAGTGAAAATTGGAAAATATTTTGCATTTCTAGCATTATATAATTCTAGGGAAGAGTTTTTCAGTTTTATTAGCTCACATCAGGCGTTGTGGTGGATGTATTCGCATGATTTATCGTAGCTATCGCTTGAAATCTCTAAGTCTCTCATAGATAGCTCTTCATTGAATGAAATGGTGTCTTATGGCATGTAGCTTGCATTCAGGGATTTGTGAGATTCAACATTTGGTAGGACCTTGGAATTGAAACGTAAATTGAAGATCAAATTTAAAATTTACTGAATTAATCTAAGGTAACATTGAAACTTAACGCAATATTTAGTGGTCTAATTTAGAGACGTGTTCTGGCGTTTTTAAACCTAGCAACTGTCGTTTGCTATTTGGCTTAAAACAACGCTAGTACGGACTTGTGCTCCCCGTACCGTTGAGTATATAAAGGGAGACCCCTCTAGGTTGCAATCCTTTTATCCATAGGAAGCCGAGTTTGCCGCCTTGTAACCGTGATACATTAAACACAACATTCAAGTAGACTACCTACATGTATGTCAAGTCCTTGGTTGATTTCTCTTTCATTTTATAACCAAGGTGTATATGGCAGTTCACGGGAACCTAGTACACCCTTTTACCTAGACTACCTAAGCAGTCATTTTCGATCTTTACTGACTCCATAAATTTGAAAAGATCATCAAGCACTTGTCCTTTTTCACTCGCTTAAAACTAAAAGAGATAGAGTCACCTTTTGCCTATTTCTCGACTCTTAAAATATGAAACAACAGATTTTTGTTTCAATGTTTTAAAAAATTAACTACCTACGAAATATTCCTGGTTAAAGTTAGTTTCCTTAGGGTGTTGTTTTGAGTTGTTTCCGATGGCAACGTTTCCAGAGTTCACTAACCCAGGAACCCCTTCCGAAGGGAATCCTGGTTCTTTTCCTGCTTTTGGGAATGTTAATGCTCCTTATATGGCAACATTGTCCCTGCCTGGTTTAACTTTTGGATTTCCTGTATGGTTATTTTAGACCTCGGTGGTCCCGAGTGTTTCATCCACCATACAGCCATCTCCTCCGCCTGAACAACATCATGTTACTTCTAAGGTGGACCTCTCCCCTTCTTCGCCTATTTCCTCGTCCTCTTCTTCTACTTCACCTAGTGAAAGTCTGGATTCCAGTAACCAGGTGGCTAAGAAGAAGAAGAAGATGACCAAGAAGAAGAAGTCAGATAAACGAGAGACTAAAACTGCAACTACTGCACTTAGGAAACCATCCATTGAAGAACCATCTGAACTTCCACGAAAGGTCAAATTCCCTTGCATACTCTACAAGGGTAACCATTTGCTTCGAGACTACCCTGGTATTCCCAAGGTACTTGAAGAATGGTCCGACAACTGCCCGCCATTGTCTTCTGGAAGTCATATTGATAGCACATCTTTGACTAGCTCTGATAAGGCTCATAAAAAATAGGGCAAGATTACCAATCCCTGTAAGTTGCATGAAAGGCATCATCCCATTCACCTTTGTCCGTATATGGATGATGCCAAGAGAGTGTTTGAAAAATCCACTGTTTCTGCACCCTGCCTTCCGATTGGTTACTAGAAGCTTTCGTCAAGTCCTTCGCTAGTTGATTCCACGATCGGTCAAGCGTCATCCTTTCTTGATCCTGCTCCCCTGGAAATTCAAGTTCAGGAATCTGTTCCTGACCAACCATTGGCCAAGGAATCAGTCGATCTGACCCCATTTGTGGTGCATCAGGTCTTTTCCATTGAGATTCGGTCTAATCCCCCCTCATGTTCTTATTGTTTCTTCAGATTCTTCGAACTTAGAGAAAGATTCTTCCGTCCCTGTAGTCCAAGAAACTACTCCTCCTACTCCCATGATGGATGTCTCAGAGGATGCTCCTCTTGCTCTAGTAACACTGGGGGACAATCATCTTAGTTCGATGGTATCCCCCCAAGTATTTTTGTCACTTCCTTTGATTGGAGTCGATTTTCCAGATACCGCCTTCTGTATTATGTGCCTTTTGAGATCGCGATACAAAAATTTGATCTGTTCGTACCTAGAAATATTAGTATTCTATCTTCAACTACTTGGAAAGCTTTTGGTTCTTCACCGCTTATGCCTGTTACCCAGAATTTTTTGGCTTTTAACAGAGGAACCAGTCAACCGGTATGGATCCCTTCAAATTTGCCTATTACTTTGGGAGGGAAAACCGTCCATATAGACCTGATGGTTGTTCCAGGCCCCTTGGCTTTCAATTTACTCTTGGGGCACGACTATACTTATGCCATGGCGGCAGTTGTCTCTTCCCTCTTTCGTGTGATCTATTTTCCACACAAAGGTCGTACCGTGACCATTGATCAGCTTTAATTCTTTGGTCCTGATGTGACATCTGGTCCACCATCATCCCTTTTGGGTCTTTATCCGTCGGTTGTATCTTCCCCACCACAGGTTAATTATGTGGCTACCTGTCCCGTGCCCGCATTCAGTGATAGTGCCATTGTGCATCGTGTGCTGGGGGTATTGGGTCCTGATTTCCGAGATGTTGTTCTCCCATCCGGTGAGGAACTCTTGGAAGCCATGACTTCTTATTCATCATGATGAACGGTCGTCGGAGCAGAGTTCGTTTTTCTTGTGTCAAGCTCCTTAAAAAATGAAACAAGGTGTCGAGGATAGTTCTTTTAATGTGTCGACCTCGTTAAAATAATGAAACAATTCATTCAATTTCAGTCTTTGATCAGATCTCGTAAAATCCCGATCGAGTCTTTTTATTGATCTCATACTTTGAGCCTTCACTCCATTTGCCTTTCATATGGTGAAGCTTGAGGCTCCTCTAATGAGTCACCATGCTTTGGGGCATGCTTACTTTTTTCAAGCGTAGTTTGTTTCCATTTCAAGCTTGTGTAAAAATATTTGGTTTTCAAGCATATTTATCTTTGTTTCAATCTTGTGTAAAAAATGAAACCAACTTCAAGAAAAGAGTTTCACGATTTTAAAAGCTTGTGTAAAAATGAAACCATTCTCATTTTACCTCTCGTGATTGCCATTTTTTCAGCCTTTTTTGCTGGATGAACCTTGGTTTTCTCATTCCATCGCTACCATCTACTTGGCCGATTATATACCTTCACTTGGTTGTTTTACCCATTCCTGAGGAACTACTGCGATGAGTTATCTTGTTAGCCAGCCTCTTGACCTTTACTTGTTCTGAAAAGTTCCACAATTACTGGAACCAGTTGCTACCCTTTATCCCACTCGTTCCTCCAGGAGGAGTCAACTTTCAACTCTTGTCATTTTGAACTCATTAAATGGTTGTGAAACGATATCTGCCCAGTATACATTTAACCCTTTTTTAGGCTAGGATAGATTATTTACGAGAAAAGAATACCTTAGCCTATCGCAACTAAGAGGTTCTCTCAGACACAGTTTTCTATATTTTTCGGATCTGTGATACTACCTACGAAAAGGGACTGCTAGAGTTTTCTTTTATGCTTTCTTTTCAAACTCTCTAAACATGAAAAAATGTTGAGTTCTTCCTTTTTCATACTCATTAAACCCTGATGACATCAGAATTCGTCACCATGACGTTATTCGAGTTTCTCCTTCCTAGGGCTCGTAAAATGTACTAGGTTGGATTTGTTCGAAAGAAAAACTTACATCGCAAGCACATGCTATCCCCTTCATGCTTGTTTCTAAAAATAACTGGGGTACTCACCAGAAATGATGGGGGAAAATGGAACCAAAATCATAGTCGTATCGGCAGCATGTCGCTCTTGAACATGGCACTTGTCTGCATTCGTGTCAGGTTGGGGACATCTCATCTCGTTATCTGCTTGCCTTCATGGGTCGGGGTAATCTCTTTTAACCACTCATCTACTCTTTTCCACGTCACCATGACCTCAAATTCCTTGATGTTAAATACTGCCAAATCCAGTGTCGTGCCGTTCATATGTTCAAGAGAAGTTGGCCTCTACATTTTTCAACCTCCCTCTGATTCTCTATTGGTCTTGATTCACAAACATCATGTTCCTATGTCTCGTGTCGATGATGTGGGAAACATTATGTCCCACATTCAATCAAGGTCACTTCCTCTCAACTTCAGCTCATTATCCAGGAAATTGATCTAGAGACTCCTTTTAGGTACCTTGGAGCCTGCATGCCTCAATGGTAGGTTCTTTGCATTCGACACAAGGTTTTCATTACTGGCCTTCGATCAGATGATTCTGCGGGTGCTCGATGCTAGATTCCTGTTCACATTTCATGGATTGTACCTCTTGTACCTTGAGAGAAATTATCATTATTGGTGGGTTCTATTGCGTATGTTAACAGTTTTCATCAGTGGCTGGTGATCAGACAATGTTCTTGCATGTTCAACTTCAACTCACATATTTGTATGCTCGAACTTGTACTTTGATCGGGTCGAGATGGAGTGCAAGACCCTGGATTTTGTCTGATGAAATCTAGGTTGCAGGTTCTTTGTGGATTATTATGACTTATTACATGACTCTTTTGATTAGATGGCTGTGACCATACCTGAGTCTACTTGTTGATCCTTATTTTACTAGATGGATGTGTCCATACCTTGGATCTCAATTTTTGTACACTTTATTATAGATGGCTGTGCCCATACCACATATCATGTATCAGAGATATCAATTTTATTTGTATTTGCAGGTCTTCCGACGACAGTGTTTTCAGCTGAACGTGTTCTCTTAAAGCATTTCACCCCTCCCTCTCTCTCGGACCTCATGCTTTAGGGGGACTATTTTACACAACATTTTGTCATCATCCCTGCAATCCCTCATAACATACATTGGAGGACTATTCCCGTGACCTGTGAATAGTAAAATGTCCTGAAAACACCTTGATGGCATCCTTTTACATAAGGAAAAGAATTCTCCTTAAGAACATTTCCTCAGAAAGGCCCCAAAAACCCATTTTCGTGCATTAGCACTCTATCCCTATGTTGTACCCGCGCCAACTTGTCTTGGAATTTTTTTTAACAAATTAAGGTGGAAGTTTCCTTTAACCACCTCGGGAATGAATCATGAAAAAGAGGTTGGGCTGTTTGGCTCCGGATCTCCTTGTTTAGGAAGAGGTTTTCCACCTCTCATGGAACCTTCCTAAGAGATAGGACTCCCCCCCATGATTATAGGGAGCTTGACCTCTCCTTCTCCCTCTGTAAAAGCTTACCCTCTCTATTTAAAACCTAGCTAAACATTTAGGAAGAAAACTATAGCCGAGAAACTATTGAAAGTAGAACTAAGGAGAACCACGTAAGAGATAGAGCCTTGTCTAAATTCCCAGCAAGCTCTGTGAGACATGCTCCGCTGGAAGCCCTGCCAAAGGAATAACGTGACGTCAGAAGTCGATTGTAATCTTTCTTTCACATTTTAATATACGCTCGACTATGTTATTAGTTCCACTGTTGTATTGCTTATCTTTGTAATGCAATTTGATTCAATATTTTCTGACCGATTGATAGTTACATGTTTGAATTATTACGTTGTATGCCATCATTTCTTCTCTGCATGTGTCACGGAGTGTACAGATATGCGATGAGCGTAAGGATTATAGTCTGTCCAAGCTAGGTGTTGTAGACAATTTTCATCCCTAGAGACATCTAGAGTTGCAATGAACACGATTGCCTAAGAGAAAATTCTGTAGGAGTTCATAATATAGCTTGAGTTTGTCGATCCAAAAGCTTTCTCTTACTATCTCTTGTTTAAGCAAGTAAATTAGTTTCAAGTGGGACAATCTCTCTCCAGAAGCTAATAAAAAGTCAAGAATAATGTAGGAACATCATGCACAAATCCTATACAAAAGCATTGAGCAGGTTAAGAGACAACTTGCGCCAAAGAGGGCAGCTCAAATAATATGCCACAGAAAGTAAATATCAAAGAGCAGATGCACAGTGAAGAAACATGAAGGAGATACTAATTAGCATGAGGCGATACAGATACACAACAGAACCACATATAGGCTTATCCAACTAATAGACCATACATGACAATGGCATTTTAAAAGCACCCTCCTCAGGTAACTAATATAGCAGAAAATATGTATGAAATTAACATGAAACAGTATATCATGACTAGGCCTATTTAAAGCGCTTGACTAATCCAAGTATGGGCACCAACTAGGATGAATCCTTACTCAAGATTAGTGAGCCACTCGCATTCTAGAACATGATACAAGAAGATACATGCGATGAAAAGAGAGATTATATTAATACATAAGAGAAAATTACATACTGTGAGATACCAAAGACCAGAATCCTCATTACAGTTATAACTCCTCCTCACTGAGACCCTACGGGCTCTGAGCCTTCATACAGAAGTGTTACAAAATGTATACAAAAGCCTTATCACTACACAATTTGCTGATAGAAATCTGGAACCCTTCTAATGTCTTATTTCTGGTTTTTTATAGAAAATATAGAGAATTCTAGAGAAGGAGGTAGATAGATCATATTTAATGACTTGATTTGAACAAAATGGCGGAAAGAATTCGCGCCCACACTGTGAATGACTAAATATAAATGACTGTACTTTACAATTTACCTGCCGAAATAAATGCTGAGGATTAAAATCATCTCATGAACAAGACACAAATAATAAAATATACAATTTTTTTCCCTTAACTGAAAGAGGGAAAATCTGCTGCCATAAATCCTTGAGATAACTTGTGATCATGCATAGTACTCTCAGACCTCTAACTTTGAATTTAAACTCCAGATCTTTAATGTAGGGTTCTGTATCTCTTAATCTCTCGTTGAAATTTCATGCTGCGCCATTAATACTCTCACCTGCTCAAATTTGTCTCTTGATTTTCTCTAGAGGGTTCCATAGATTCACATCCTTGTTTTCTTTAATGATGGTCATTTCATATAACTACCCTCGGTTTCCCTCCTGAATTTCTTCCTCAAAATCAGTCGAGGGCGGTGCTTCTGATCTCTATGAACAAAGCAGCAAACCATGATGAATCTTCTACCGCGATAAACCTGCAAAAACACAAACCATTTAAGGAAAACCAGACTGGGATGGAGGTGAGGATGCTGGTGACGTCGAAGTCATGGCCATATGACGAGAACATGCAGGGTGGCGGAGGGGATATAGTGGAGACTTTGGTAAACAGATGGGGTGTAATTTTCGCGTAGAACAGTTAAAACACGATGCACGAATGAAAACGATGAATATGAATGAGAAACACATATATATATACAGCAGGGAAAAATATTATGGACACGTGGGATAATGACACGTGGGTGTACAAAGGACAGGTGGAAGAATGTCATGGCAGAGGACTCGATCAGCAGGTGGTCAAATGGATGATCTGGGCCACACGACCAAAAAATGAGATCGACGGTTAAAACGGGTCTGAGAGTGATCAAAGTGGGCCAGGAGCGCAATGGACATGTATTATAATGCGTGCAGCTCCGAAGGACGCCCACTATTGGATGAAGGTCAAAGGATCTGACGGCACCGATGAATTCCGTTGCCTGTCCCTGGTCTGAATTTTAACTCGCGAAATGGCGGTTTTTCGGGCCCGTACCAAAGACACGCGGCGCACATTCAATGGAATCGCTGCCCTCACGAAGAATACCGCCAGCCTGTCCAAAGCGGTGCGGAATTAACCGCCGGTTTTTAGGCGCGGGGACCACTTATTACTGCATTGATTGCGAGTCGTAGATTTGGTTGGGATTGGACGGCTAAGGCTTGGCCCAAAACTTTGGATGATTAGCCCCTTTGCGCTTGGCGCCCGGTCTTGCTCCTGGGTCACATGGAGACAAAAACGGGGATGGCTGAGATCTCAAGGGCTAGGCTTGACAAAATTTGTAAGTATAGACTTTGAGCCTTTGTAACATGTATTTTTCAGGCGGAAAGGGCAACGATAGACCGAATATGGAGGTCTTTGGCCGCGAAAGATGTTTTAAACAGACCCAAAAGGAAATGGTGGCCAAAATTTAAATAGGGGGGGGGGGGCTGGTATGCACAACATCGGCTCCATCTAGGGACGACATGTTCATCCTTGGACATGTCGAGGACATGCAGACCACTGAACATTTCTGTATGTACATTCTGTTTTTCAATTCCTCTGCGTTTCTTCTGATAATTTGCCAACATCCTTTCTTTATGAAAATAAAAGCTAAAACAGCTTATATACAATATAATACAATAGGCACTCCCAGCCTGGATCAGAATTGGAAGTAGGGCTTGAGGAATTGGCCATTCACAGGGGTATCTAACAATTCACCCTGCAAATTTTCTAAAATGAATGTATTATTACCCTTTAGCTCTATAATCTTAAGTGGGCCAAACCAAAGTGGATCAAATTTAGCATGTTTGCCCTTTTCAGCCCTCCGAACATCCCATCTAAGGACCAGGTCACCAGTTTGAAATTTCCTGTCTTTTGCATGGTGATCAAAGATATTCTTCATTTTTTCCTGATACTCCACTAATCTCTGATTCACCTGATCTCGTGTTTCCTCTAATTCCACCAGTTGATTAATTCTTCTGAGCACGTCATCTGGTTCTTCCTGACTTTCCTGCATGAAACGCGCTACTGGAAACGCCAATTGCGCAGGAAACACAGCTGCTCGCCCATACACCAAATCATAGGGAGATTTCCCTGTTGCTCTCTTGCTGGTTATCCTATTCGCCCATAGAGCAAACTTTAATTGGGAGACCCAATTCTTCTAATTCTCATTTATTTTTTTCTTCAAGGCCCTCACCAGGGTTTTATTAGAAGAATTTGCTAAGTCGTTTCCTTGTGGGTAGTAGGCTGTGGAGTGACTTAATATGATGTTATATTGTTGGCAGAAATTTACAAACCTGGCAGACTTGAAGGCCTGTGCATTTTCAGTTACAATTCTAGCAGGACAGCCAAACCTGGATATGATATTTTCCTCCATAAACTTGATGATCACAACATCAGTAGCATTTCTTGCAGGTATGGCTTCTACCCATTTTGTAAAATAATCTATGCCTGTTAGTATCCATTTATATTGGCCACTTGATGGGGGATGTATTTCTCCTATAAAATCTAATCCCCATTTCTGAAATGGTTCATTTACGTGAATAGTAATCAAGGGTAGAGCTGCTAATTTCTGCCTTTCTTCAAATCTTTGACACTTGTCACATGCTCTGACCCAAGCAAAAGCATTTGTAAATAATTTTGGCCAGTAGAAGCCAGCTTTTAGGATCTTATGAGCTGTAGCCCTCCAGCTGTAATGCCCTCCACATATTCCCTCATGAAATTCTGTCATTATATTCTCCACTTCATTTTCTGTGAGGCATAGTAATAATATACCTGAAGGATCTCTCCAGTATAACTGCCCATTAGCAACTATGTATTTCTTGGATTTCATTCTTATAGCCCTGTATTTTACCTTATCACAAATTGGTGGATAGCTGAGTGTTAAAAGATATTCAACTATTTCTTTGTACCAAGGGCTATTGAGATATTTTATGTGTATCTTTTGAATGGCCAGCTCTAGTCCTTGCTGCTCTTCTCCTTTTTCAAATTCTTCATTAGCTATCATGGATAAATTAATGCCCAAGGCTTGATGATTTGATTCAGATAACATTTTTGCAAGTCCCTGTCCTTTAATCAACTTAGTGGGTCTTATGTCCAAATCATACTCCTGAATTTTTGCAATCCATCTTCCTCTTTTACCTTCACTATCCCCCTGAACAAGGATATCTTTGACAGCTGCTGTGGGAACATATGCAGTGATGTGAGATTGCAAAACATATGCTCTGAAAGCTTTGAGGGACTTTACCAGGGCATATGCCTGCTTCTCCAATATATTATATTTTAATTCAGAATCATGAAGAACTTGACTGAAGAAAGCTATAGGCTGCTCATATCCATCTTCATTTTTCTGTAATAATACTCCAGCTATTGTATGGGGTGAGGCAAATGAAAAAATCATAAATGGCTTTGCATAATCTGGCCCAGCTAGCACAGGAGCTTCAGAAAATGCCTGTTTTATCCTTGTGAATGCATCTCTAGACTCCTGGGACCATTTTACTTCATTATCATTTTTCAACGTATCAGTTATGTGCCTAACTATCTCAGCATAGTTAGGAATAAATCTCCTCAAAAAATTGATTCGGCCTAGAAAAATATGCACTTCCTTCTTATTCCTGGGTAAAGGAATATTTTTTATGACTTCAACTCTCTTAGGATATATTTTCACACCATCTTTAGTTACAATGTGCCCTAAGAGTTTTCCCTCATCTAATGCAAATAAAGATTTTTGAGGATTGAGGGAAAGGCCATACCTTCTGCATTTTTCAAAAGTTCTTCTTAAATGCTCAATATGTTCATCATCATTCTTTGAAAACACTGTGATATCATCAAGATATACCACCAAAAACTTGTCCTGCTCCCCAACAAAGGCTATGTCCATTTCCCTTTGAAAAGTAGCTCCTGCATTAATTAATCCAAATGGCATCCTAGCATACATAAATGTTCCCCACGGTGTAGTGAAGGTTGTTTTCTTCTGATCCTCTCGGAACACAGCTACCTGATTATAACCAGAAAATCCATCCATCATTGACATTCTGGATGCTCCCACTACTTTTTGCAGGATGTGGTCCATCTTAGGTAGTGGATAATTATCCTTTAATGATGCTCTATTTAAATTTCTGAAATCCACACACAGTCTTATTTCTCCATTTTTCTTTCGAACAGGAACAAGGTTTGCTACCCATTCAGAATATCTTAATGGCACAATTATTTTGGCCTTCAATAACTTCTTGATTTCTTTTTCAATAGAGGGAAGTAGCAGAGGATTTATCTGTCTGAGCTTCTGCTTATAAGGCTTCGCACCTTCCCTCAAAGAAATTTTATGTTGAATTATATTAACATCAAAATTTTTTAGGTCCTGATAGGAACATGCAAATACATCTTTATAAGATTGAAACAACTTCAAATATTTTTCTTTATATTCTTCTGGGACTCTTTTAGATAGTTTTACAATTTTGGGATCAGCATAGGTACCCAGATTTAAATCTTCCACTTGATCTTTTTCTACTATTTTGTTTGGCTGCAATGGAACATCATCTTTGTTAAATAATATTTCTAGAGGCACCAGACCTCTAGGTATAACATTTCCTTTTAGTTGTAGCACTTTATTACCTACTATCTTCTCTTCCCATTTGTTTTCTACAACATTTTCAGTTTTCTCTTCCTCATTATCATCGATCTCCATGTTAGAGAATTCTCCCACTGTCTCCATGAATCTCTTCATTTGTTCATCATCTTCAAAAACCTGCCAATGTTTAATATTATCTGGGATAGATGGCCTGTAACATACCTCCACTTCATATCTTAAAAGTGGATTCTGAGGAGGACGGAATGTATTGGCAGCTACAGCAAGAGAATCTGCCATTCTGTTATGCTCCCGGGGCATGAACTGTATGTTAAATGCTGAGAAGAAATTCTCCACCATGTCCCATACTTCGTTTCTGTAAGCTCTCAGCCTTGGATGCTTAGTTTGGCATTGATTTCTGATCTGCCTTACCACCAGCTCAGAGGCTCCCATGACTTTTAGACTTTGGATGCCCATGTTTCTAGTTGTCTGCAGTGCCAATAAAAGTGCTTCATATTCAGCTACATTATTGGTAGCTTCATATTCTAATTTAAAGGACAGTGGGACCCATTTTCCTGTAGGAGAGATCAATAACACCCCAGCTCCATTGCCTTCCCTAGAATTTTCTCCATCAAAATGCAAAGTCCAAATTTCTGATTCATGGTCTTCTTCAGGCTGCTCAGTTTGGATTTGACCAAAGAGGGGCTCATGGGCATAGTTTTGATTTTCTTCTAGCATCAAACATGAAAAATCTCCCTCTTTGTTATAAATTGGGGAATTCTCTGAGCAGTCAGCCTTAGTTACCATTTTAACAAATCTAGTCTCCCTGTATAACCTCCTCTCCTGACCTCCAAATACTGGGACAGTAGCATATGTTAAATCTAACTTGATTGACCCACCAATTTTGGTACCCCAGGTCCTTGACAGCAACATGCCAAAGCGGGCTGGGATATCAGCAACCACAATGTCCATGACCACACTCTTTGCTGGAATTTGGGCCAAATTGACCACTAAATCTTTAATCATTCCCAAGCATTTAACCCTTTTGGAATCAAATGAATATAGGTCTTTATATGGTCTTGTAATTTGCAGTCCTAGTTGTTCCATGACACACAGAGGCATAAGATTATGGGAAGCTCCAAAATCTAGCATGCAGTTGTGTAGCAGCAGGTCATGAATAACTAGAGACACATAAAAAGGAGGAGTAGAAGGGTCTATCTCCTCGACATGTGGGCCAAAGACTACCATGGGTCTTTCTTCTTGAAAGTTTAAACTATCAGGCACAATTGGTATTTCAGGAGGAGGTATGAAGGACGTAACTTGAGACTGATATACAGGCTGTTTTAATAGTTCAGTCAGGGGAACTGGAATCTTAATTTTCTCAAGTTCTTTTTGCAAATTAAAAGCAGGAGGAGACTTTTCTATCACAACTTCTTTTGCCTCTTTATTTTCAACCGAAGATTTAATTTCTTTTGACACAGATTCATCATTAGGAGGACTGACTACTCTTGAAGAAGTAGGAACCTAATCACTAGGATGCAAGGGAGCATTTAGAGGACTCTTACCTTTTTCTATGTTTCTCTTTCTTGCTGATCCCTTCTGAGCAGGTGCTTCTTTCTGAGGTGGCTCCTTTTCTTGATCTTGAGTTCAAGTCCTCTTCCTTGAATATATGAGATCATATTTTACATTAAATTGTGCTTGCATGAAATCAGCAAATTGCTTACAATAATGATCAATCTCTACTTCTTCTTCTTATTCTTGCAATGGGCATTCTATATCATCATTATTTGAAAAAGCAAGATTTGAATCTTCTGATCCATAAGCAGCATCTTCAGTGGAGTCATCTGCTGGACCCTCCATGTACAAGGGATGTGGTACCTGATCTTGCTGCTCCTTTGCCTCCCTAGGCAAAATCTACAGTGGTGGTATTTTGTACTGAGGATTGTATCCTCTATTCGGAGCATTATAAAAATTCTTGGGAGCTAAACTCTTGGTTTCCAGTTCAAGCTTGACCATCTTCTTTATCATTTTTCTTATTTCATCCATTTTATCTGAATATTTCTCTTGATTAGAGGTGGAAAACTCTTCTTTGCCTCTCCTTCTAGTATCTTGTTCAACTTTCCCCTTTAATTTCCTGGTGGAGGCAAAGTTTGCTTCCAACTCCAGGGCATCTGACTGAGCATCATCTAAAGTAGCAGGTTTTCTTTCCCTTAGAGAGAAGCCAAAATCTGAGTCAAATTCTGCTATGAAAACAACTTTGGCAGCATTATGACTGGGCTTCATATCAACAGGGAGATTTAGATATAACTTATTAAACCTCTTGATAAACTCTGACACTCCTTCATTATGTTTCTTCTTAAGAGTATTGAATTCAGTAAGACATTGTCCATGATCTTCCTTTTCTCCCCACTTTCTGAGAAAATTATTCTCCATCTCATCCCAAGTGGTTACAGAACGATTTCCCAATGTTTTGAACCATTTTCTGGCTTCACCTTCCAAATATTGTACAAATAATCTTAAGACCACATCCAAATGTTCAACATTTAATTTTTATGCAAAAGAACAGAAAGTCTCAAGATGTTTCTGAGCATCAATTTCATTTTCTCCATTAAATCTAGGTAGAATCTTCAAATAATCCTGTGGCATATCATTTAGCACTTGGGTTAAGGCCAGTGGAGCATATTTGTTCAATAGAAAAGCAGGAACATTAGCCATTGGAGGAGGTGGGGGTTGTGCAATAGTCTGAGATACAGAAGGAGGAGGAAGTGGAGTATGTATAAAAATGGGAATATATTACACAGAAGCCTGAGGTGTAGATGGGAATAGTTCACGGTTGACAGCAGCTACTTCTGTGACTTCTTTAATTTCCTCAGCCTCGGGAGTAGGATGGAAATCTGCTTCAATCTAGGCACTTCCTCTACGTGGAGTTTCTGAGTAAAACTCAGGATTTTCCTTGATAGAATCGAGATGTTCTGTTCTGATCTCTTGAGAAGAAGAGGGTGGATAATCTTCAAGGGAATATTCAAGGTTTTCGGCACGAACCGATTTCCTCTCATTCCAAACTCTTTTATGAATGATTTTCTCTGGGTTAGGAACGTAAGGTGTCTTTAAATGAGATGTATCTGACCTCAAATGTGGCTTACGTGGAGCCAGGACTACCAATAAATTTATCAAATAAAGAACAGCGGAGTCGCCAAGGTGAGAGATACGCAACTCTTCAACTCTCTGTGCTCACCTGACTAGAGAGTGAAAACAATTTTTCGAGGCCCATGGAAACTGATATTCTCAAATTCATCCCTGGCAACGGTGCCAGAAAGATGTTGTAGACAATTTTGTCATCCCTAGAGATAGCCTAGAGTTTCCATAGACCAGTGCCTAGGACATCTGTTAGTATGAATTCTTCGTCGAAGTGTACGAAAAAGAACCACTTTAGCTACGCATAACTAATAGCCCTAACAACAATAGAGGCTGCCAAACATCTTCAGATATGCGATTAGTAGTTAAAATGCTGCAACAAACGGATCTATAAATGGAAAGACATTAAGCAGTAAAGTAAAGAGTTTGCTCCATGCATCCAACAGACAAGACAAGAACACGATTTTTGAATAAATTTTTATATTACAGGGCACCTGGGAGGAAACAAGAAGGTGTATCCAGATCTCCTCAATGGGATGGGTTCTTTGTAGTCCTCAGCACTTCAGATCTAAGCTTTCTCTCTCTTGTAGATGTAGAAAACCCAATGCAGAAAATAGAGCTCAATGGGAGCAAATGATAGAAATGAGACCAAGTGTATAGATCCAGAGTGATCTAGTAGGCAACAAAAGGTGAGGAATGATGGGGAAGAACCCTCCTATTTATAACAAAATATTGGGTCATTCTAGATCTTGGTGCGTGATTAAAATAATGTTAACCAAATCTAGATCCACCTTTATGTAATATTTTATTATATTTGTTGGAGGGAAAGGGTGTTTGACTTGGGTCAAATCCCTTGATTAGTGAAAAATAAATAAATAAATGATTTATTTATCTTTTTAAGGAAGTGGTTGGGAGGTAATCAAATAAATAATGATTTATTTGATTAATGGTAGGTGATTTGGTCATATTTAACAAGGAATATTATCTAAATAAGATTTAAATAATTATTCCTAGAAAATAATAAGATAACTAAGGGTTTATCTCATTAATTTCTTTGTTTTTGGGTTAAACATGACTGGGAATAATAATTAAATTATGGTTTAATTAATTATTCCATAAGGAAAATCAAACAAATATAGGTTTGTTTAATATTTCCTTTTGGGGTTTCCTGTTTTAACATAGTGAAAGCAGTTTTACTTAGGGTAAAACTGGTCTTACATGGTGTACTTGGGTCCATCTAATGATAAAAGGTTAGATGACTAAAAAATGGTGTAACAGATTGCCCCCCAGCGTGCGAGTGTCAGGAGAAAATCGTATGACCGAAGTACGTTGTAAGAACACAATCACTAGACAACAAAAAGGGATGTCAGAGAGAGAAATGTGAGGTAGATAGTGTGCTGAAGGACTAGACCCTGAGGAGATGAGACTCGCAGGTGCAACAAGTCTCTTTTTATGAGAGGGTACTTGTGCTGAAGGCGGCGGGGGAGGCATACCTATGCCCGCCGAGACAAAGTACAAAAGAATAGTGTGTCCAGTAAACAAGGGACCGAACTGTAGAGTACAACTGGCATAATCAAGAGCCAGATAAAAATATAATGAAGAGTCTCACATACATGTTGTGCCTGGGATAACAGCCAGGACTAGTACGATAATATCTGAGTATATGAGATAAATTCAACCCAAATGCCCCCTGTAAATGGGGAAGGGCTCACAAAATCTGACTGATACATGCAAATCAAAGAGGTGCTGCAAATGGCTAAGGCCAACATCATCAAAATCTGGAGCGGCATCAAAGGTTGCAAAGAAGAGGTCATCCGGGCATGTGGGGGGCTACCTGCAGGGCCACCCCCTCATGAGGGTTGAGACATCTCACACATACCCGGGAATCATCAAGAGCTGCTGCTGGGTCACTGGACCGTCCAGTATACGAATCTCGATCATGCTGAAAGGAGCTGGAGAAACAATCAAGTCAAAGGGAAATGAGAGATCCCCCTGCCTGATCTGAGGCACCAAACAAGAGTGGAAGCTGGAACCAAGGTACACCGCCCTCTAGACCTGGCTTCTGGAATGAATGAGCTGATGTCGACAGAAGGAGGTCCGCCATAGGTGAGGCAATGAGAGATCCTCAACTAAGGCACGAGAGAAAATAGTAGAGTGACGGACAGACTGACACTAATGATGATGGCGAAATGGAAAGGATGGAGTGGCGAATGGACGACTTCCCTTGTTAGAGCATAAAGGGAATGAATGACATGGCAGCGACTGACACAATATCAGAAGGGATAGGGGACAGTGGGGCTGAAGGTCATGATATGCGACACAAGAGAGGAACCAAGCAATGAAGAATGGAGGGCTATAGTGGGGTACAAAGGGACGCAGGATAGACTCCATGAATGCGATGAGGACTCAACTTGGATGCTCTAAACAAGGGCGACTATATGGTGCTGCCACACAGTGAAAGGCCCAATGGGGGACCATAAAACATGAGTACAAGGTGGGGACTCATGACGAAAAGCGTCACGAACTTGGGCAAGTAAGTGGGCAAGATGGTGCCCCAAGTACAAGCGTCGTAAGTGAAGAAATTCGATTTTGAGTGCAGGTGAAGTGGCCCTTCGTGGAAAAAATCGGTCCTGGTGAAGTGGCAAATCATAAAAAGAGAAAAACAGATGCTGGCTATCTAAAAGAAAATAAAACACGCATTTCATAAGGGAGATGCTAAGGATAATATTTCTTAAGATAGAGTGCATTGCGAGGATTAGGAAGAGGATTGCCTTCGAAGTCGTCTAAAAAGTATGCCCCCTTACCAAGACCCTTACTGATGACGTAAGGGTCTAGCCATAATGATTCGAACTTCCCGTGACCAAGGACATCATGGGCCTGGTCATATACTAGAACAAAGTCGCCTTTGTGAAAAGGACGAGGCTGGACTTTTAGGTCATATTGTGATTTGGTGCGTTTCTGGGCCGCTTCTATGGTGTGCAATGCAACACGGCGGTCTTTAGAGGCACGCTCAAGCATGATAAGTCGTTGTTCTAGAGGTTGGGTGTCAGGGAGAAGTCCAACAGCCAGATGAAGGGAAGGGATTTCACACTCGATTGGTAAGACAGCCTCCTCTCCAAAAACGAGGTGAGGAGGGTTATGGTTGAGGGGCATGGGTGCCCCCGAGCATGGTGTGGTCATGCCAAAATGTATTTAGAAAAATGGGAATCTAAACACATTTTAATGCTGTGGTGTGCCATTTGTTCTGGTTATGGTTATGCAGTTTGAGAAAGGAAATGGAGGATTACCGATCTCTTTTGGTATTGCATATAGGGATCAAATGGACTTTAAGTTTCCGAATTGGCATATCTGGTGTCACTATCCCAAAAGGAGGATTTGGAGATAATGAACTGATGCTCTCGTAGAAAAGCTATAGGTTGGTCAACAATAATGTCTGAGAGACTGGGTTGCTGATGTAAGATGAGGGAACGATAAGGCGTATCGTCCCGAGAGTGATCTAAAGTGATATGGGACTCTAGAGGTTCTTCTAAATGTGGAAGAATACTGGGTCTAAAGTCAACACGACCAGATACACTAGGAGAGTGGTGGAGAATGGCTTCTCTTGGTCTCTCAAATGTGGGTGCCCCCTTACCCAAACATGGGGTTTTAATGTAATGGCCACAAGGTGGATGTGGTGTGAACGCCTGGGTTCGATGTAAGGGGGAATAGATAACGTCAGGGGTGGGGATTGTTTCCATAATGTCGTCATCTCGATAGACGATGGGGTGACTGGTGGAAGAAATACCACCTGACGTGGTGAAGTGACCTGAATCATCATCATGAGAAGAGAGGTTCACATGCGCATCGTCACAAGGGGTGACTGAAGAGTAAGTAGATAAAGGATCTACCGATGTTGAGCCCAAGATGATCGCTGAAGGAAGGTCAAGCGAAACAACAGGGGAGGATTCAGATGGAATGTTCCTCGAGGGTCTCATGGATGATGATAGGTAAAAAATGCTGGACGAAGGCTCCATCATCTCGACATCAGGAGGGGGAATGTCGATGGGAGCAGTCGTATCTGGTAGTTCTGCTGAAGTAGAATGCGCAAATAGGGGAGAGGTGGACTCATTGCGCTTGGCCTCGAATTGGTGGACCGTGGCGATAGAGGTGCGGAAGTCCTCGAGGCGGGGACAAAGATGGGTGTAATGGCCATGGAGATCACACAAAGCACAGGGGTGGTTGGTGTGAATAGTCTTGGGGTTCTTGGCCGCGGTCGTGGAAGGAACAGAGGCTTCTGGGACCGCGGACTCAGGGAACGTGACATTAACCATGGGCTTGAGATGAAGCAATGCAGGACAGGTATGGGAGGCGTGACCGAAAACATCACACAAAGCACACTGGATGGTATGCTTTGGAGGCTGAGGAGGAGCAGGGTTTTTCGGGGGAGCCTTGTCCTTTGGTGCCCTCTTGCGAGCTTTGCCCTTCTTACCCGAAGCGGTCGCAACAGGAGGTGGTTCCTGTTGAGGTGACTGAGGCACTGATGCAGCGGGAGAAGGCATGGAGGCTGGTTGAACCGGGTTCAAAGCAATATAAGGTTTGGGTTGACCAGGCAAGGTGGGGGCTGGAGGATCAAGGTACCAAACGGGAATCCCAAGGGTCAAGTTAGGAAGAGAGAGGGTGGCCATGACCGGCACCGTGTACACTCCCGGTGGGGGAGCTAGGAACGGTATCTGACCGGAGGGGTAATGGCCAGGTGGGACGACTCCTAAATGGCTAAGGCCTAGAGGAACCGTGGCAGGGGGATAAAGGGGCTCATGACTACCAACTGCAGGTGAAGGGCTAGGAGCAGGTTGCAGAGGGCAAGGTTGCTGACTAGCCGAAGTAGGTTGCTTGAGAGCAGCCCGAGACGATTGCATCATGCAAACATTCGACGAGCTGGGGTCAGAGATAGGAGGAGGGGGGAGACTAGGAAAAGTTCCAAGCAGGGAGGAATCCTTGTAAACGCCGGGGGAGACACTGGTCAAGGAATCGACGATTTGCTTGTTGGCTACAGAAGAGATGGTTGTCTCAGGTGAGGTCTGAGATTTTGGCTCATGATATGTCAACTGGTCAATGGTGACTATCTTTCCATTATGGGGGAAAGACATCTTGCGGAAAACCGCGGATGGGACAGCAAACATAGCATAGGTGTAGCTTCGCCCCAATAGAATGTTGTAGTCTAGCGGGGCGTCTATGACTTCGACGTCAACGCAAACAGTCTTACCGGCGAGGGTGATAGGACAATTACGAAACAGGCCAATGGGCTGGGAGGCGTGACCGTCCCACGCTCTAAGGGTGATCGTGGAAGGGGCCAGCTCAGGAGATCCGAGTTGCTTCCAAACCGAAGCGGACATCACGCAGGTGGATGCCCCCTCATCAATTATACACCGGGAAATGTTGGCGTTCCGGATTTTGACTGGGATTTGGAAGGCGATGGAAGGAGGAAGAGGAGGGTGGTCCGATTGAGTGGCGTCAAAAACAATCATTTGGTTATCAACCGGGATCTACGGCACCCACGAGCGGGGATAGTAGAGCCTTCTTTTGGGAAAAGGGCACGGCGGAGGAGTTCCGATCATGGAAATGAAGCGGAGATTGCGCCAAATCATCTACTATGCTATACGCATGAGCAACTCGACCAGGAGCAGCATTGCGACGTAATGGACCCTTAGGAATCTTGGTATGAACCTCAACTTTGGGTTGAGGGATATGTAAGGGACCATTGGGTGTCGAAAGAGGCTCTGTAGAACCTGAAGAAGGGGACTCGGGGGCAGACTGAGCGGGAGGCTTGGGGTACTGGCGAGACCGAGTTTGAAGGTGAAGGTCGACGGTTGGGGAAGGATCAGAATTCATCATGAGGATCTGGTAATCGGAGGAACCAGAAATGGAAGGTGGAGTGGCGACCTGTCCGTCAGGAGGTTGGGTGTCGCAGACCCTGTTGTGCGTCCACTTGCTCTTGAGGGGCGATGTGTTGCGGGGGTGGAGGCAAGGGAGAGGCGAAAGTGCATATCTTGGAGGAGGTGGCCTTGCAGTGGGATAAGGGTAATGACGTTGGGTTGGGCAACGTGGGGTAAACGGGAGGTTGGGCAAAAGGATGGGCGTGCGAATCCACGGATACGTGTTCTGGGGAGGGGAGAAGTGCGGGGAAGTGGTGCCCCCTCCCCCCGGAAAGCCCTTGTCAGGAGGTTGAGCGGAGGATGAGAGATAGATCCAACGTGCGGCGTGACATGAGGGAGGTACCCCCGGTGTATGGGAATCAAGGTTGGGAAGATCGGGTAGGGCATGGGATCTTAACCTTTGTACGAGCGTAGATCAGGTCATACTTTAACGCCATTTGGAGGGCAACTTATTTGGTTTGAGGAAAATGTGATGCGACATATTTTCCGATAGGTGGGAAGAGAGATCTAAGGAACCAGTCCATGTAGACACGGTCTTCGAAGGTAGGAGATTGACGTAGGCTCTTTCTTCACCGCCATTCCTAGACATGATTGGATAGGCGGGTCATAGATGATTGACGGAAAGAAGTCAAAAGTTCGATACCAGTGTCATAACGAAGGGGAAGCTGGAAGTAAGATAAAAAAGCCTGGGCAAGAGTTGCAAAGGTGCTATGGGAGGAAGTGGGCTGATCAACATACCACTTAGAAGCTTCGCCTGTGAGCGTGCGTTGGAACAATCTAAGACAAACAGAGTCATCGGTAATGGAGGTAGATGAACACCACATGTGGAAAGATCGAACATGATTTGAAGGATCTTCTCTAGCACGACCTTCAAACTTTGGGATGTCGGAAGGGAACTTTGTCGGCATAGCGGGCCAACTAGCGTCATGATGTATAGGGTCGTTTATCAACCGGTCCAAATCTGGGAGGCTGAGGCCTACCAAGAAGGGGAGCAAGGGTGTAGTCGAGGTAGTTCTCATGGTGGTTCCGCTAGTAGTAGTTCCGGCATTAGGGCCGGGAGTACCCCTAGCATTAGGCCCTGGACCAGACATAGTGAAGGTGACAGGGGGAGAACCTAGAAGCAAAAGGAGAACCCAAAGAATCAGAAGAGGAGTCGGAGGAGGACTGGCTCGACGACGGCGGGGTGGAGCAGGTCGATTAACCGGAAACTGAGGGTGAAGGCCAAGAAGTCTCCAGGAAAGGCGCCTTGGGGGCGCAATGATGACAGGAAGAAGGAAACTGGTAAGGGCAGAAAGGGACAGAATCAAGTAATGTCAAGGGCAGATAAGGTGCAGTGACAATTAATTTTAGAGTCTTTGCCAGGCGGTGTTAACCAGGCGCTTCTTCACTTAGGGTCAGTGTGTGATGTGCATTAATTTTAATTTTTAAACCCTTTTCGTTTTGAGAGAAAGAAAAAGTGTGCTGCGTAACTGAAAAGAAATCTGCAGAGAACAATATAGATTGCTGAAATAACAGAACATTTAACAGTTAACTATGCATCGATCTACCCCAAGAAGGCAGGTCTCTCAAAACTACGCTAAGAGAGGGCAAAAATCTATTCGAAACACACATAAAAAGAGGCCAATAGATCAAGGGTCAAAAGGGACGGGGATCTAGAGGATAAAACTGCTGGAAAGAGGTGCAGATCACAGCCAAGAGACAGAGGCAAGGTGGCTGGAAAAAGGGAAGGAAATCAGCAACAACCAGAGGGGGTGAGGCGGAGGCCGTCAAAAGGAGGTCCAAACAAAACGACAAGAGGTGATTTGAAAGGTGAAGAGGCTGATTTCAATGGATCTGAAAGGGAGGTAACAGATCTGAAAAAGAAGGGGCTGAAGCTCTGAAACCGACGGCTGAAATAGCTAAAACTATTCCACAAAAAGTGGAGGGTACTAAAGTTCTAAGGGGCTGGGTTCCCACTTAGATGAGTAAAAATAGATCAGATCTTGGTCAAGGCGGGCTGAGACAGAGGCTGGAAGACCCTGACAGAAGCTGCAGCAGAACCCAGAAAAATTGTAGAAAAAATGCTGGAAAAAAGGCAGGTCGCAGTTTCTGACCTGATCTGAGTGCAGGTCGCAGAAAACAGGCTGAAAAGTGCGACCTAGAGGTCCGTGACGATGTGTTTAGGGCCAAAAAGTGCGGACCCCCCGTTCTCGTTGTCTCGGCGGCGCATTTTCGGAAAAAGTTGTCGTCTCGCTGTGGCTGATGTCTTTTACTCGCAATAGCTTTAAACACACGGGTTAGAAATTTTAAGTTTTTAGGGTTTTATGTGAGAAAAATGACATAAAAAGAGGAAAACTGCTAAATAAAAGAAGCCCTAGGGCTCCGAAGTAGAAGGATATGCAGAATATAAAAACGACAAGCCGGTCGTAATTTAAAACCCGTGTGGAGTCGCCATTTGTTAGTATGAATTCTTCGTCGAAGTGTACGAAAAAGAACCACTTTAGCTACGCATAACTAATAGCCCTAACAACAATAGAGGCCGCCAAACATCTTCAGATCTGCGATTAGTAGTTAAAATGCTGCAACAAACAGATCTATAAATGGAAAGACATTAAGCAGTAAAGTAAAGAGTTTGCTCCATGCATCCAACAGACAAGACAAGAACACGATTTTTGAATAAATTTTTATATTACAGGGCACCTGGGAGGAAACAAGAAGGTGTATCCAGATCTCCTCAATGGGATGGGTTCTTTGTAGTCCTCAGCACTTCAGATCTAAGCTTTCTCTCTTTTGTAGATGTAGAAAACCCAATGTAGAAGATAGAGCTCAATGGGAGCAAATGATAGAGATGAGACCAAGTGTATAGATCCAGAGTGATCTAATAGGCAACAAAAGGTGAAGAATGATGGGGAAAACCCTCCTATTTATAACAAAATATTGGGTCATTCTAGATCTTGGTGCATGATTAAAATAATATCAACCAAATCTAGATCCACCTCTATGGAATATTTTATTATATTTGTTGGAGGGAAAGGGTGTTTGACTTGGGTCAAATCCCTTGATTAGTGAAAAATAAATAAATAAATGATTTATTTATCTTTTTAAGGAAGTGGTTGGGAGACAATCAAATAAATAATGATTTATTTGATTGATGGTGGGTGATTTGGTCATATTTAACAAGGAATATTATCTAAATAAGATTTAAATAATTATTCCTAGAAAATAACAAGATAACTAAGGGTTTATCTCATTAATTTCTTTGTTTTTGGGTTAAACATGACTGGGAATAATAATTAAATTATGTTTTAATTAATTATTCTATGAGGAAAATCAAACAAATATAGGTTTGTTTAATATTTCCTTTTGGGGTTTCCTATTTTAACATAGTGAAAGCAGTTTTACTTAGGGTAAAACTGGTCTTACATGGTGTACTTGGGTCCATCTAATGATAAAAGGTTAGATGACCAAAAAATGGTGTAACAACATCTTAATATAGCAATGAGTTCATAATATAGCTTGGGTTGTCAGTCCAAAAGCTCTCTTACTATCTCTTGTTAAGCAAGGAAATTAGTTTCAAGTGGGACCAATCTCTCTCAGAAGCTGATACAAAGTCAAGAATAATGTAGGAACATCATGCACAACTCCTATACAAAAGAATTAGACAGTTAAGAGACAGCTTACTGTAAAGAGGGCCAGTTCAAATAATATGCCACAGAAATCAAATATCAGAAAGTAGGTGCAGTGAAGAAACATGAAGGAGATACTAGTTAGCATGAGGCTGATACCCAGATACACAACAGAACCACATATGGGCTTATCCAAATAAGAATCCATACATGAAAATGGTGTTTTAAAATCACCCTCCTCAGGTAACTAATATAGCAGAAAATATGGATGAAATGAACATGAAACAGTATATCATGACTAGGCCTATTTAAAGCGCTTGACTAATCCAAGTATGGGCACCAACTAGGATGAATCCTTACTCAAGATTAGTGAGCCACTTGCATTCTAGAACATGATAAAAGAAGATACATGTGATGAAAAGAGAGATTATATTAACACATAAGAGAAAATTACATACTGTGAGATACCAAAGACCAGAATCCTCATTACAGTTATAACTCCTCCTCACTGAGACCCTACGGGCTCTGAGCCTTCATACAAAAGTGTTACAAAATGTATACAAAAGCCTTATCACTGCACAGTTTGCTGATAGAAATCTAGAACCCTTCTAATGTCTTATTTCTGGGTTTTTATAGAAAAGATAGAGAATTCTAGAGAAGGAGGTAGATAGAGCATATTTAATGACCTGATTTGAACAAAATGGCAGAAAGAATTCGTGCCCACACTGTGAATGACTAAATATAAATGGTTGTACTTTACAATTTACCTCCCGAAATAAATGCTGAGGATGAAAATCTCCTCATGAACAAGACACAAATAATAAAATATACAATGTTCTGCCCTTAACTGAAAGAGGGAAAATATACTGCCATAAATCCTTGAGATAACTTGTGATCGTGCATAGTACTCTCGGACCTCTAACTTTGAATTTAAACTCCAGATCTTTAATGTAGGGTTCTGTATCTCTTAATCTTTCGTTGAAATTTCATGCTGTGCCATTAATACTCTCACCTGCTCAAATCTGTCTCTTGATTTTCTCTGGAGGGTTCCATAGATTCACATCCTTGTTTTCTTTAATGATGGTCATTTCATATAACTACCCTCGGTTTCCCTCCTGAATTTCTTCCTCGAAATCAGTCAAGGGCGGTGCTTCTGATCTCTGTGAACAAAGCAGCAAACCATGATGAATCTTCTACTGTGATAAACCTACAAAAACACAAACCATTTAAGGAAAACCAGAGTGGGATGGAGGTCAGGATGCTGGTGACGTCGAAGTCATGGCCATATGACGAGAACATGCAAGGTGGCGGAGGGGATATAGTGGAGACTTTGGTAAACAGATGGGGTGTAATTTTCGCGTAGAACAGTTAAAACACGATACACGAACGAAAACGATGAATATGAATGAGAAACACATATATATATACAGCAGGGAAAAATATTATGGACACGTGGGATAACGACACGTGGGTGTACAAAGGACAGGTGGAAGAATGTCATGGCGGAGGACTCGATCAGTAGGTGGTCAAATGGATGATTTGGGCCACACGACCAGCAAACGAGATCAACGGTTCAAATGGGTCAGAGAGCGATAAAAGTGGGCTAGGAGCGCGATGGACATGTATTATAACGCGTGCAGCTCCGGAGGACGCCCGCCGCTGGATGAAGGTCGAAGGATCTGACGGTGCCGATGAATTCCGCTGCCCGTCCCTGGTCTGACTTTTAACTCACGAAATGGTGGTTTTTCGGGCCCGTACCAAAGACATGCGGCACACATTCAATGGAATCGCTGCCCCCATGAAGAATACTGCCAGCCTGTCCAAAGCGGTGCGGAATTAACCATCGGTTTTCGGGTGCGGGGACCACTTATTACTGCATTGATTGCGGGCCATAGATTTGGCTGGGATTGGATGGCTAAGGCTTGGCCCAAAACTTTGGATGATTAGCCCCTTTGCGCCTGGCGCCCAGTCTTGCTCCCGGGTCACATGGAGACAAAAACGGGGATGCTTGAGATCTCAGGGGCTAGGCTTGACAAAATTTGTAAGTATAGACTTCGAGCCTTTGTAACATGTATTTTTTAGGCGGAAAGGGCAACGATAGACCGAATATGG
The DNA here is from genome assembly GCA_034641835.2 of Pinus albicaulis. Taxonomy (NCBI): domain Eukaryota; kingdom Viridiplantae; phylum Streptophyta; class Pinopsida; order Pinales; family Pinaceae; genus Pinus; species Pinus albicaulis. The sequence continues at coordinate 169,059 of JAXQQM020088413.1, forward strand.
AGGTCTTTGGCCACAAAAGATGTTTTAAATAGACCCAAAAGGAAATGGTGGCCAAAATTTAAATAGCGGGGGCTGGTATGCACAACACTAAGAACGGGAAGTAGTGCTTCTACTTTGACAACAACAGCGTAGGACTTGAGATAGGCTATATATCGTAGCTTTGCCTTTTGTAACTAGGAATTTATATCGTAGCGTGTTTTGTTTGTTGCTAGACCCACTCTAGGGCTAGTGGGATTGCCTCTATCCATAGAGGGGATTTACGTCTCCAACACCCTTAAAATTCACTTAACCTTAACCTTCCAATAACCATAACCTTAACCTTAACCCTGACCTAACTTAACCTTTACATTTACCTTGACCTTAACCTTAACCTTACCCTTAACCTTCACCTTAACCATTACCTTAACCTTAACCTTAACCTTCCCCTAACCTTAACCCTAACCTTAACCTTAACTTTACCCTTAACCTAACCTTAACCTTAACTTAACCTAACCTTAAGCTTAACCTAACTGTAAACTTACCCTTACCTTAACCTAACTTAACCTTAATTTTGACCTTAAACCTTAACCATAAACTTATCTTTACCCTTAACCTTAACCTTACCCTAACCATAACCTTAACTTTACCCTTAACCTAATCTTAACCTTAAAATAACCTTAGCCTTGACCATAACTATAGCCTAACCCAAACCTTAACCTTAACTATAAACTAACACTAACCTTGACCAAACCCTTGACCTTAACCTTAACCTTACCCCCTTAACCTAACCCTAACCTTGACCAAACCTTAACCTTAACATTAACCTTATCCCTTTAACCTAACCCTAACCTTGACCAAACACTTAACCTTAACCTTAACATTAACCTTAACTTTAACTTTACCCTAACCTTAACCTTAACATTAACCTTAACCTTGACCAAACCCTTAACCTTAACCTTGACTAAACCCTTAACATTAAGCTTAACCTGAATAAACCCGTAACCTTAAACTTAAGCTTAACTTTTCCTAAAACCTAACCATAGCCTTGACCAAACCCTTAACCTTAACTTTAACCTCAACCTGAACCTAACCTTAACGTTGACCTTAAATATAACCTAAACCTAACCTTGACCAAATCCTTAACATTGACTTTAACCTTAACCTTAACTATAACTAACCCTAACCTTGACCTTAACCTTAACCTAACCTTAACATTGACCTTAACTATAACCTAACCCTAACCTTGACCTTAACCTTAACTTAACCTTAACCTTAAACATAACCTTCCCATAACCATAACCTTAACCTTGACATTACCCTTAACCTAACCTTAACCTAACCTTAACCTTAACTTTACCCTAACCTTAAGGGTTAAGCTAACCCTAACCTTTACCAAACCCTTAACCTTAACCTTAACCTCAACCTTTACCTTAACCTTAACCTTTTCTTTACCCTTAACCTTAACCTTGACATTGACCTTAACCTAACCTTAACCTTAACCTTTACCTTTACCTTATCTTAACCTTAACCTAACCTTAACCTTAACTCTATCCTAACCCTAACCTTGATCGAACCCTTAACCTTAACCCTTAACATTAACCTTGACCAAACCCTTACATTAACCTAACTTTAACCTTAACCTTCCCCTAACCCTAACCTTAACCTTAGCCTTAACCATAACCTTAACCTAACTAAACCTGTAACATTAACATTAACCTTACCCTTAACCTTCACCTTAACCTTAACTTTACCCTTAACCTTCACCTTACCCTTAACCTTCATGTTAACCTTAAACTTAACCTTACTAAACCTATAACCTTATCTTTAACCTTAAATTTATACTTAGCCTTGACCTTACCCTTAACCTTCACCTTAACCTTAACCTTGACCAAACCCTTAACCCTAATCTTAAACTAAATAAAAATGTAACCTAAGGGTACATTTAAGGTAAAGGTTAGGGTTAAGGTTAAGGTTAAGGTTAGCTTAAGTTTAACCTTGACCTTGACCTTAACCTTAACCTTAACCTTACCCTTAACCTTTACCTAACCTTAACCTTAACCTAACCTTGACCTTAACTATAACCTAACCTTAATTTTAACCATAACATTAACTTTAGCATTAACCTAACTGTAGCCTTAACCTTAAAAATAACCTTAATCTAAACCTTGACCTTAACCTTAAAGTTACCCGTAACCTTCACCCTTAACCTTAACCTTAACCTGACTAAACCCTTAACCATGACGTAACCGTAACCTTAACCTTACCTTAACCTAACTTAACCTTGACCTTAACCTTAACCTTAACCATAACCTTAACCTTAACCTTAACCTTACCTTAATCATAACCTTAACCTTAACCTTGACCTAACCTTACCCTAACCATAACCTAAATTTTGCCCTTAACGTAACCTTAACCTTGACCTTAAGGTTAGGGTTAGGTTAAGGGTAAATTTAAGGTTAAGGTTAGGTTAAGGTTAGGGTTAAGGTAAGGTTAAGGGTAAGGTTAAGGTTAAGGTTAGGTTAAGGTTCAGGTCATGGTTAGAGTTAGGTTAAGGTTAAGGGTGAAGGTTAAGGTTAAGGTTAGAGGAAGGTTAAAGTTAAGGGTTTAGCTAAGGTTAACGTTAGGTTAAGGTTAAGGTTATGGGTTTAGTCAGATTAAGGTTAAGGCTTACCCCCTTAACCTTAACCTTAACCTAAATATAACCTTACCTTATCCTAACTTAACCTTAACCTTAAGTTTAACTTTACCCTAACCTTAAGGGTTTATTTAGGTTAAGTTTAGTCAGGTTAAGGTTAAAGCTAAGGATTTGGTCAAGGTTGGGGTTAGGTTATAGTTAAGGTTAGGTTAAGGTTAAGGTTAAGTTAAGGTAAATGTTAAGGGTTTGGTCAAGGTTAGGGTTAGGTTATAGTTAAATTTAAGGTTAAGGTCAAGGTTAAGCGTAAGGTTAAGGGTTTGGTCAAGGTTAGGGTTAGGTTATAGTGAAGTTTAAGCTTAAGTTAAGGGTAAAGTCAAAGTTAATATTAATGTTAAGGTTTTGTCAAGGTTAGGGATAGGTTATAGTTAAGGTTAAGATAAGGTTAAGGTTAGGTTAAGGGTAAAGTTAAGGTTAAGGTTAGGGTAAGGTTAAGGTTAAGGTTAGGTTAAGGTTAAAGTTTAGGTTAAAGTTAATGTTAAGGTTAAGGTTAAGGTTAAGGTTAAGGTCAAGGTTAAGGTTAAGTAAAGATTAAGGTTAAGGTTAATGTTAAGGGTTTGGTCAAGGTTAGGGTTAGGTTATAGTTAAGGTTAAGGTTAAGGTTAAGGGTAAGGTTATAGTTAGGTTAAGGTTAAGGTTAAGATTAAGGTTAGGTTAAGGTTAAGGTTAGGTTAAGGGTAAAGTCAAGGTTAAGGTTAAGGTTAGGGTTAAGGGTCTTAACGTTAACCTTCACTATAACCTAACCTTAACCTGAACCTGAACCTGAACCTTTACTCTAACCTTAACCTTAACCTTGACCCGAACCTTAACCTTATCTTAATCTTAACCTTCACTATAACCTAACAATAACCTTGACCTTAGCTATAACATAAACCTAACCTTAAGGGTTTGTTCAAGATTATGGTTAAGTTATATTTAAGTTCAAGGTTAAGGTTAGGTTAAGGGTAATGTTAAGGTTAAGGTTAGGTTAAGGGTAAATTTAAGGTTAAGGTTAAGCTTAGGTAAGGGTAAGGTTAAGGTTAAGGTTAAGGTTATGGTAATGAGATGGTTAAGCTCAAGGTTAAGGTTAAGGTTTGGTAAAGGTTAGGGTTAGGTTATAGTTAAGGTCAAGGTTAAGGTTAGGTTAAGGGTAATGTCAAGGTTAAGGTTAGGTTAATGTTAAGATTAGTTTTAGGGTAATGTTAAGGTTAAGGTTAAGGGTTTGGTCAAGGTTAGGGTTAGGTGTTATGAGTTTAGTCAGGTTAAGGTTAAGGTTAAGTGTTTGGTCAAGGTTAGCATTAGGTTATAGTTAAGGTCAAGGTCAAGGTTATGTTATAGTGAAGGTTAAGGTTAATATAAGGTTAAGGTTTAATTTAAGGTTAGGGTTAGGTTATAGTTAAGGTGAAGTTTAGGTTAACGGTAAAGTTAAATTTAAGGTTAAGTTAAGGTTAAGGTTAGGTAAGGGTAAGGTTAAGGTTACAGGTTTAGTGATGTTAAGGTTAATGTTAAAGGGGTAAGATTAATTTTAAGGTTAAGGTTAAGGTTAAGGGTAAAGTAAAGGTTAATGTGAATGTTAGGTCATAGTTAAGGTTAAGGTTATAGTTAAAGTAAAGGTTAACGTTAGGTTATAGTTAAAGTTAAGTTTAAGGTAAATGTTAAGGTTAAGGTTAGGTTTACGGCTCTTAACCTTAACCTTCACTATAACCTTAACCCTAACATTAACCCTAACCTTAGCCTTATCTATAACCTAACCTTAACCTTAACCAGACCCTTAACCTTAACCTTAACCTAACTAAACCCGTAACCTTGACCTTAACCTTACCCTTAACCTTCACCTTAACCATAAATTTACCTTTAACCTAACCTTAACCTTAACCTTAATGTTAGCCTTACCCCCTTAACCTTAACCCTAACCTTAACCTTAACCTGAATAAACCTGTAACCTTAACCTTACCCTTACCTAACCTTAACCTAATCTTAACCTAAGGTTAAGGTTAGGTTAAGGTTAAGGTTAAGTTAAGGGTAACGTCAAAGTTAAGGTTAGGTTAAGGTTAAGGTTATGGTTAAGGTTAAGGGTTTAGTTAGGTTAAGGTTAAGGTTAAGGGTTTGGTTAAGGTTAGGTTAAGGTTAAGGTTAGGGTTAGGTTGAGGTTAAGGTTAAGGCTAGGTTAAGGGTAAATTTAAGGTTAAGGTTAGGTTAAAATTACGCTGAAGGTTAAGCGTAAGGTTAGGGGTAAGGTTAAGGTTTAGCAAGGTTAAGGTAAAGGTTACAGATTTAGTGAGGTTAAGATCAAGGTTAAGTTTAGGTTAAAGTTAAGGTCAAGGTTACGATTATGTTAAGGTAAGGTTAAGATAATGTTAAGGGTTACGGGTTTAGTCAGCCTAAGGTTAAGGTTAACGTGACGGTTTTAGTGAGGTTACAGTTAAGGTTAATTTTAAAGGGGTAATGTTACAGTTAAGGTCAAGTTCAAGGTTAAGATTAAGTTAGGTTTAGGTTAAAGGTTTGGTCAGGGTTAGGGTTAGGTTATAGTTAAGGTCAAGGTTAAGGTTAGGTTAACGTTAAGGGTAAGGTTAAGGTTAGGTACAGGTTAAGGTAAAGTTAAGGTTAGGTTAAGGTTAACCTTGACCTTAACCTTAACGTTAACCTTACCCTTAACCTAACCTTAACCTTAACCTAACCTTAACGTTAGCCATAAGCTTCCCATAACCATAACCTTAACCTTAACCTTAACCTTTACCTAACCTTAACTTTAACCTTAACCATAACATTAACCTTAACCTTAACCTTAACCTTAACCTAACCTTAACCTTGACCTTAACTATAACCTAACCCTAACCTTGACCAAACCCTTAACCTTAACTATAACCTAACCCTAACCTTAACCTTATCTTACCCTTAACCTTAACTTGTCCTTAACATTAACATTAACCTTAACCTTGACCTAACCATAACCTTAACCTTACCTTAACCTAAGTTAACATTAACGTTAATGTTAGGTTAAGGGTAAAGTCAAGGTTAAGACTAAGGTTAAGGTTAAGGGTAAAGTTAAGGTTAGGTTAAGGGTAAAGTTAAGGTTAAGGTTAGGGTAAGATTAAGTTTAAGGTTAATGTTAAGGGTTTGGTCAAGGTTAGGGTTAGGTTATAGTTAAGGTCAAGGTTAAGGTTAGGTTAAGGTTAAGGTTAAGGGTTTAGTCAAGGTTAAGGTTAAGGTTAATGTTAAGGTTAAGGTTATGGTTATGGTTAAGGTTAAGGTTAGATAGAGTTTAAGGTTAAGGTTAGTTTTAAGGTTAAGGTTAGGTTAAGATTAAGGTTAGGTAATGGTAAGGTTAAGATCAAGGTTATGGTTAAGTTTAGGTTAAGTGTAAAGTTGAGGTTAAGGTTATATAAGGTTAAGGTTAAGGTTACAAGTTTAGTTAGGTTAAGGTTAAGGTTAAGGCTATGGGTTTAGTTAGGTTGAGGTTAAGGTTAAGGGGGTAAGGTTAAGGTTAAGGTTAAGGGTGAAGGTTAATGGTAAGCTTAAGGTTAAAGTTACAAGTTTAGTCAGGTTAAGGTTAAGGTTAAATGTTTGGTCAAGGTTAGTGTTATGCTATAGTTAAGGTTAAGGTTAAGGGCAAGGTTAGGGTAAGGTTAGGGGAAAGGTTTAGGTTAAGGTTAAGGTTAAGGGTTTCCTTGCCCTTAACCTTAACCTTGACCTTAAATATAACCTAAGCAAAACCTTAACCTTAACCTTAACCTTAATTTTAACCTAACCTTAGCCTAACCCTTAACCTAATATTAACCTTAACCTTAACATGACTAAACCTGTAACCTTAACCTTACCCATAATCTTATTTTACATTGACCTTAACTATAACCTTAACCTTAACCTAACATTAACCTTAACCTTACCCTTAACCTAATCTTAACCTTAACGTAACCCTAACCTTGACTTTACCCTTAACTTAACCTTAGCCTTCACTATAACCTAACCCTAACCTTGATCAAACCCTTAACCTTAACCTTAACATTACCCTTAACCTTAACCTTAATCAAAACCTTACCCTTAACCTTATATTAAAGTTACCCTTGACCTTATCTTAACCTTTACTTAACCTTAACCTTGACCTTAAGGGTAAGGTTAAGGTTAAGGTTAAGGGTAAAGTTAAGGTTAAGGCTATGTTTTTTGGAAGGTTAAGGTTAAGGTTAAGTTAAGGTTAAGGTTAAGGTTTGGTAAAGGTTAGGGTTAGGTTATAGTTAATGTCAAGGATAAGATTAGGTTAAGGTTAAGGTTAAGGTTAAAGGTAAGGTTAAGGTTAAGGTTATAGTTAGGTTAAGGTTAAGGTTAAGATTTTGTTAAAGTTAGGGTTAGGTTATAGTTAAGGGTAGGTTATAGTGAAGGTTAAGGATAAGACCTATAACCTTAACCTTGACCTTACTCTTAACATTAAGCTTAACTTTAACCCTAACTTTGACTTTACGCTTAATCTAACCTTAAAATAACTTAACCTTAACCTTAACCTTAACCTAACCTTAACCATATCCTTAACCTTCACCCTTAACCTTAACCTAACCTTAAACTTAACCTTAACCTTATCTTAACCTTATCCTAACCTTAACCTTAACCTTAACCATAACAGTAACCTTAACCTTAACCTTAAACTTAACCTTAACCTTAACCTAACATTAACCTTGAAATTAACTTGACTAAACTCATAACCGTATCCTTAACCTTAATTTAATCTTAACCTTAACTATAACCTAACCCTAACCTTGACCAAACCCTTAACCTTAACCTTAACATTAACCTTTCCCTAACCTTAACCTTCACCTTAACTATAACCTAACCCTAACCTTGACCAAACCCTTAACCTTAACCTTAACCTGACCTTAACTATAACCAAACCCTAACCTTGACCAAACCCTTACCCTTAACCTAACCTTAACCTTCACTTTAACCTTAACATGAACTTAACCTTAACCTTCCCTAAACCTTAACCCTATCCTTACCATAACCATAACCTTAACTTTACCCTTAACCTAATATTAACCTTAACCTAACCTTAACCTTACCCATAACCTTGACCTGAACCTTAACTTTAACTATAACCTAACCCTAACCTTGACCAAACCTTAACCTTAACCTTAACTTAACCTAATCTTAACTATAACCTTAACCTTAACCTTAACCTTAACCTTATATTAACCTTAACTATAACCTAACCCTAACCTTGGCCAAACCTTAACCTTAACCTTAAGTTTACCCTTAACCTAACCTTATCCTTAACCTTAACCTTGACTTTACCCTTAACCTTAACCTTAACCATAATCTTAACCTTAAAACTAACTTTAACTTGACTAAACCCGTAACTTGAACCTAACCCTAACATTAACCAAACCCTTAACCTTAACGTGACTGACTAAACCCTTGACTTTACCCTTAACCTCAACTTTACTCTTAACCTAACTTTACCCTTAACCTTAACCTTAACCTGAATAAACCCATAACCTTAACTATAACCTAACACTAACCTTGACCAAACCCTTAACATTAACCTTTAGCTTTACCTTTACCTAACGTTAACCTTAACCTTATCTTAACCTTAGCCTGCACTATAACCTAAGCTTAATCTTAACCTTAACTATAACCTAACCCTAACCTTGACCAAACCCATAACCTTAACCTTAATATTATCTTAACTCTAACCTTCACTATAACCTAACCTTAACTTTAACCTTATCTTACCCTTAACCTAACCTTAACCTTAACTATAACCTAACCCAAACCTTAAACTTAACCATAACCTTATCTTTACACTTCACCTTAACCTTAACCTTAACCTAACCTTTAGCTTAACCTAACCTTAACCTTAACCTTAACCATAACCTTAACTTTAACCTAACCTAACCTTAACCTCAACCTAGCCCTAACCTTACCCTAATGTTAACCCTAACCTTACCCTTAACCTTACCCTTAACATTAACCTTAACCATAATATTAACCTCAGGTTAAGGTCAAGGTTAAGGTTATGTTAAGGGTAAAGTCAAGGTTAAGGTTAAGTTAAGGTTAAGATTAGGTTAAGGGTAAAGTTAAGGTTAAGTTTAAGGTTAAATTTTTGGTCAAGGTTAAGGGTTAGGTTAAGGTTAATGTTAGTTTAAGGGTAAAGTCAAGGTTAAGATAAATTTAGGGTTAAGGTTAGGTTAAGGTTAAGGTTAGAGTTAAGGTCAAGGTTAGTGATAGGTTATAGTTAATGTCAAGGTTAAGGTTATGGGTAAGGTTATCGTTATGTTAAGGTTAGGTTAATGTTAAAGTTAGGTTAACGTTAAGGTTAAGGTTAAGGTTAGGTTAAGGTTAGGGTTATGGTTAAGGTTAAGTTTAATGTTAAGGTTAAGGTTAAGGGTTTGGTTAAGGTTAGGGTTAGGTTTTAGTTAAGGTTAAGATTAGGTTAAGATTAAGGTTGAGGGGGCAAGGTTAAGGCTAAGGTTGAGGTTAAGGTTACAGGTTTAGTCAAGTTAAGGTTAAGGTTAAGGGTTTGGTCAAGGTTAGGGTTAGGTTATAGTTAAGGTCAAGGTTAAGGTTAAGGATAAAGATATAGTTAGGTTAAGGTTAGGATAAGGTTAAGATAAGGTTAAGGATAAGGGTTTGGTCAAGGTTAGTGTTAGGTTATAGTTAAGGTTAAGGTTAAGTTTAGGTTAAGTTAAGTTTAAGGTCAAGGTTTAGGGTAAGGTTAAGATTAGGTTAAGGGTATAGTTAAGGCTAAGGTTAGGTTAAGGGTAAATTTAAGGTTAAGATTAGGATTAGTGTTAGGGTTAAGGTTAGGTTTTTTTCAAGGTTAAGGTTAGGTTGTAATTAAGGTTAAGCTTAAGGTTGAGGTTAAGGTTAAGGTTACGGGGATAGTAAGGTTAAGGTCAAGGATAAGGTTACGGGTCTTAACCTTTACCTTCACTATAACCTAGCCTTAACCTTAGCCTTAACTTTAACCTTAACCTTGACCTTAACCTTCACCCTTAACCTAACCTAACCTTAACCTTAACCTTAACCTTGACCTTAACCTTAACCTAAACTTAACCATAACCATAACCTTAACCTTAACTATAACCTTAACCTAACCTTAACCTTGACTTTAACTATAACCTAACCATAACCTTGACCAAACCCTTAACCTTAACTTTAACCTGACTAAACCTGTAACCTTAAACTTAACCTTTATCCTTAACCCTAACCTTACCCTTAACCTTAACCTTAACCTGAGGTTAAGATTATCATTAAGGTTAAGCTTAAGGATAAGTTAAGGTTAAGGGTAAGGTTAAGGTTAAGGTTAAGGTTAAAGGTTTGGTCAAGGTTAGGGTTAGGTTATATTTAAGGTCAAGGTTAAGGTTAGGTTAAGGTTATGGTTATGGTTAAGGTTAAGGTTAGGTAAAGGTTTAGGTAAGGTTCAGGTTAGATTAAGGGTATAGTCAAGGTTAAGGTTAGGTTAATGTTAATATTACGTTAAGGGTAAAGTTAAGGTTATGGTTAGGGTAAGTTTAAGGTTAGTTAAGGGTAAAGTTAAGGTTAAGGTTATGGTTAAGGTTAGGTTAAGGTTAAGGTTAAGGATAGGCAAGGGTTCAGGTTAGGGGAAGGTTAAGGTTAAACATAAGGTTAAGGTTAAGGTTATACTTTACCCTTAACCTAATCTCAAGCATAATCTTAACCTTAACCTTAACTTAACATTAACCTTATCTTTGACATAACCGTAACCTTCACCTTCACCTAACCATAACCTTAACCTTAACCTTACCCCCTTAACCTTAACCTTAACATTATCTTATCCTTAACCTTAACCATAACCTTAAACTTCACTTTACCCTTAACCTAACTTTAACCTAACCCTAACCCTAACCTTTACCAAACCCTTAACCTTAACATTAACGTGACTAAACTTGTAACCTTAACCTTACTCTTACCCTTAACCTAATATTAAACATAACTATAACCTAACCCTAACCTTAACCTTAACCTTAACCTTAACTATAACCTAATCCTAACCTTGACCAAACACTTAACCTTAACCTTAACCTGACCTTAACTATAACTTAACCTTAACCTTGACCAAACCCTTAGGTTACAGTTAAGGTTAAGCTTAGGGTAAGTTTAGGGTAAAGGATCACATTAAGGTTAAGGTTAAGCGTTTCCTCAAGGTTAGGGTTACGTTATATTTAAGGTCAAGGTAAGGTTAAGGTTAAGGCTAAGGTTGCGGGTTTAGTCAGGTTAAAGTTAAGGTTAAGGTTAAGGTTAGGTTAAGGGTAAGGTTAAGTTAAGGGTAAAGTTAAGGTTCAGGTTAAGGTTACGGGTTTAGTATGGTTATGGTAAGGTTAAGGTTAGGTTAAGGGTAAAGTTAAGGTTAAGGTTATGGTTAAGGTTAGGTTTAGGTTCAAGTTAAGGTTTAGGTTAGGGTTAAGTTTAGGGGAAGGTTAAGGTTAAAATTAATGTTAAGGTTAAGGTTTTAGTCAGGTTAAAATTAAGGTTATGAGAAGGTTAAGGTTAAGGTTAAGGTTAAGGTTAAGGTTAGGGTTAATTTTAGGGTTAAGGTTAGGGTTAGGTTATAGTTGAGGTTAAGGTTAAGGGTAAAGTTAAGGTCAAGGTTAAGGTTAATGGTTTGGTCAAGTTTAGGGTTATGTTATAGTTAAGGTCAAGGTTAAGGTTATGGTTAAGGTAAGTTTAAGATAAGGTAAAGGGTAAGGTTAATGTTTAGGTTAGGTTAAGGTTATGGTTAAGGTAATGTTAAGGGTAAAGTTAAGGTTAAGGTTAGGTTAAGGTTAAGATAAGGTTAAGGTTAAGGATAATATAACCTTAACCTTAACCTTAACGTTGACCTTAACTCTAACCTTAACCTGACTAAACCCATAACCTTAACCTTAACCATAACCTTATGAAACCCTTAAGGTTAGGTTAAGGGTAAAGTCAAAGTTAAGGTTATGCTTATGGGAAGGTTAAGGTTAAGGTTAGGGTTAAAGTTAGGTGAAGGTTAAGGTTAAAGTCAAGGTTAATTTGAAAGTTAGGTTAAGGCTAAGGCTAGGTTAAGGGTAAAGTTAAAGTTATGGTCATGTTAAGCTTAACCTTAACCCTTAACCATATCTTACCCTTAACCTTAACCTTAACCTTAATCTTAACTTTACCCTTAGCTTAACCTTACCTTAACCTTAACCTAACCTTAAACTAACCTTAACCTTTAACCTTAACCTAAACTTAACCTTAACATTAACTTAACCCTAACCTTGACATAACCCTTAACCTTAACCTTAACATAACCTTAACCTTAACCTTACCATTAACCTTGAATTTAACCTTAACCTTCCCCTAGCCTTAACCTTAACATTCCCGTAACCTTAACCTTAACCTTGACCTTGACTTTAACTTTAACTTAACCTTAACCTTAACCTTATGCTTAACCTTCTCCTTAAAGTTAACCTTAACCTTAAGGTTAAGGTTATGGTAAAGGGTAAGGATAAGGTTACGAGTTTAGTCAGGTTAAGGTTAAGGTTATAATTAAGGTCAAGTTTAAGGTTAAGGCTAGGTTATATTTAAGTTCAAGGTTATGGCTAGGTTATGGTGAACGTTAAGGTTAAGGTTAAGGGTGAAGGTTAAGGGTAAGTTTAAGGTTAAGACCCGTATCCTAGACATTCACCCTTAACCTTTACCTAACCTTAACCTTACTAAACCTGTAACCTTAACCTTAACCTTGAATTTACCCTTAACCTTACCTTAACCCTAACTATAACCAAACCCTAATTTTGACCTTAAATTTACACTTAAACTTAACCTTAACCTTAAATCTAAACTTCACCTTAACTATAACCTAACCCTAATCTTAACCTTAACTTTAACTTTACCCTTAACCTTCACCTTAACCTTAACTTTTCCCTTAACCTTAACATTAACTATAACCTTAACCTTAACCTTAACTTAACCTGACCTTAACCTTAACCTTCCCCTTGACCTTAACCTTAACCTTAACCTTGACTTTACCATAACCTAACCTTAACATTACCCATAACCTAACCCTAACCTTGTGGTTAGGTTAACCTTGACCAAACCCTTAACCTTCACCTTAACCTAACCTTAACCTAAACCCTAAACCTAACCTTAACCTTCTGTTAACCTTAACCTAACCATAACCTTACCCTTAAACTGAAACTTAACCTTAACCTTAACCTTAACTTAACCTAACCCTAACCTTGACCTTAACCTTAACCTTAACCTTAACCTAATCTTGAATTAACCTTAACTTTAAATTTACCCTAACCTTAACCTAAACCTTACCCTTACCCTTAACCTTAACCTTAACCTTAACCTAACCCTAACCTTAACCTGACTTTACTTTAACCTAACCCTAACCTTGACCTTGACTTTACCTTAGCCCCTTAACCTTAACCTTCACTTAACCTTAAATTTACCCTTAACTTAACCTTAACTATAACCTGTTGGTGTCCCGTGTTTTGATAGTTTGGAAAATCAAAAGACAAGGAAACATCAGAACTAATCTTTAGAGTTACAGGATCTAGTCCTCCTGCTCTTAGAGAGGGATCTCTCAAAATTTTGTTTGCAAAGGTTTATATTATGTGCTTTAAGTATTAGTTTTAGACTAGTTATTAAGAGCAGGTGTTTGTTTGTTTGGTTGGATGGAATGGATACAGCAGAACATGAAAGGTATAGGAAAGATACACAGAATAGAGAAACATCTGATTCATTGGGCAATGGAGTCAGGAAAAAGGTCATAATAAACTCATCAATGGATATGGTATATCAAAGGGCAAATATAACTTGGCCATATGATCCTTTTGTTTTTTGAAATGATATGAACATTAATGATTTGGAAAGAGAGGTTTAATTCTCATCAAAGAGAATTCGAAAGCATAATTTAAACAATAAAGAGCTCTTTGATAGACAAGGCTAACCATAAATTCTACAAATCACAGCTTTAAGCAAATAATTATCTCAAAACAACTTTTAAAATGAAATCTAAGATTCGGGGAACACCCTATTTCCTCAAAGATTTTATTTCAAATGACTTAGAAAACATAAAATATTTACTGATAATTAAATTCATAGAAGAGGGAGCACCTAAAAACATCTATGATCATACTTATAAATGACCTTTAAGCCAACTGTTTAAGCAAGGACAAAGGGAAAGATCAAAACCGACCTCTTTGATTCACTGTAAGCAAAAAATGTTAAAGATAGACTTCAATAACAATTTTTAAGTGGCAACAGAAAAGCAGGGAAAACCATAAATCATGCTAAAACCAACTGTTCGAACTATTAAAGAAATAAACAAGCATGAAGACTAAAGAGAAAGATTAAAGCCTCTAAAATACTTCAGCAGGAGAAAACATAAAATAGTGAAGGATGAACAGGTCTAAGGTGCTTCCAAGAGTCATTTCTTAGCCCAAAACTTTCAACCTATTGTAGTAAGAAATTATGGACCATAATTTCAAACAAGGGAAAAAACATAAAACAATTCAGAATACTTCACCAACAGCCAAGCTCATGGATCCAATGATAAAGACTTCTCAGGAACAAGAATGCAACAACATCATCAAGACCTCCAAAACTTCAATTTCATCTTCAACTTCAACAAACTGTATATTTATTTCAAAGAGTTTCAGTATTACAACTTGTGATCAAATAACAACCAACCCCTATCTCATCTTCTTCAGAAGTATTTATAGAAGAAATGAGGAGGTGGAATAGGATAAAATATCTTCTAAGTTCAATTAATACAGAGTGATGACTTCTCGGCCTTTGAAAGGCTTGATGAAAAAGTTTTACAGGTGATTCACTGTATTAACTATTTTACAATAAATATCAAAACTCGGTAGGAGCTTTATTTACTTTTAGGCTCTACCCAGGATGAAATAACTCTACTGATATTTGTCTGCATTAGTTTCCTGTGGTAGAATTAACTTCTTGGCAGCGCTGGAGGCAAATATTTCTTTAATCAATAACTTCGGCCTCTATTTTTTAATGGTTTGAGGCAACAGGTGGCTCTGTGGTAGCTGAGGAATCAATTCGCCTCAATTAAGGTGGTGAAGGCCATTTTGTCTGTTCAGATACTTATGATTTTCTTTTGACTGTGTTTTAATCCAGGGAATTAGGCTTTTGATAATCATCTTTAGCCGTAATTCCCCAAATCTATCTTTAATCTTCTCCTCTATTGCGCTCTGCCTTCAGAAACTGATACTCTTTTTAAATGTGATTTAATCACAGTGTCTTGTCGATGTGCAGGCTGCGTTGGGCTTATGAAGGCATCAATGCCCATGAAGCATTGATAAAACAATGGAATGAAGCCTCATGAATGGTTCTCTTTAATAACTCAAAGGCGCGGAAAACGTCTTTCCCGGCCCTCAGATTTCCTTCATTATACAATGGAAAACCATTAAAGCACCTACAAAACACAAAAACAATTAAGAAATCCTACATTTTTTAGGTTTAACTGCTTCAGAAGGCAGGGAAGAGCGTGGTCGTTGGACGGCTGCATCCAACAGTGGAGATTTACGTAGAAAGTAAAAAAGGAGAGCGGGAGGAGAATAAGGCGGAGTGATTCCGGACCGTTAGATCCGGACACGTGGATGGTTTTGATTTAATCGAAGAATCGCAATCGGGGGATCGAAATCAGGGGTGGCGAGTGAATGGAGCGATTAAAACATGCGATGCGATGAAGCACAAGTCGTCGATCTAAAGGTTATATCAATGGTTGAGAATGAATCTGGGGAATCACAATCAGAGGTCGGGAATGAGGTGATGCGATTGCGCGATCAGAGAATAGGCTGATGCGATTGCGATGATCGGGAGATAGGCCGATGCGATTGCGATAATCGGAGAAAGGGCCAATGTGATTGCGCGATCGACCAATCGCAATTGATGGTAATGAATATTGAAACCACACCAAAGAAAATCTCTGATGTGATTAGGCGCCCGGTTATGGGGCCTGTTTTATATAGACCTCCGATACGCCCGAGCTTATGTATATATGAGCTTATCGGAGTCGGGCCTTCGGGCTGGGGCTTTTCAATCTACCCATTGAAATTTTCGGATGCGATTGCACGTCGGTCTTTTTAATCAACCCATTTAATATTTAACATGTGATTTGGATTTTTAATTCAAAACTTTGGAAAAGTGGGTTTTTCATTTTTCAAAGGGAAAAGCGAACCGAGGAAGAAATATTATAAGGTTTTAAGTGCCAAGGCAGGACCACAGGATATATATAAAATATGATGTGATCGAGGTTTTATAATAGAAAGATGATCGCATCATAATTTGAACACAGCAACAAAACCTGCGCACTTGAATCTTTCCAATGCGATTACCGCTCGAGGTAATAAATCTTGGTTTTTCAAAAGAAACATGAGATCTAGAGTTATATCAAAGGGAGCTGATCGCATCGAGGTTTTTGTGTAACAGAACATATGCACTCGTTTGATTTATTTTGATACGATAAGCGCTGATGGGACTAGCACCTGGTTCCGGGGAAAGGGCATGTGGGGGAAGTTCTTAGGACTTAGCCCAAAAGGCTTAATTCCATAGGAATGAAATTTTTTTTTTATGAAATTTCTCATGGTTTTCAAAGGAATGAGGGGTTTCGGAATAGTTAAAAAATGGGTTTTTTAACTATGGAAAAAGTGATTTTCATGAAGAGAATAAGAGAACTCATGAAGACAAAAGAGTTTTTATGGAGAAAAAGGGGAGCAAATGAAGGTTAGTTTTGAAAGAGGGGAAGTGGAAAAATGATGTTTTTGCAGTAGTTTCTTTTCATGAAATCAGCAGAATTTCTGAGTATAAAATGGGAATAGTAATGAAGATTTTGGACAGAGGCATGAGGCCTTTGAAGAGTCTTCAAGAGCCAACAATTTTTAGCAATAAAATTTTTTCCTTGAAGGCTCAAAAATTTTTAGCCACCTTTGCTATAACAAATATTATAGGTGGCTAACAGTGGCTCCACTTGGGGATGATGCCTTCTTGAAGGCATCAAGAACTTCAGATTTGGATTTTCTGGGAGGCTGACTTGTGCCTCATCCATTGGGCTGATTTATTTTCTTGAATGATCTTCTTTTGCTCTAGAAAATAGGTTAGCACCCATGGAAGACAATGGATCTTTCATCAACAAGATTTCTACCTACCCAATCCTACTGATCTAACATTTTTTCTTCATTAGAGTGCATTTGGATTGGAAAACTCTCTTTCAACATTTTATTATTTTGAAAGCAGGAAATCTAATCTATTTCTACTCCTTATTTCTCCCTGAACTCAGATTAAACAGTTGAGTTCAGATGCTTCTCTACCTGATCTATCATCTGTCGGGATTAAAATATCCAACATATTTTTATTCTCTAATTTCTATAATAGAAATTTAAAAAACATTCAAGTTAGGATTGAACAGTCTAACTTGATGCTGATCTATGGCATAAAAGCAAGCTGCACATAGATTATTATTTTCATAAAATTAAATCAAAATGGAAGGCTTAAGATCTGAAAGTTACTCATCATGGCATTCTTTTTTCTTTACAACTCTATGTTGAATTTATTTGAGTTGTTTCTCCTCTACCATTTGGTTCAAATTTTTAGCTAATTAGAACCAGATTTTCATCCTTTTTGACTCAGAAAAAATAAAACAGATTTGAGTCATTTTCTTCTTGAAACCTTAGGTTTAGATTTTGAACATGTTAGAACCTTTAATTTCTATCCTAAACTATCTACTTGATAAGCCAATATTACACAGTTTGGAAAATCGAATTCATTATCCTATCAGCAGAAAATTTAAACCTAATTAGTCAAGATTAGGTAGTTTGACTAACTAGAAGTGTGTTTTTCAGTAGTGGCATTTAAGCTTGCACACTTTCAGATTTGACTCTCTCTTTTTTGGTATGGGGCCATACCTTTATTGTTTTTATAATCTGCCCTCTTTTCTTTCTTTCTTTGTTTTGTGTTTTTTATTTTTCTAACTTTGAATGCAATGGTTAGACTATGATACTTACAATGAAAAAATAAAATGCTTTGAAACTTAAGATTCTTGGTAGAAGTAATGCTTGAGCATCCTGCCATTGATAGGACCTCCATATAGATCTTCTCCATTCAATTCTTTCAAGAAAAATGCATTGTGACCCCTCTCAGCATGGATAATATATGGCTCTTTCCACAAGTTCTCAAACTTGCCATGTTTTCCCTTCTCCTCTTTTCTTGAATCCCATTTAAGAACAACATTTCCAATTTGGAAATTATTTTCCTTAGTCCTCTTATCAAATAGTTTCTTCATTTTTTCTTGGACTAACTGTGTTCTCTCATAAACTTCTTCTTTTGTCTGTTGTAAATGGATTTTTTGGTTGATCCTTCTTTGCATATCATTCTCTTCACTCTGCACCTCTTGAAGGAGTTTCATGACTGGAACTCCCAATGAGGTAGGAAAAACTGCATCCATGCCATAAAAAAACTGATAGGGGGGCATATTTATTAACTTCTTTGTAGTTAATCTATCAGCCCATAAGGCATGAACCAACTTACTGTGCCATGATTTATGATTTTTCTCCAACAATTTTTTGATTATATTGAGGAGACTCTTGTTGGAGGATTCAGCTAATCCATTTCCTTGGGGATAGTAAGCAGTGGAATGGCCCAAGGTTATGTGGTATTTATAATATAAATCAACCATTTTCTTATATTTAAAGGCAGCAACATTGTCTGTTATGATCTTTCTGGGACAACCAAATCTGGATAGGATATTTGTTTCAAGGAACTTGATAATGACAGAGTCATTAGCATTTCTGGAGGGTATAGCTTCTATCCACTTGGTAAAGAAGTCAGTGGCTGTGAGGATCCACTTATGTTGAGCTGAGGAGGATGAATGAATTTCCCCAATGAAGTCCAGCCCCCATTGTTGAAAAGGTGCCTCAACTCTGATAAGATGTAAAGGTAAGGGAAGGAGTTTTCTTTTGCCATCAAAGATTTGACACTTATGGAAAGACATGACCAAATTTTGAGTGTCTGGGAAAAGGGTAGGCCAATAGTAACCAGATCTAAGAATTTTGTTTGTTGTGGCCTTCCAGTAGAGGTGTCCTCCACATTCTCCTTCATGCAACTCATGCATGATCTTTCTTGCATTATCTTCAAGTAAACATTTAAGCAAAATTCCAACATCATTTTTCCAATATAATACTCCATGTAAGATACAAAAACTCAAAGCCTTTTGTTTCAAGAATATAGCTTTAGTTTTAGACAAAGAAGGAGGGGTATTTAAATATAAAAGCACATAAATAATGTCAGCATACCAAGGAGAATTAAGAAATTTTTCTTTAATAACAGGAGCATCATATTCTTCTATTTCTTCCAACACATCTACGATATTAATATCTAGTGCTTGGAAGTTAGACTCAACCATAAGTTTTGCTAATCCTTGCCCTTTAACTAGTTTGGTGGGCCTAATTTCTAAGTCATATTCAAGAATAGTTGCAATCCATTTTCCCCTTTTACCATTAGGGTCTTGACTTAGAATGTCCTTGACAACAGTATGCAGAACAAAAGCAATTATGTGAGAGTGTAAAATATAGACCCTAAAGTCTTTCAATGCTTTCACCAATGCTAAGGCTTGCTTCTCCATGATATTATATTTGAGAGGAGCATCTCTTAAGGCCCTACTAAAGAAATATATTAGGTTTTCTTGCCCCAAATAATTATTTTGAAGTAAAACTGCAGCTATTGTATGCTCAGATGCAAAATAAAAGATGTAAAAATCTTTGGTGAAATCTGGACTAATCAGGACTGGTGTTTGGGTAAGAGCTTGTTTGACCAGTTCGAATGATTGTTTAGCTGGTAAAGTCAATTTTACACACACATATTTCTTAAGCATGTTTGTAATGTTTTTTAATAGCTCAACAATGTTAGGGATAAACCTTCTCAAAAAATTAATCTTTCCGATGGAAGATTGCAACTCTTTTAGGCTTCTTGGATGACTGATTTTTAATATGCCATCTATCCTTGTAGGGTCTATTTTGATTCCCTCTTATGAAATTATATGTCCAAGAAGTTTACATTTTTGGAGACCAAAGAGTGTCTTCTTGGGATTCAATGACAATCCAAATTTCCTACACTTCTCAAAAACTTTTCTTAAGTGAGTCAAATGTTCTTCATCAGTTTTTGAAAAGACAGTTATGTCATCAAGGTAAATAATTATGAAATAGCCAGAATCTTCAGAAAAGGCTATGTCCATGGCCATTTGGAAAGTGGCCCCTACATTCATTAACCTGAAAGGCATTTTGACATACATGAAAGTGCCCCAAAGTGTGGTAAAGGCAGTTTTGATTTGATCACTTGGGAGCACTAACACCTAGTTGTAACCCGAGAACCCATCTAAGAGTGATATCGTTTTTGACCCAACTACCCTCTGAAGTATATGATCCATCCTGGGCAATGGGTAGTTGTCTTTTAGGGATGCTTTGTTTAGGTTTCTGAAATCAATATAGAGTCTGATTTCCCCTGTCTTTTTCCTAAGAAAAACTAAGTTTGATACCCATTCTGAAAATCTAACAGGTACTATAATGCCAACATCATGCATATTTTCAATTTTAGCTCTAACTAAAGGTAATAAAAGTGGGTTTATCTTCCTCATTTTTTGTTTGAAAGGATTTTGATTTTCCTTCAAGGGAATTTTGTGCTGAATGATGCTGGTATCGTAAGACTTCAGATCTGTGTATGCCCAGGCAAAAACATCTTTAAACTCTTTAAATAGATCAACGTATCGAGATTTTATGTGATTTGGAAGAGTGTTGGACAATTTAATCATCTTGGGTTCCATTAGGGAGCCTATGTTGTGTTCTTATACATTTGTTTCTACAGGCTCCATTTTTGGTTCTTTGGCTACATCATTAAAGTTGAAAAGGTGTTCCAAAGGTGAGAGACCTCTTGGAATTTAACCGTTTTTACATTCTAAAATTTCTAGGTCTTTTTGGTCCACGTTGTTAATTGAATTTGCTTCAAACGTATTCTCATAATGACTTATATCAACAGAGTGTGTTATTTCAGCTTCTGGGATTTCTTCAATATATGGACAGTTTTGATTATGGCTAGATTCTGATGTTGGTATGGTGAAATCTTTTTCTGACTTCAAGAAATCGTCTATGTGTTGGTTAGAATCAAACACTTTCCAGTGATCTATGTTATCAGGCACTGCAGGCTTATGTTTTACCTTTACGCTAAGCTGTTCATTTATCTTAGGTATTTGACAGTTACTGGCATTAAAAACGAGTTCATTTTCTAAATTATTAAACACTCTAGGAATGAAAACAAGTTCGTATTTTTCAAAGGTTTTCAATAAATCGAGGGAAACGTTTCGATATTCCATAAGCCTTGGATTTCTGGCTGAGTATTCTCCTTTGATTTGTTTTATGATAAGTTCAGAATCTCCTAAGATTTTTACCTTTTGGGCTTGTAATTTTTTGAGCAATTGTAAATCCAGGAGAAGTGCTTCGTACTCAGAAATATTGTTAGTGCATGGGAAATGCAATTTATATGAGAAAATATTATTTGTATTCTAGATCCATACGCCTGCACCTGCGCTTGCTTTATTACAAGATCCATCAAAATTTATTGTCCAAATTACATTTGACTCATTTTCATTTTCTTGTTGTTGTTGATTATCACTGTTTTGAAGTTGATTCGAGAGAAGATTCGGTTCTTCTGGTGAGACAGTGGGATATATGTTCTCTTTATCTTGTTGAGTAAATTCATCTTCGTTACATAAGATAAAGGAATCTAAACTTGAATGGGTAGAATAGATTGGAGTGTTGTTCGGTTTGTCTAGGTTTCTCACCATGTATTTCATGTGAGATTCCCCGTATAGTCTTCTGTTTTGGTTAAAAATAGGGATGGTGGCATAAGACATGTCCATTTGAAGGCTTCCCAGAAGTTTGGCTCTCAAAGATCTTGATAAAAGCATGCCATACTTAGGGGGAATTTCAGCTACAACTATATCCATAACTAGGCTCTTAGCAGGGATCTGAGCTAGATTAACACATAAATCTTTGATTAAACCCAAACATTTGACTCAGCTTGAGTCAAAAGAATACAAATCTTTGTATGGTTTAGTAATCTCCAAGCCTAAGCTTTCCATTACCACCTTGGGCATTAGATTGTGTGAAGCTCCTGAATCTAACATGGCATTGTGTAAAATTTTATCGTGTATGTTCAAGCTAACATAGAAGGGAGGGATAGCCCCTTCTTGAAATTTTCCTTCAACTTCTGGACCAAACAACAACCCAGGTTTTCCATATGTCAAGTTTAAAGTTTCTGTATCACTTCCTAAGTTCAAAGCTTTCAAAACTTGGTTTTTATACACTTCTTGGGTTACTAGTTCAGCTAGGGGGATGGTAATTTTTATCTTAGCAATCTCTCCCTCAAGGCTAAAAGGAATAATTGACTTGTTTGTATTTACATCTTTATTTTCGATTGAATTCTTTTCAGCAACTTTGATTTGTTGAACCTTGTTTGGAGTGGTAATTGGGATAGTTTTATTAGGACCACTGGCTGAAGTGCTAGGGGTACTGTGTTTATTATCTAGCTGGACACCTTTGTCTTTGTTTAAGTCTGGTTTCTTAGCCAAAGTGTTAGCTTTCTCTGCTATCTTTTTGGACTGAGTTTCTGCCTTTTTCTTGACAGCAATATTAGTGTTCTTGTCTTTTAAGTTATCTATGCTTCCCTTGCTCCTAAGATCATACTGTTTGTGTACCTCCATGATTTCATTTTCAAAACCCAATCTATAGTCATCAGAATCTTCATAGGTGTTTGTATTTTGATCATAGGATAAGAAACCTCATTCTTCCTCAGTGAGGAAAACATCATCCCCACTGCCTAATCCAATCAAGTTTACATGAGATTCTTCCAGTCTTTCCAACTCCCTATCTTCCTCATATTGATCTACATAGTTCTGATGAAAAGGAGGAGTGATATGTTGATCATCTTCCCTGGGTTTGTTTGGAAGTTGGTTTCTTCTAAAATTCTGGTTTCTATTTTTAGGAGCAGTGTTGGGTATGTGTTATATTCTTTCTGGCGGGTAGTCCGCGTCCATGGTTTTGTGCATGGTTTTTCACATGGTATTGGGGTACGATGGTTTTCGGCCCCTGGTATTTTTGTAGATCTGGTCAAGGGAATTACGGTTATGTTCTAATCCAGGGTTTATGGATTGGGGTTTATGCATGCTTCGGCATGTATATATATGTGTGTTGTAACACTAAAAGGAATATAATGAAAAATCAAGTTGGTCGTCCCGATTTGGGATCCAGGGGAAAATCTCTGTGTTTATCTGTTTTATGTTTTATGCTCTCGCTATTGTTTATTTTTTGTTATAAGATTCGTGTGTAGATAATTTATGTTCAGGGTTAAAACCTACATTTGGTATTAGAGTTGTTTCGGCTTCAAGGGGGCACCTTTTCTGCTGAGGGTTTTTTAGTTCGGGCCTGAGGTAGACCCTGTTCAGTGGGAGATCTGGGGGATCGATTCTTGCGGTGAGAGAAGATGGCGAGCGGCGGAAATATAGAGATCGAGAAATTTAATGGTCAGAGTTTTGAGTTGTGGAAGCTCAATATGGAGGATCTACTGGTGGATAAATATCAGTTGATCGCGGTAGATCCAGGTACTAAGCCAACATGAATGTCAGATGAAGACTGGAAGAAACTGGATCAGAAGGCTAAAAGCACAATACGGTTGTGTGTCTCAGATTCAGTATTTTTGAATGTATCTGGGGAAGCTACGGCAAAGACATGTGGGAAAAGCTAGGGACTTTGTACCAATCTAAGTCTCTGGTGAATAAGTTGTTCCTGCGGAAAAAGCTGTATAACCTGAGGATGAAGGATGGAGACTTAGTGACAGAGCATCTGAACGCCTTCAATACTGTGGTAAGTCAGCTGTCATCTGTTGATATTAAAATCTCAGATGAAGATAAGTGCATCAGTTTGTTGTGTTTTCTACCAGACTCGTGGGACAGTCTGGTTATTGCAATAGGTAGCAATACAACTACCTTGAATTTTGATGACATTGTCTCAGCCTTGCTGTCGGAGGAAATGAGATGGAGAAATATGGAGGGTCATAATGGAGATGCCTTATCTGTACGAGGAAGGTCCCAGAATAGAAACAAGAATAAGGTTTCGAGTGGGAGATCTAAATCTAGAGGGAGATCTAAATCTCCTCGAAAGTTTGTAAAGGTGTGCTGGAAATGCGGAAAGGAAGGGCACTACAAAAAGGAATGCAGATCTAAAGCTCTTGAGAAAGGAAAGGGATCTGATGAAGGTCCTTCTACAGAGGCAAAAACCACCTCGGATGAAGGTGGGGATGTGTATTTGGCTTCTTCTTCAAATACACATGTAGATCATGAGTCATGGTTGATTGACTCAGGTGCATCCTTTCACTTCACTCCCAATAGGGAGTGGTTCTGCGAGTATGAGAAATATGATGGTGGTGATGTCTTCCTAGGGGATGATAGGAGGGCCAGAATCATCGGACGTGGAAAGGTCAAGCTGAAGCTGCAAGGTGGAAGGATTAGAAAACTTCCTGGTGTTCTGCATATTCCTGCATTGGCCAGAAATCTGATTTCTGTAAGCAAGATGGATGATGCAGGTGTAAAAACAGTGTTCGAGAAAGATGCCTTCAAGATGGTTCGGGGAGCACTGGTATTAATGCGGGGAGTTCGGACTGGAACTCTGTACAAGCTACAAGGTAGCACTGTTATTGATGGGTGTAACAGTTCTGTGGTTCTTGAAAGTGGGACGGAAAGTCTAGTTGTCTCTGGAGAAAAGACCATGCTATGGCATCAAAGGCTTGGACATATTGGAGAGAAGGGCCTTCGGATACTCCATAGAGATGGTATGGTAGAAGGTATGTCTAATTTTTCTCTGGATTTCGATTTCTGTGAACATTGTGTATATGGAAAGCAGAATCGGGTGATTTTTCCTTCTGGTGCTAAGAGGGCAAACAAGATATTAGAACTTGTGCACAATGATGTGTTTGGGCCTGTGTTAGTTCCATCACTGGGAAAGTCCGTGTACTATGTTTCATTCATAGATGACTTCTCAAGGAATACATGGATATATTTCTTGAGGAAGAAATCTGAAGTCTTTGACAAATTTAAAGAATTTAAGGCTCTGGTGGAAAACCAGACAGAGAAGAAGATAAGGCGTTGAGGACAGATAATGGTGGGGAGTTCTGCAAGAAGGAATTTGAAGAGTTCTGTAAGAAGTGTGGTATAGCACGACAAAAGACTACTCCATACACACCGTAGCAAAATGGAGTTGCAGAAAGAATGAACAGAACACTGATGGAAAAGGCAAGAAGCATGCTTAGTGGTACCGGGTTAGGACAAGAATTCTGGGCAGAGGTAGTGGAGAATACATGCTATTTGGTTAACAGATCACCTTCATCAGTGTTGGAGGATAAGACCCCACATGAGGTATGGACTGGTAAGAAACCTTCTCTTTCACATCTAAGGGTATTTGGATGTGATGCATATGTACATGTTCCAAAGGAGAAAAGGACCAAGTTGGATAATAAATCTGAAAGGTGCATCTTTTTTGGCTATAAGGATAGACTGTGATAGCCAAAGTGTAATTTTCTTGGCTAAGAACCCTGCTTATCATTCAAAGACAAAGCACATTGATGTTCAATATCACTTTGTTAGAGATATGGTTGAGGCTAAAAGGGTGTTGCTGGTAAAGGTGGACACTTTGAAGAATGTTGCAGATGCATTGACAAAGTCTGTGAGCACTCAGAATTTCTCTTGGTGTAGAGAAACAATGGGTGTTGAATAATTGGGCCAATGACTAAGCCCTCCTGTGGCCCCCCATGGAAAGAAAACAACAAGTGGGAGAATGTTGGGTATGTGTTAAATTCTTTCCACGACTAAGCATGCGCTGGGGGGTAAGAGGGGGGTCACAGGGGGGGTAGTATCCCCCCCTGTCGGGGTCCGGGGCAGCGCCCCGACGAAAATTTTGGTTCCTTAATTTCCGCTGGGTAGTCTGCGTCCATGGTTTTGTGCATGGTTTTTCACATGGTTTTGGGGTTCGATGGTTTTCGGCCCCTGGTATTTTTGTAGATCCGGTCAAGGGAACTACGGTTATGTTCTAATCCAGGGTTAATGGATTGGGGTTTATGTATGCTTCGGCATGTATATATATGTGTTGTAACACTAAAAGGAATATAATGAAAAATCAAGCTGGTCATCCCAATTTGGGATCTAGGGGAAAATCTCCGTGTTTATCTGTTTTATGTTTTATGCTCTCGCTATTGTTTATTTTCTGTTATAAGATTCGTGTGTAGATAATTTCTGTTCAGGGTTAAAACCTACAAGCAACTTCTGGGTTTTGGTTTGCTTGTGCTCTCTTAATTATGCTCATCTATTTCATCATTTCTTCCAACATCCTCTCCATCTTTGAGCTTGAAGTAGAAGGAGTGGATTCCTCTCTAAAAGATACTCTTTTCTCAGTTTTCATTCTTGCTCTCTTCTCCATTAAGTTTACTTCCACAAAAAGAGCACCCTTTTGCATATCTTCAAGAGTTGCAAAATCTCTTTCTCTCAGCTGATAGGTCATGTCAGAGTCAAAACCTTCATGAAATTTGTTTAAAGCTGAGCCCTGCGGAGGTTTTAGCTCTGGAGATAGTGCATTATAAACACTATTGAATCTAGTGCAGTAATCTTGCACACTTTCCCCAGAGTTTCTATGCAGGTTCTTGTAGTCAGAAAGGACTTGGAGAGGATTTTTCTTTACTTCCCATTTGTTTAAGAATGTTTGATGGAAGGCTTGGAGATCATTAATACTATGGGGGGCTAGGCTTTTGAACCATTTTCTTGCCCCCCCCCCCCAGACTCTGATAAAATAACCTAAGCTTGGCAGAATCATCATCAATTTCATTTCTGTCAAAGTAGTCATTCATCTTATCCACATGTTGTGATGCAGTTGTAGTATTGTTGGCATCATATAATCGAATTTTGGACTAATAGTACTGTGGAAGATTGACTAATGGTACAGGAAGGACTAAGGGAGCATACCATGCTACCATGATAGGTGGTGGGGGTGGATTTACAAGGAGCAGATTAACAACAGGAACAATGGGCTGAAATGTGGTGGTTTAAATAGTGGATGCAGGGTGAGCAGAAGTGGATGGACCAGGAATAGACTGCTGAGCTGATCTAGGATGAGAGACACCTAAGTTGTGAAGGAAATGTAAATCAGGAGGTGTTGTTTCTCTGCTACCAAGAGGTTCACTTGTTTCAGGAGATGATAGTGTAGACTCAGAATCTAACTGATATAAATCACCAAGAGACCTAGTTCTAAATGGATTTACTAAGTCAACTTGAGATTGTTGTAGAGCTAAAATATTTTTAGGAACTGAATTAGCTCTCAAGGGTGATCTGAAAACAATTGATAATTTTATCTTAGGAGACTTCCTAAGGATACTTTCAGGGTTGTCAAATATTCCCGATGGGTTTGGGTCAGGGTAGGCTCTAGTATGAATCTTTCTAGGAGCCACTATGCTATGTTTTTTCAGACCCAGTTAAAAAAGACAAGTTTAACCAAATATGACAATATTTAAGAGGCTAACTGATCTTTTCAGAAGAAGGAAAATTTTAATGCTAAATCCTTCTAGCTGAGTTTTTATGATGCTATTAAGACTTGGGGTCTTCCCAGTGGAGTCTTAAGGACTGATTTTAGGATTGTGGAGTCGCCAGGTGGGAATTTTTAGCTCTTTTGGAGGTAAAAGGTTTTGTGGTCCACCACGAAGTTTATTATGAAGCCAAACTGAAATTTTTTGGGTTTTTCTGAGTTATTTTGGTCTTATAGGTTAAGAGAGTGTTCTAAGTCTGATTTAACACTTAGCTAGGGTGTCAAAACGTACATAGTTTACTCTTATGGCTTGGTAACTGAAATCTTCAAGGTTTGACAAGGCTTTATGAGAATCCTAAGGGTTACTTAGTTTGTCACTGATTCAAAGGTCCTATCATGATTACCATTAAGCAATTTTACCATTATGCTTGGTAGTGCTTGAATAAGGTTACTTATGTTATGCTAGACAGTGAGTGTTTTGTTTTTTGAAGATTTTACTCAGGGTCCCACTGTGATCGCCATTATGTTGGTGTCTCGTGTTTTGATAGTTTGGAAAATCAAAAGACAAGGCAACATCAGAACCAATATTTAGAGTTACAGGATCTAGTCCTCCTACTCTCAGAGAGGGATCTCTCAAAATTTTGTTTGCAAAGGTTTACCTTGTGTTCTTTAAGTATTGGTTTTAGACTAGTTATTAAGTGTAGGTGTTTGTTTGTTTGGTTGGAAGGAATGGATACAGCAGAACAAGAAAGGTCTAGGAAAGATACACAGAATGGAGAAACATCTGATTCATTGGGAAATGGAGTCAGGAAAAGGTCATAACAAACTCATCAATGGATATGGGATATCAAAGGGAAAATCTAACTTGGCCACAAGATCCTTTTGTTTTGGAAATGAGATGAACATTAATGATTTGGGAAGAGAGGTTTAATTCTAAACAAAGGGAATTCGAAAGCAGAATTTGAACAATAAAGAGCTCTTTGATAGACAGGGCTAACCATAAATTCTATAAATCACAGCTTTAAGCAAATAATAATCTTAAAAAAACTTTTAAAATGAAATCTAAGATTCGGGGAACACCCTATTTCCTCAAAGATTTTAGCTTAAAGGACTTAGAAACATAAAAGATTTACTGATAACTACAGTCATAGAAGAGGGAACACCTAAAACAATCTATGATAATAGTTATAAATGACCTTTAAGCCAACTATTTAAGTGAGGACAAAGGGCATGATTGAAACAAACCTCTTTGATTCACTGTAAGAAAAGAAATTCAAAGGGAGACTTCAATAACAATTTTTTAAGTGGCAGCAGACAAGTAGGGAGAACCATAAATCATGCTGAAACCAGCTATTCGAAACTATTAAGGAAATAAATGAGCATGAAGACTGAAGAGAAATATTAAAGCCTCTAAAGTACTTCAGCAGAAGAAAACATAAAACAGTGAAGGATGAACAGGCCTAAGGTGCTTCCAAGAGTCATTTCTTAGCCCAAAACTTTCAACCTAATGTAGTAAAGAAATTATGGAACATAATGAAAACAGGGGAAAACATAAAACAGTTCAGAATAATTCACCAACAGCCAAGCTCATGGATCCAATGATAGATCCTTCTCAGGAACAAGAATGCAACAACATCATCAAGACCTCCAAAACTTCAATTTCATCTTCAACTTCAACAAACTGTATATTTATTTCAAAGAGTTTCAGTATTACAACTTGTGATAAAATAACAACCAACCCCTATCTCATCTTCTTTAGAAGTACTTATAGAAGAAATGAGGAGGTGGAATAGGATAAAATATCTTCTAAGTTCAATTAATACAGGGTGATGACTTTTCGGCCTTTGAAAGGCTTGATGAAGAAGTTTTACAGGTGTTTCACTGTATTAACTATTTTACAATAAATATCAAAACTTGGTAGGAGCTTTATTGAATTTTAGGCTCTACCCAGGATGAAATAACTCCGCTGATATTTTTCTGCATTAGTTTCCTGTGGCAGAATTAACTTCTTGGCAGCGCTGGAGGCAGATATTTCTTTAATCAATAACTTCGGCCTCTGTTTTTGAATGGTTTGAGGCAACAGGTGGCTCTGTGGTAGCTAAGGAATCAGTTCACCTCAAGTAAGGCGGTGAAGGCCTTTTTGTCTGTTCAGACACTTATGATTTTATTTTTACTATGTTTTAATCCAGGGAATTAGGCTTTTGATAATCATCTTTAGCCGTAATTCCCCAAATCTGTCTTTAATATTCTTCTCTGCTGCGCTCTGTCTTCAGAAACTGATACTCTTTTTAAATGTGATTTAATCATAGTGTCTTGTCGATCTGCAGGCCGCAATGGGCTTATGAAGGCATCAATGCCCATGAACCATTGATAAAACAATGGAATGAAGCCCCGTGAATGGTTCTCTTTGATAACTCAAAGGCGCGGAAAACATCTTTCCCGGCCCTCAACTTTCCTTCATTATACAATGGAAAACCATTAAAACACTTGAAAAACACAAAAACAATTAAGAAATCCTGCATTTTTTAGGTTTAACTGCTTCAGAAGGCGGGAAAGAGCGTGGCCATTAGACGGCTCCATCCAACGGTGGAGATTTACGTAGAAAGGAAAAAAGGAGAGTGGGAGGAGAATAAGGCAAAGTGATTCTGGACCGTCTGATCCAGACACGTGGACAGTCCTAATTTTGTTGGAGAATCGTAATCGAGGGATCGCAATCGGGGGTGGCAAGCGAATGGAGCGATTAAAACATGCGATGCGACGAAGCGCAAGCCATCGATCTAAAGGTTAGATCAACGGTTGAGAATGAATCGAGGGAATCACAATTAGAGGTCGGGAATGAGGCGATGCAATTGCGCGATCGGAGAACAGGCCGTTGCGATTGTGATGATCGAGAGATAGGCTGATGCGATTGCAATAATCATAGAAAGGGTCGATGCGATTGCACGATCGGCCAATCGCAATCGGTGGTAATGAATATTGAAACTGCACCAAAGAAAATTTCCGATGTGATTAGGCGCCCGGTTATGGGGCCTGTTTTATATAGACCTCCGATAGGCCCGAGCTTATGTATATATGGGCTTATCAGAGTCGAGCATTCTGTTCAGGGCTTTTCAATCTACCCATTGAAATTTGCTGATGTGATTGCATGTCAGTATTTTTAATCAACCCATTTAATATTGAACACGTGATTTGGCTTTTTAAGTCAAAACTTTGGAAAAGTGGGTTTTTCATTTTTCAAAGGGAAAAGCAGATCGGGGAAGAAATATTGTAAGGTTTTAAGCACCAAGGTGGGACCACAGGATATATATAAAATATGATGCGATCGAGGTTTTATAATAGAAGGATGATCACATCATAATTTAAACATAGCAACAAAACCTGCGCACTTGAATCTTTCTGATGCGATTAGCGCTCGGGGTAATAACTCTTGGTTTTTCAAAAGAAACATTAGATATGGAGTTATATCAAAGGGAGCTAATCACATCGAGGTTTTTTTTTAATAGAACATATGCACTCGTTTGATTTATTACGATGCGATAAGCGCCAATGGGACTAGCGCCTGGTTCCACGGAAGGGGCATGTGGGGGAAGTGGTTAGGACTTAGCCCAAGGGGCTTAAGTCCATAGGAATGAAATTTTGTTTTTATGAAATTTCTCATGGTTTTCAAAGGAATCGGGGGTTTTGGAATAGTTAGAAAATGGTTTTTTTAACTATGGAAAAAGTGATTTTCATGAAGAGAAGAAGAGAAATCATGAGGACAAAGGAGTTTTTATGGAGAAAAAGGGGAGCAAATGAAGGTTACTTTTGAAAGAGGGGAAGGGAAAAAATGATATTTTTGCAGCAGTTTCTTCTCATGAAATCAGTAGAATTTCCGAGTATAAAATGGGAATAGTAATGAAGATTTTGGACAAAGGCATTAGGTCTTTCAAGGGTCTTCAAGAGCCAACAAATTTTAGCAATAAAATTTGTTCCTTGAAGGCTCAAAAAGTTTTAGCCACCTTTGCTATAACAAATATTATAGGTGGCTAACATAACCTAACCCTAACCTTGACCAAAACCTGAACCTTAACCTTAACCTTCACCTTAACTATAACCTAACCCAAACCTTGACCAAACCCTTAACCTTAACTTTAACTATAACCTAACCTTAAATTTTCCCTTAACCTTACCTTAACCTAACCTTAACCTTAACCTTACCCTTAACCTTATGTTAACCTTACCTTAACCATACCCTTAAAATTTTCCTTATGTATAACCTAACCCTAACCCTAACCTTAAGCTAACCATAACCTTAGGTTAACCTTAACCTTAACCTTAGGCTAACCATAACCTTAACCTTAACCTTAAACTTAACCTTCCCCTAACCTTAACCTGAACCTTAACCTTAAATATAACCTAACTCTAACCTTGACCAAACCTTAACCTTAAGGTTAAGGGTTAAGGTTAAAGTTAAGGTTAAGGTTAAGGTTAGGGTTAAGGTTAGGGTTAAGGTTAGGGGAAGGTTAAGGTTACGTTAAGGGTAAGGTTATGGGTAAAGTTAAGGTTAAGGTTAGGGTAGGGTTAGCGCAAGGTTAAGGTTAAGATTACGGATAAGGTTAAGGTTAGGATAACGTTAAGGTTAAAGTTAGGTTAATGTAAGGTTAAGGTTACAGGTTTAGTCAAGTTAAGGTTAACGTTACGGTTAAGGTTAAGGTTAATGTTATGGAAAGTTTAATGTTAATATAAGTTTAATTTTAAGGTTAAGGTTAAGGTTAAGGTTAGCTTAAGGGTAAATTTAAGGTTAGGTTTAGGTTAAGGTTAAGGTTATGGTTATGGTTAGGATAAGGTTATGGTTAAGGTTAAGGTTACTGTTAGGTTAAGGTTAAAATTACGCTAAGGTTAAGGTTAAGGTTTCGTCAAGGTTACAGTTAGGTTATAGTTAAGGTTAAGGTCAAGGTTAGGTTAAGGGTAGAGTCAAGGTTAAGGTTAGGTTAAGGTTAAGATTAGGTTAAGGGTAAAGTTAAGGTTAAGGTTAGGTTAAGATTAAGGTCAAGGTTTAGGGTAAAGTTAAGGTCAAGGTTAGGGTTAGGTTATAGTTAAGGTTAAGCATTTGGTCAAGGTCAGGGTTAGATTAATTTTAAGGTTAAGGTTAGGTTATGATAAGGTCAAGGTTAAGGTTAGGTGAAGGTTAAGGTTACAATTTTAGTCAAGTTAAGGTTAAGGTTACGGTTAAGGTTAAAGTCAAGGTTAAGTGTTTGGTTAAGGTTAAGGTTAAGGTTAAGGTTAGGTTAAGATAAGGTTAAAGTTAATGTTATGGTTAGGTTAAGGGTAGAGTTAGTGTTACAGTTAGGGTTAAGGTTGGGGGAAGGATAAGGTTAGGTTCAGTTGAGGCTTAGGTTATATTTAAGGTTAAGGATATGTTAAGGGTAAGATAAGGTAAAGGTTAAGGTTACAGTTAAGGTTAGGTTAAGGCTAAGGTAAGGGTTAAGGTCAAGGTTAAGGGTAAAGTTAAGGTCAAGGTCAGGGTTAGGTTAAATTTAGGGTTAAGGCTAGGTTAAGGGTAAAGTCAAGGTTAAGGTTAAGGTGAAGGTTAAGGGTAAGGTTAAGGTTAAGGGTTATGAGTTTAGTTAGGTTAAGGTTAAGGGTTTGGTTAAGGTTAGGGTTAGGTTATAGTTAAAGTTAATTTTAGGTTAAGGATAAAGTTAAGGTTAAGGGTTTGGTCAAGTTTAGGGTTAGGTTAGGTTAAGGTTATGTTACCGTTAAGGTCAAGGTTAATGTTAAGATTAAGGTTATGGTTAAGTTTAAGGTTAAGAATTTGGTTAAGGTTATGGTTATGGTTAAGGTTAAGGTTAAGGTCAAGTTAAGGGTTTAGTCAATGTTAGGGTTAGGTTATAGTAAAGGTTAAGGTTAAGGTTACGAGTATATTCAGGTTAAGGTTAAGTTTAAGGGTTTGGTCAAGGTCAAGGTTACGGGTTTGGTCAATGTTAGGGTTAGGTTATAGTTAAGATTAAGGTTAAGGTTAAGGTTACGACTTTAGTAAGGTTAAGGGTAAGGTTAAGGTTAAGGTTACGGGTTTGGTCAAGGTTAGGGTTAGGTTATAGTGAAGGTTAAGGTTAAGTTCAGGGTAAAGTCAAGGCTAGGGTTAAACTTAAGGTTAATGATAAGGGTAAGGTCAAGGTTAAGGTTATGGGTCCTAAACTTAACCTTCACTATAACCTAACCTTAACCTTAACCTTAACCTTAACTTAAAATATTACCCAACCTAACCTTAACCTTAACTATAACCTAACCCTAACCTTGAACAAACCCTTAAACTTAACCTTAACTTTAACCTTAACCTTAACCTTTCCATAACCATAACCATAACCTCAACCTTAACCTTAACCTTAACCTAACCTTAACCTTAACTATAACCTAACTCTAACCTTACCCTATCCATAACCTTAACTATAACCTAATCCTAACCTTAACCTTAAACTTAACCTTAACTTAACCTTAACCTAACCCTTACCTTGACCTTAACCTTAACTTAACCTTAAACTTGATCTTAACCTTAACTTTAACTATAACCTAACCTAAACTTGACATTAACTATAACCTAACCCTAACCTTGACCAGACCCTTAACATTAACCTTAACATTAACTTTAACCTTAATCTTCCCATAAAAATAACCTTAACATTCACCTTAACCTTTACCTTTACTTTACCCTTAACCTAACCTTAACGCCTTAACCTTAACCTTAACCTTCCCATAACCATAACCTTAACCTTGAATTTAACCTTAAACTAACCTTAACATTAACCATAACCTAACCCTAACCTTGACCAAACCTTAACCTTGACCTTAACTTAACCTTAATCTTAACCTTAACCTTCAGCTAACCTTAACCCTAACCTTAACCTTAAGGTTAAGGTTAAGCTTAACCTTCCCTTAACCATAACCTTAACCTTAACCTTCCCATAACCATAACCTTAACCTTGACCTTGACCTTACCCATGACCTTAACCTTACCCTTAACCTTAACCTTAACCTTGACCTTGACCTTGACCTTAACCTTACTCTTAAACTTATCTTAACCTTAACATAACCTTAACATTAACTTTACACTTAACCTTGCCTTAACCATAACCTTAACCTTAACCTTACCCTTATCTTAACCATAACCTTAAGCTTAAGCTTAACCTAACCTTAACCTTTACTTTACCCTTAACATAATCTTAACCATAACCTTATCTTTACCCTTTACCTTAACCTTAACGTTAACCTTAACCATAACCTTAACCTTAACCTTAACTATAACATCAACCTTCACCTTAACCTTTAGCTTAACCTTGACTTTACCCTTAACTTAACCTTAACCTAACCTTAACCTTAACCTTCACCTTAACCTTACCCCCTTAACCTTAACCTTGAATTTACCTTAACTTTACCTTAACCAAACCCTTAACATTAACCTTAACTTAACCTTAACCTTAACCTTAACCTTAACCTCAACCTAACCTTAACCTTAATCTTAAATATAACCTAACCCTCACCTTTACCAAACCTTACCCTTAAGGTCAAGGTTAAGGTTAAGGTTAGGTTAGGGGTTTGGTCAAGGTTAGGGTTAGGTTTTAGTGCAGGTTAAGGTTAAATTAAGGGTAAATTCAAGGCATAACCCTTAACCTTCACCTTAACCTTAACCTTGACTTTACCCTTAACCTAACCTTAACCTTAACTATAACCTAACCCTACCCTTGACTTTAACTTTACCCTTAACCTTGGCCTTGACCTTGACCTTGAACTTAACCTAACCTTAACCTTAAATTTAACCTTAACCTTATCTTACCCTTAACATTAACTTTCCCAAACCCTTAACCTTAACCTTAACCTTAACCTTAAACTTAATCTTAACCTGACTAAACCCGTAACCTTAACCTAACCTTAACCTCATCTTAACCTTTACCTTAACCTTAACCTTAACCTTAACTTTGGTTAGGTAAAGTCAAGGTTAAGGTTACGTTAAGGGTAAACTCAAGGTTAAGGTTAGGGTTAAGTTATAGTTAAGGTCAAGTTTAAGGTTAAGGTTACGGGTTTAGTCAGGTTAAGCTTAAGGTTAAGTGTAAAGTCAAGGTTAAGGTTAGGGTTAAGGTTCACGTTAAGGTTAAATTTAAGGGTTTGGTCAAGGTTAAGGGTGGGGTTAAGGTTAAGGTTAGGTTAAGGGTAAAGTTAAGGTTAAAGTTAAGGTTAAGGTGAAGGTTAAGGGGTTGGTCAAGCTTAGGGTTAGGTTATGGTGAAGGTTAAGGTTAAGTCAAGGGTAAAGTCAAGGTTAGGGTTAAAGTTAAGGTTAAGGATAAGGGTAAGGTCAAGGTTAAGGTTACGGGTCTTAACCTAACCTTAACCTTTACCTTACCCTTATCCTTAACCTTAACCTTATCTTACCCTTAACCTTAACCTTCCCAAAACCTTAAGGTTAAGGTTCAAATTAAAGTTAAGGTTAAGGGTTTGGTCAAGGTTAAGGGTGGGCTTAATATTAAGGTTAGGTTAAGGGTAAAGTTAAGGTTAAGGTTAAGGGTTTGGTCAAGCTTAAGGTTAGGTTATATTTAAGGTCAAGGTTAAAGTTATGGTTAAGGCAAGGTTAATATAAGGATAAGGGTAAGGTTAACGTTAAGGATAGGTGAAGGTTATGGTTGAGGTT
Organism: Pinus albicaulis; assembly: GCA_034641835.2. NCBI lineage: Eukaryota > Viridiplantae > Streptophyta > Pinopsida > Pinales > Pinaceae > Pinus > Pinus albicaulis. Next base: position 204,961 of record JAXQQM020088413.1, read on the forward strand.
AGGTTAAGGTTAAGGTTAGGTTAAGGGTAAAGTTAAGGTTATGGTTAGGTTTAAGGTTAGGGTTAGGTAAAGGTTAAGGTTAAGGTTAGGAATAAGGTTAAGGTTAAGGGTTTGGTCAAGGTTAGGGTTAGGTTATATTTAAGGTCAAGTTTAAGGTTAGGTTATGGTTGAGGTTAAGGTTAAGCTTATCGGAAGGTTAAGGTTAAGGTTAATGTTAAGGTTTGGTCAAGGTTAGGGTTAGGTTATAGTTAAGGTCAAGGTTAAGGTTAGGTTAAGGTTAAGTTTATGGTTTTAGTCAAGTTAAGGTTAACGTTAGGTTAAGGGTAAAGTCAAGGTCAAGGTTAGGGTTAGGTTAAAGGTAAGATAAGGTTAAGGTTAAGGTTAGGTTAAGGACAAGGTCAAGGTTGACGTTAAGGTTAAGGTCAAGGTTAAGCGTAAAGTTAAGGTCAAGGTTAGGGTTAGGTTATAGTTAAGTTTAAGGTTAGGTTAAGGGAAAATTCAAGGTTAATGTTAGGTTAAGGTTAAGGTTAAGGTTAAGGGTTTGGTTAAGGTTAAAGTTAAGGTTATGGTTAGGGTAAGGTTAGGATAAGGTTAATGTTATGGTTAAGGTAAGGTTATGGTCAAGGTTAACGTTAAGGTTAAGGTTAAGGTTAAGTTTAAGGGTTTAGTTAAGGTTAAGGTTACGTTAAGGTTAAGTTTAATGTTAACCTTGATCTTAACTATAACCTAACCATAACCTTAACAAAACTTTAACCTTAACCTTACCCTTAACATAACATTAACCTTGACTTTACCCTTAACCTTAACCTTACCCTGAACCTTACCCTTAACCTAATATTAACCTTACGCTTACCTTAACCGTAACCTTACCCTTACCCTTAACCTTAACCTAAACCTAACCTTAACCTTAACCTTATCATTATCTTAACCTTAACCTAACCTTAACCTTAACCGTAACCTTGACCTTGACCCTAACCTTAGCCCTAACCTTAAGGTTAAAGTTATGGGTAAGGTTAGGTTAAGGTTAGGGTTAGGTTATAGTTAAGTTCAAGGTTAAGGTAAGGTTAAGGTTAAGGTTAAGGTTAATGTTAAGGGCTTGGTTAAGGTTAAGGTTAAAGTTAATGTTACGGTTAAGGTTAGGGTTAAGGTTAAGGTTAATATTAGGTTAGGTTAACATTAAGATAATGTTAAGGGTACGGTTAAGGTTAAGGTTAAGGTTATGATAAGGTTAAAGTCAAGGTTAAGGTTAGGTTAAGGTTAACATAAGGCTAAGGTTAAGGTTAGGTTAAGGTTACGCTTAGGTTACGGTTAAGGTTAAGGTTAAGGTTAAGTAAAGGCTAAGGTTAAGGTTAAGGCTAACGTTATGGTTAAGGATTTAGTCAAGGTTATTGTTAGGTTAAGGTTAAGGTTAGGTTAAGGGTAAAGTTAAGGTTTCGGTTAGGTTAAGGTTAAGGTTAAGGGTAAAGATAAGGTTATAGTTAAGGTTAAGGTTATGGTTAGGTTAATGTTAAGGTTAAGGTTAATGCTAAGGTTGAGGTTAAGGTTAAGGTTGAGTTTAGGTTAGGGTTTAGATAAGGTTAAGGTTAAGGTTAGGTTAAGGTAAAGTTAAGGTTAAGGTAAAGTCAACATTAAGGTAAAGTTAAGGTTAAGGTTAGGTTAAGGTTAATGTTAAGGTTAGGGTAAAGGTTCAAGTTAAGGTTAAGGTTAAGGTTTAAAATTAAGGTTAAGAGTTTGGTCAAGGTTAGGGTTAGGTCACTAACCATAACGATAACCTTAACCATAACCTTAACCTTAACCTTATCCTAAATTTAACCTTATCTTGGCCTTAACTATAACCTAACCCTAACCAAAACTTAACCTTGACCTTAACCTTAACCTTGACCTTGAGCTTAACCTAACCTTAACCTTATCTTACCCTTAACCTTAAACTTAACCTTCCCAAACACTTGACCTTAATCTTAACCTTAACCTTAACCTAACTAAACCCATAACCTTAACCATAACCTTAACCTTGACTTTACCCTTAACCTAACCTTAACCTTAACCTTAACCTAACCCTAACCTTGACCAAACCCTTAGCCTTAACCTAACCTTAACCCTAACCTTAACATTAAATTTACCCTTAACCTAATTTTAATGTTAACTATAACCTAACCCTAACCTTAACCTTAACAATAACATTATATTTACCGTTAACCTTAACCTTAACCTAAACTATAACCTAATCCTAACCTTGACCAAACCCTTAACCTTAACCTTAACTATAACCTAACCTTAACCTTGACCAAACCCTTACCCTTAACCTAACCTTAACCTTGACTTTACCCTTAACCTAACATTAACCCTGAGCTTAACCTAACCTTAACCTTAACTTTACTCTTAACCTTAACCTTAACCTTTACCTAACCTTAACCTTACCTTAACCTAAATTAACCTTAACCTTGACCTTAACCTTAACCTTACCATATCCTTACCCTTAACCTTCAGCTTAACCTTGAATTTAACCTTAACCTTCCCCTAACCTTAACCCTAACCTTAACTTTAACTTTACCCTTAGCCTAACCTTAACCTTAACCTTACCCTTAACCTTCACCCTTAACCTCAACCTAACCCTAACCTTGACAAAACCCTTAACCTTAACATTAACTTGACTAAACCCTTAAGGTTAGGTTAAAGTTGAGGTTAAGGTTAAGGCCTAGGTCAAGGTTAAGGTAAGGTTAAGGCTACTGTTAAGGTTAAGGTTAAGGTTAAGTTAAGGGTAAAGTCAATTTTAAGGTTAAGGGTTTGGTTAAGGTTAAGGTTAGGTTATAGTTAAGGTTATGGGTTTGGTCAAGGTTAGGGCTCAGTTATAGTTAATGTTAAGTTTAAGGTTACGGGTTGAACTTACCCTTAACTTAACCTTAACCTAACATTAAACTTAAATTAACCTTAACCTTAACCTTAACGTTAACCTTTACCCTAACCTTAACCTTAACCTTATCCTTATCTTAACATTAACCTAACCCTAACCATAACCTTAACCTTAACATTAACGCTTACTTAACCTTAACCTTATTTTTATCTTAAGTTTAAGCTAACCCTAGCCTTAACCTTAACATGAAATTTTACCCTAACCTTACCATTAACCTGAACCTTCACTATAACCTAACCTTAACCTTGACCTTGACCTTAATCTTAACCTTAACCTGACTAAACCCATAACATTCACCTTAACCTTAACCTAACCTTAAAATTAACCTTAACATTGACCTTACCTTGACTATAACCCTAACCTTAACCTTAACCTTAACCTTAACCTAACCTTCACCTTAACCTAACCTTAACTTTAACCTTAACCATAACCTTAACCTTAACCTTAAGCTTACCTTAACATTAACCTTAACCTTAACCTAACCTAACCTTAACACTAACCTAACCCTAACCTTACCCTAATGTTAACCCTAACCTTATCCTTAACCTTACCCTTAACCTTAACCACAATCTTAACCTCAGATTAAGGTCAAGGTTAAGGTTACGTTAACGGTAAAGTCAAGGTTAAGGTTAGGTCAAGGTTAAGATTAGGTTAAGGGTAAATTTAACATTAAGGTTAATGTTAAATGTTTGGTCAAGGTTAAGGGTTAGGTTAAGGTTAAGGTTAGTTTAAGGGTAAAGTCAAGGTTAAGGTAAAGTTAAGGTTAAGGTTAAGGTTAAGGTTAAGGTCAAGGTTAGGGATAGGTTATAGTTAATGTCAAATTTAAGGTTAAGGGTAAGGTTAAGGTTAGGTTAAGGTTAAATTTAGGTTAAGGTTAAGGTTAAGGTTAACGTTATGTTAAGGTTAGGGTTATGGTTAAGGTTAAGGTTAAGGTTAAGCATTTTGTTAAGGTTAGGGTTAGGTTTTAGTTGAGGTTAAGATTAGGTTAAGATTAAGGTTAAGGGTGCAAGGTTAAGGTTAAGGTTTACGTTAAGGTTACGGGTTTAGTAAGGTTAAGGTTAAGGTTAAGGGTTTGTTCAAGGTTAGGGTTAGGTTATAGTTAAGGTCAAGGTTAAGGTTAAGTGTAAGGTTATAGTTAGGTTAAGGTTAAGGTTAAGGTTAGGATAATGTTAGGATAAGGTTAAGGTTAAGGGTTTGGTCAAGGTTAGTGTTAGGTTATAGTTAAGGTTAAGTTAAGGTTAAGGTCGAGGTTAAGGGTATAGCTAAGCTTAAGGTTAGGTTAAGGGTAAATTTCATTTTATGGTTAAGGTTAGGATTAGGGTTAAGGGTAGGGTTTTGTCAAGGTTAGGGTTGGCTTATAGTTAAGGTTAAGTTTAAGGTTGAGGTTAAGGTTAAGGTTATGGGGTTATTAAGGTTAAGTTTAAGGCTAAGATTAAGGGTAAGGTCAAGGATAAGGTTACGGGTCTTAACCTTAACCTTAATTATAACCTAACCTTAACCTTAACCTTAAACTGAACACTAACCTAAACTTAACCTTAACCTTAACCTTAACCTTAGCCTTAACCTAACCTTAACCTTAGCCTTGACCTTAACCTAACCTTAACCATAACCATAACCATAACCTTAACCTTAGCCTTAACCTTAACCTAGCCTTAACCTTGACTTTAACTATAACCTAACCCTAACCTTGACCAAACCCTTAACCTTAACTTTAACCTAACTAGACCAACCTATAACCTTAAACTTAAACTTTACCCTTAACCCTAACCTTACCCTTAACCTTAACCTTAACCTGAGTTTAAGATTATGGTTAAGGTTAAGGTTAAGGATAAGTTAAGGTTAAGGATAAGGTTAAGGTTAAGGTTACGAGTTTAGTCAGGTTAATGTTAAGGTTAATGGTTTGGTCAAGGTTAGGGTTAGGTTATAGTTAAGGTCAAGGTTAAGGTTAGCTTAAGGTTAAGGTTATGGTTAAGGTTAATGTTAAGATTAGGTAAAGGTTAAGGTAAGGTTAAGGGTAAAGTCAAGGTTAAGGTTAGGTTAAGATTAAGATTAGGTTAAGGGTAAAGCTTAGGTTATGGTTAGGGTAAGGTGAAGGTTGGTTTAAGGGTAAATTTAAGGTTAAGGTTATGTTTAAGTTTAGGTTAAGGTTAAGGTTCAGGTTAAAGTTAGGGTTAAGGTTAGGGGAAGGTTAAGTTTAAGGTTTGACTTTACCCTTAACCTAATCTTAAGCTTAAGCTTAATCTTAACCTTATATTACCCTTAACCTTAACTTAACCTTAACCTTAACCTTGACCTAACCGTAACCTTCACCTTCACCTAATCGTAACCTTAACCTTAACCTTAGCCTTACCCCCTTAACCTTAACCTTAACATTATCTTACCCTTAACCTTAACCATAACCTTAAACTTTACTTTACCCTTAACCTAACCTTAACCTTAACCTTAACCTGACTAAACCCGTAACCTTAACCTTAACGTTACCCTTAACCTTCACCTTAACCTTAAATTTACTCTTAACCTAACCTTAACCTAACCTTAACTATAACCTAACCATAACATTGACCAAACCCTTAACCTTAACATCAACCATAGCCTTAACCTTAACCTAACATTAACTTTAATCTAACACAACCTTAACTCTACCCTTAACCTAACCTTAAGCTTAGCCTTAACCTGAACCTTAACTTTATCTTAACCTTAACCTAACCTTAACCTTAACCTTAACTAAAACATTCCCCTAACGTTAACCCTAACCTTAACCTTAACTTTACCCTTAACCCAATGTTAGCCTTAACTATAACTTAACCCTAAACTTGACCAAACACTTAACTTTAACCTAACTAAACTCGTAACCTTAACCTTAACCTAATGCTAACTTTAACCTTGATTTTACCTTTACCTAACCCTAACCTTGACCAAACCTTGAACCTTAACCTTAACTATAACCTAACCCTAACCTTGACCAAACCCTTAACCTTAACCTTATCCTTAACCTTAACTATAACCTCACCTTAAATTTGCCCTTAACCTTACCTTAACCATAACCTTAACCTAACTTTAAGCTTAACCTTACCCATAACCTTATCTTAACCTTACATTAACGATACCCTTAAACTTGTCCTTAACTATAACCTAACCCTAATCTTAACCTTAACCTTAACTTTAACCTAACCCTAACCTTAGGCTAAACTTAACCTTAACCTTAGCCTAACCATAACCTTAACCTTAACCTTAACCTTCCCCTAACCTTAACCCTAACCTTAAGCTTAACTATAACCTAACCCTAAACTTGAACAAAACTTAACCTTAAGGTTAAGGGTTAGGGTTAAATTTAAGGTTAAGGTTAAGGTTAGGCTTAAGGTTAGGGGAAGGTTAAGGCTAAATTCAAGGTCAAGGGTAAACTTAAGGTTAAGGGTTAAGGTTAAGGTCAAGGTTAAGGTTAAGGTTAGGTTAAGGTTAAGGTTAAGGTTAGGGTAAGGGTAGAGTTAAGGTTAAGGTTAAAGTTTATTAAAGGTTAGGGTTAGGTTATAGTTAAGTTTAAGATAAAGCTAAGGTTATGTTAAGGTTAAGGTTAAGGTTAGGGTTAGGTTATAGTCAAGGTTAAGGTAAAGGTAAGGTCAAGGTTAATGTTAAATTCAAGGTTAAGGGTAAGGTTAAGGTTAGGTTAACATTATGATTATGGGAAGGATAAGGTTAAGGTTGTAAGTTAAGTTAGGTTAAGGTTAAGATTACCCTTAACCTAACCTTACCCTTAACCTTGCCCTTAACCCGAATTTACCCTTAACCTAACATTAATATTAATATTAACTTTACCCTAACCTTAAGGGTTTAGTTAGGTTAAAGTTAAGGTTAGGAAAAGGTTAAGATAAACTTAAGGTTAAGGTTAAGGTTAGGTTAAGGGTAAAGTCAAAGTTAAGGTAAAGTTCAGGTTAAGGTTAAGGTTAGGGTTAGGGTTAGGTTAAGGTTAAGGTCAAGGTTAGGGTTAAGGTTAGGTTAGGCTATAGTTAAGGTCAAGGTTAAGGTTAAGGTTAAGGATACAGGTTTAGTCAGGTTAAGGTTAAGGTTAAAGTTAAGGTTAAGGGTGAAGGTTAAGGTTATGAGTCTTAACATTAATCTTACCCTTAACCTTGACAATAACCTACCCTTAACATTAACCTTTACCTAGCCTTAACGGTAACCTTGACCTAACCTTAACCTTACCTTAACCTAAATTTAACCTTAGGTTAAAGTTAAGGTTAAGGTTAGGTTAGGTTAAGGGTTTAGGTTAAACTTAAGGTCAAGGGTAAGATAAGGTTAAGTTAACGTTAAGGTTAAGTTTATGGTTAGGTTAAGGTTAGGGTTAAGGTTAATGTTAAGGTCAAGGTTTAGGTTAATGTTACAGTTAAGGTTAAGGTTAAGGTCAAGGTCAAGGTTAGGTTAAGGTTAATGTTACGTTAAGGTTAAGATAAGGTTAAGGGTAAAGTCAAGGTTAGGTTTAACCTTAACCTTAACCGTAACCTTAACCTAACCTTAACCTTAAATTTAACCTTACTAAACCCGTAACCTTAACCTTAACCTTATGGTTAGGTTAGGTTATAGTTAAGGTTAAGGTTGAGGTTAAGGATAAGGGTAAGGTTAAGGTTAAATTCAAGGTTAAGGTTAAGATTAGGTTAAGGGTAAATTAAAGGTTAAGGTTAAGGTTTGGGTTTAGTCAGGTTAAGGTTAAGGCTTAACCTTAACTTTAAACTTAACGTAAACCTTCTCATAACCACAACCTTAACCTTGACCTTACCCTTAACCTAACCTTAAGGGTAAAGGTTCGGGTTAACGTTAAGGGTAAGGTTAAGGTTACGAGTTTAGTCAGGTTAAGGTTAAGGTTAAGGGTAAAGTTAAGGTCAAGGTTAAGGTTATGTTAAGGGTAAAGTTAAAGTTAAAGTTAAGGTCAAGGTCAATGTTAAGGTTAAGTTAAGTTAAGGTACGTTCAAGGTTAGTTTAAGGTTAAGGTTAGTTTAAGGGTAAAGTCAAGGTTAAGGTTAGGTTAAGGTTAAGATTAGGGTAAGGTTAAGGTTAAGGTTAGGGTTAAAGTTATAGTTAAGGTCAAGGTTAAGGTTAGGTTATAGGTAAAGTTAAGGGTAAGGTTAAGGTTAGGGTTAGGTGATAGTTAAGGTTAAGGTTATGTCTAGTTTAAGGTTAAGGTTAAGGTTAATGTTAAGGTTTTGGTCAAGTTTAGGGTTAGGTTATAGTTAAGGTCAAGGTTAAGGTTAAGGGTAAGGTTGTAGCCTAACCATAACCTTGACCAAATGCTTAAATTTAACCTTAACCTGACTAAAACAATAAAACCTAACCCTAACCTTGACCAAAAACTTAACCTTAACCTTAACCTAACTAAACGTGTAACCTCAACTTTAACCTTAACCTTCCCCTAGCCTTAAACCTAACTCTAACCCTAACCTTAACCTTATCTTTACCCTTAACCTAATCTTAACGTTAACATTTAACCTTAACCTTAACCTTACCCTTAACCTTATCTTAACCTTAACCTAACCTTAACCTTAACTATAACCTAACCCTACCTTAAACTCATTAAACCTATAACCTTGACCTTAGCCTTACCATTAACCTTCACCTTAACCTTAACTTTACCCTTAACCTAACCTTAACCTTTACCTTAACCTTAACCTGACTAAACCAGTAACCTTAACCTTAACCTTAACCTTAACTTATCCTTAACTTTAACCTTAACGTTAATCTTAACCTCAAGTTAATGTTAAGGTTAAGGTTAAGGTTAAGGTTAGGTTAAGGTTAAGGTTATAGGTTTATTGAGGTTAAGGTTAAGGTTATGGTTAAGGTTAAAGTCAAGGTTAAGTGTTTGGTTAAGGTTAAGATTAAGGTTAAGGTGAAGGTTAGGTTAAGTTAAGGTTAAGGTTAGGTTAAGGGTAAAGTTAAGGTTAAGGTTAGGGTTAAGGTTAGAGTTAAGGTTAGGATAAGGTTAAGGTTAGGTTAAGGTTAAGGTTAAGGTGAGGGTTAGGTTATAGTTAAGGTTAAGGTTAGGTTAAGGGTAAGATAATGTTAATGTTAAGGTTAAGGCTAAGGTTAGTTTATGTTAGGTCCCTATATTACGAGTATAGTCCCTTATTGTTATTAGTGTAACCCCCTTATTTTTATTATTGTACCCTTGTAACCCCCATTTTGTTATTATTGTGCCCCTAAATTATTATTGATAGGTCGGCTAGGATTACATTGTGGCCCACTAGGATTACATTATGGCCACATGGACTCCTATATATAGAAAGGAGGTTTTTTAAATTGTATCATCCAAGAATTTTTCATTTATGTAATGTATTAGAGGTTTCCCCCTCGAAGTGGCTTATTTCTAAGGCGTTGATATCTCTTTTCTTCTATTTTTGGAATTGGTTACTCAACATTTGGTATCAGAGCTTTGGATTCTAGGGTTTCGCTGCTCCAAACAGGTCATCGTGGAATTTTCAATATAACTTTGTTTCTGCGAAGCTTAAGAAGATGAAATTTTTAAGGTACGAAGCCGAAATCCTGAGGAAGATTTTCTAAAAATTTCAGAGCTTGGTTCGCAAGATTTTTGGAGATATCATCTGTGGAAGTTAGGTCTTTTTTCAGGCTCCTAAACAGGTAATCGTGGAATTTGTGCTATAAATTTTTTTCTATGAGATTTCAAAATCTAAAATTCATATGGTGCGAAGCTGAAATCCTAAGGAAATTCGTAAAAAAATTTCAGAGCTTGGTTCGCAAATTTGTTGGAGATATGATCTGTGGAAGGTAGTGCTTTTTAAGGCTCCTGAATTTCATTTCAAAGAGGTGATCGTGGGAAAATTTCAATAAATCTCTCTCTGGGCATCGGATTGGAGTGCCATAAAAATTGGTTGCAAGTAAATGGGCTGTAGTTTCTTTCCTATCAATTTCAGAGAAAAAGGATCAAACAGTGACACGTGGCAAGTTGTACAAGTTCACTCTACTAAACCAGCCCAGAATTAGGTCATTGTGGGAGATTGGATACAATTTTGTCTTGGAGAATCCAAATTAGGTCAGACTTGTGGCATTCGAAAGATAATTTACAGGGCTACGTTGATACTTAAATTAAAATATTGAAGTGCTACAATGATATAGATTATCCAATTTGAATATTGAGCTCCTCAAAAGCAAGAAAAAGGTGTGTATATTGTTTTTTCTTTCCAAATTGCATAAGTCTTCTTTGAAGAATCAATTTGAATTGATTCCAAGGGCATAGTGTAGAATATATAGCAGTATTGTGTTCTAAAATATGCCTCGTAAAAATAATTCAAAACCCATTAATCCTTCAGAAGGCTCTACTATGACTCATGAAAATGAAGAATTGCAACATGATCTATCAAAATTACAAGAGCAAGTGCAACAAATTTCACTCTCGCAAAGAGTAAAAAAAAATGAAATGGAAGTTTTAAAGAAAGGTGTGGAAGTGAAGATCGACGGTTTGAAGAAAGGAATAGAAGCTAAGATGGATGGCATGGAAGCTAAGATGGATGACATGAAAGACAACATGGAAAACCTGAAGAATGATCTCAAAGCAGACATTGAAGGTTTGACAAAGTTGATACAAGAAATGTTTCCTAATGGTGAAAAGATAGTAGAAGAACCTCATGATGAGAACAAAATAAATGTTAATCGTGATTTCATAAACTCTAATGTTGGCGGGAAGAACCACCATATTTCAAAAATGGATATGAGGAAGTTTGATGGAAAGGATCCTGTAACATGGATACTACAGATGGAGCAATATTTTGATCTCCATAACGTGCAAAACACACAAAAGATACGCATTGCAACTTTACATTTAGAACAAAATACATTTGTATGGTATCGATGGCTTTGCTCCCGTAAAAAAATTGTCACTTGGTCAATTTTTATGGAAGAAATGATATCACATTATGAGGATACAAAGAGCAACACCTTCTTTAGCCACTTGATAAATCTCAAACAAAATGGTTTAGTGGGGCAGCACATTGAGGACTTCCAAAAATTGAATATAAGGGTAACTGATATTCCAGAGAAACATAGGATCGATATCTTCATAGGCACTTTAAAGGATAACATCCAACATGAATTTCATGTTTTGGAACCAGATTCATTGGAGAAGGCATTCAGGTTGGCGAGAATAGTTGAATGTAAAATAATGGCGACAAGGAAGCCTACCACTCAATTCTATAAAGAAGGAAGTGTTGCTATGCCTAGATTTCCACAACCTACAAGGTTGACACCACAACAATTGGAAGAAAAAAAATAAAAAGGGCTTTGCTATAGTTGTGATAGCAAATACAATAAAGGTCATAAGTGTGCTGAGAAGAAATTATTTTACATAGATTGTGAAGAGGAAGAAGAAAATGAACAAGAAGAGGATATACACCAAGAACCAGCCCTAGAAGAGGAAGAAATGAATCTGACCATATCGTGTAATGCACTGGCAGGAATTACCACTCCTCAAACTCTCAAGATAGAAGGAAAAATAAAGAAGAAAAAGGTAATAGTGTTGATTGATTCAGGTAGCACCCATAATTTTATTCATTGTAAGGTAGCGAAGGAATTGAATTTTTTCCTATACCCAACACCAGAATGTCAAGTGATGGTTGCAAATGGAGGAACTATAAATTGCTCTGGAACTTGCCATAATATCAAGCTAACCATGGGGGAATATGTATTGACTAGTCCAATGCTTTCCATTCCTATGCGAGGTGTTGATGTTGTACTAGGAGTACAATGGTTACAATCTTTGCGGACGGTAGCTTTTAATTTTCAAGAACTTTTCTTGAAATTTTTTTCAGAAGGAAAGGAAGTCAAATTATGGGGTATTGTAGGGAAGCTGGGAAAAATAATAAGCTCTAATTTCATGACAAAGCTTCTAAAGAAAGAACAACGAGACGTAATTGCACAATTATGCTGACTAGAAGTTCCAACATCAAAATCATGTATTTCTGCAGATCTCCAACAAGTCTTGGACAATCATTCCAAGGTGTTTGAAACTCCCAAAGGACTCCCACCTTTTCGCGATTGTGATCATGCTATTCATATAATTCTAGGAAGTGTTCCTCCAAACATCAGGCCTTATAGATATCCTTACGTCCAAAAGAGTGAAATTGAACGTATGAATACAGAAATGTTAGAGGCGGGTATAATTCAACCTAGTCAAATTTCTTTCTCCGCTCCTGTAGTATTGGTACATAAGAAGGATGGATCATGGCGAATGTGTCCGGATTATAGGGAGCTAAATAAGGTCACCATTAAAGATAAATTTCCCATTCCTGTGATTGATTAATTATTGGATGAATTACATGGAGCAATTTATTTTACCAAGTTGGATCTTCGTTCAGGATATCATCAAATTAGAATGAAGACTGAAGATATTCCAAAAACAACATTTCGAACTCATGACAGTCATTATGAATTTTTGGTCATGCCTTTTGGCCTTAACAATGCACCTTCTACATTTCAAGGGTTGATGAATTCCATTTTCAAACCCTTCCTTAGAAAATTTGTTCTTTTATTTTTTGATGATATACTAATCTATAGCAGGTCTTGGAAGGATCAAGTTGAACATGTTGATAGGGTGCTCAAACTATTGCAGGAGAAACAATTATATGCAAAAACATCCAAATGTTTCTTTGGAGTACAAGAGGTGGAATATCTGGGTCATATTGTATCTCACGAGGGTGTTAAAGTAGACCCTAACAAAATTAAAGCCATTAAGGAATGGAAAGTCCCGACAACCATAAAGCAGCTGCGAGGATGTTTCAGGTTAATAAGGTATTATCGAAAGTTTGTTAAGAATTATGGGAGAATATCAGCACCTCTAACAACATTATTGAAGAAAGATGAATTTTCATGGACTCCTGAAGCAAATAAGGCCTTTTAACATCTTAAAGAGGCAATGTGCCTAGCACCGGTCCTAGCTACGCCAGACTTCACCAAAACCTTTATTGTGGAATGTGATGCCTTAGGAAATGGAATTGGTGTTGTTTTAATGCAGGAAGGAAGACCCATTGCTTTTGAAAGTCATATAATCAAAGGAAAGTATTCATAGAAACCTATTTATGAGAAGGAAATGTTAGCAATATTGCATGAACTAAAGAAATGGATAACTTACTTAATGGGAAGACACTTCAAGGTAAAAACTGATCATGATAGTCTTAAACACTTTTTGGAACAAAGACTATCTTCAGAAGAGCAGAAAAAATGGGTCACAAAGATGTTGGGTTATTATTTTGAAATAATCTACAAAAAAGGAAAGCTTAATGTTGTTGCAGATGCACTCTCAAGAAAGAATGAAGAGGTGGAAGCATTTCTTTGTGCCATTTCTATTATCCAACCAGATTGGATAACCGAAGCAAGAGATGAATGGAAGAAGGAAAAATATGTATGGACACTCATTCAAAAGTTGCGGCAAGATCCTAGTACATCTGATACATTCAGTTGGAAAAATGATTCCCTATGGTACAAAGATCACTTATATCTTTGTAAGAATTCCCAACTAAAACAAAAGATTCTTCTGGAATTGCACACTTCTCCTTTAGGAGGACACTCGGGATTTTAAAAACTTACCACAGGGTGAAGAAAGAATTTTTTTGGGATGGCCTTAAATCTGATATTCGAAAGTTTGTGGCGGAATGTTTGGTTTGCCAGCAGAATAAAGTTGAAACAATTAAGACCCCAGGACTTCTACAACCTTTATCCATTCCAAGTCAACGTTGGGAGGAGATTTCAATGGATTTTATCACAGGTTTACCTAAGTCCGAAGGAAAGAGTGTCATCATGGTGGTAGTTGATAGACTTACCAAGTATGCACACTTCTGTGCATTATCTCATCCATTTAAAGCAATTACAGTTGCTACTACATTTATGGACAGAATTCAAAAGCTACATGGAAGCCCAAGGGTTATTGTGAGTGACAGAGATCCCATTTTTAATGGAAATTTTTGGACGGAGCTATTTTCTTGTTTGGGTACTAAATTAGCTCATACCTCATCTTATCATCCTCAATCTGATGGTCAAACTAAGATAGTAAATAAATGTTTGGAAGGATATATTCGTTGCTTTGTATTTGATAAACAAACACAATGGGTCAAGTGCTTACCTCTCACTGAATGGTGGTATAACACTTCCTTCCATACTGCAGAAAAAATGACCCCATTTATGGCACTTTATGGATATCATCCACCATCCATCACATCATATTTAAGGGAAAATTTGAAGGTTCAAGCAGTGGAAGATCACATCGAGCATCAGCAAGAAGTTCTCCAACTCTTAAAGGATAACCTGAATTTGGCACAAAATCGAATGAAACAACAGGCAGATCAACATCGCAGCGAGAGAAGTTTTGTTTTAGGAGATTGGGTATTTTTACGGCTACAACCATACAAACAAATGTCCCTCAAGCAAGCTAAGAAGGATAATAAATTATCGCCAAAGTACTATGGTCCTTACAAGGTGTTGCAAAAGATTGGCACTATGGCATACAAATTGGAGCTTCCTGCTTCTTCGCGAGTACATCCAGTTTTCCATGTTTCATGCTTAAAGAAGGTTATAGGTGAAAATCTTCCAGTTCAAACAATATTGCCAGAACTTGATGAGGAAGGAAAAATGATATTGGAACCGGAAGCGGTCACGGAAACAAGAACTCGACAACTACGGAATCGATCAATTTCAGAGTATCTCATCAAGTGGAAAAACTTACCCACTGAAGATTCTACATGGGAGGATGAGAATTTTATACAGAAGCACCCAGAGCTACTCAAGCATTGAGGACAACACTTTTTTGAAGGAGAGGGGCATGTTAGGTCCCTATATTACTAGTATAGTCCCTTGTTGTTATTAGTGTAACCCCCTTATTGTTATTATTATACCCTTGTAACCCCCATTTTGTTATTATTGTGCCCCTAAATTATTATTGATAGGTTGGCTAGGATTACATTGTGGCCCACTAGGATTAAATTATGGCCACATGGATTCCTATATGTAAATTGTATCATCCAAGAATTTTTCATTTATGTAATGTATTGTAGGTTGCCCCCTCAAAGTGGCTTATTTATAAGGCGTTGATATCTCTTTTCTTCTATTTTTGGAGATGGTTACTCAACAGTTTAAAGCCAAGGTCAAGGTTAAGGTTAAGGTTAAGGCCAAGTTTAAGGGTAAAGTTAAGGTCAAGGTTAGGGTTAGGTTATATTTAAGGTTAAAGTTAGTTTAAGGGTAAAGTCAGAGTTAAGGTTAAGGTGAAGTTTAAGGGTAAGGTTAAGGTTAAGGGTTACAGGTTTAGTCAGGTTAAGGTTAAGGTTAAGGGTTTGGTCAAGGTTAGGGTTAGTGGTAAAGTTACGGTAAGGTTAAGGTTAAGTTTATGGGAAGGTTAAGGTTAAAGTTAGGTTAAGGCAAGGTTAGGGTTAAGGTAAGGTTAAGGTTAAGGTTAAGGTTACGAGTTTAGTAAGGTTAAGGTTAAGGTAAGGTTAAGGTTACAGGTTTAGTCAGGTTAAGGTTAAGGTTAAGGGTTTGGTCAAGGTTAGGGCTAGGTTATAGTTAAGGTTAGGTTAGGTTAAGGTTAAGTTAACCTTAACCTTAACATTAACCTTACCTGTAATCTTAACCTTAACTTTACCCTTAACCTTAACTTTATGCTTACCCTAACCTTAACCTTAACCTTACCCTTAACCTTATATTAACCTTAAATTTAAACTTACCCTTAACCTTCACCTTCACCTTAAATTTACCCTTAACCTTAACTTTACCCTTAACTTAACTAAACCTGTAACCTTAACCTTAACCTAACCTTAACCTTCCCATAACCTTAACCTTAACCTTAGCTATAACGCAACCTTAATTTTGACCTTAAATATAACCTAACCCTTAACATTAACCTTAAACTTAACGTTAACCTTACCCTTAACCTTAACCTTAACCTTAACCTTACTCTTAACCTTAAACTTAACCTTGACCTTAACTATAACCTAACCCTAATATTAACCTAACTTTAACCTTGACCAAACCCTTAAAGTAACCTTAACCTTGACTTTACCATAATGTAACCTTAACCTTGACCTTGACCTTACCCTTAACATTAATGCTAACCTTAACCTTAACCTGACTAAACCCGTAACCTTAAACTTAACCTTGACCTTATCTATAACCTAACCCTAACCTTAAGGTTAAGATTAGGTTATAGTGAAGGTTAAGGGTAAGGTCAAGGTTAAGGGTAAAGTTAAGGTTAAGGTTAAGGTCAGGTTAAGGGTAAAGCTAAGTTTAGGGTTAGGTTAAGATTAAGGTTAAGGTTATGTTTAGGCTAATGTTAAGGTTAATGTTAGGGTTAAGGTTAAGGTGAAGGTTAAGGGTAAGGGTAAGGTTAAGGTTAAGGTTAAGGTTAGGTTAAGGTTAATATAAGGGTAAAGTCAAGGTTAAGGTTAAGGTTAAGGTGAAGGCTAAGGTTATAGTTATGTTAAGGTTAAGGTTAAGGTTAATTTCAAGGTTGAGGTTAAGGCTATGGTGAAGGTTAAGGTTACAGTTAGGTTAAGGGTAAAGTTTTAAGTTAAGGTTAAAGTTAGGGGAATGTTAGGTTAAGGTTAACCTTGACCTTGACCTTAACTCTAACTATAACCAAACCCTTAACCTTAAAGTTAGGTTAAGTTAAGGTTAAGGTTAGGGTTAAGGTTAAGGTTAAGGTAAGGGTTTGGTTAAGTTTAGGTTTAGGTTATAGTTAAGGTCAAGGTTAAGGTTAAGTTATGGTTAAGGTTAAGGTTACGGGTTTAGTCAGGTTAAGGTTAAGGGTAAATTCAAGGTTAACTTTAGGTTAAGGTTAAGGTTAGGGTTAAGGTTCAAGTTAAGGTTAAGGTTAGGGTTAGGAGAAGGATAAGGTTAAGGTTAAGGTTAAGGTTAAGGTCAAGGTTAAGGTTAAGGATAGGTTAAGGTTAAGGTTAAGGTTAAGGGTAAATTTAAGGTTAAGGTTAATGTTATGGGTAAGGTTAAGGTCAAGGTTAAGGTTCCATTAAGGGTAAAGTCAAGGTTAAGGTTACGTTAAGAGTTTGGTCAAGGTTAAGGTTAGGTTATATTTAAGGTCAAGGTTAACGTTAGGTTAAGGTTAAGGTTAGGGTTAGGTTATAGTTAAGGTCAAGGTTAGGTAAAGGTTAAGGTTAAGGGTAAAGGTTCAAGGTAAGGTTAAGGTTAAGGATTTGGTGAGGTTTAGGGTTAGGTTATAG
This sequence comes from Pinus albicaulis, assembly GCA_034641835.2. Taxonomy (NCBI): domain Eukaryota; kingdom Viridiplantae; phylum Streptophyta; class Pinopsida; order Pinales; family Pinaceae; genus Pinus; species Pinus albicaulis. Next base: position 222,088 of record JAXQQM020088413.1, read on the forward strand.
CTAAGGTCAACGTAAGGTTAAGGTTAAGGTTAAGGTTAAGGTTAATGTTAAGGGAAATGTTAAGGTTAGGGTTAGTGTAAGGTTAAGGTGGAGGTTAGGTTAGGGGTAAAGTTAAGGTTATGTTTAGGTTAAGGTTAAGGTTAAGGTTATGGTTAGGCTAAGTTTATGGTTAAGGTTAAGGTTAAGTTTAAGGTTAGGTTAAGGTTACACTTAGGTTAAGGTTAAGATTAGGTTAAGGTTAAGGTTAATGTTAAGGGTTTAGTCAAGGTTGGGGTTATGCCAAGGTTAATTTTAAGGGTTTCGTAAAGGTTAGGGTTAGGTTATAGTTAAGGTCAAGGTTAAGGTTAAGGGTAAGGTTATAGTGAGGTTAAGTTTAAGGTTAAGGTTAGGTTAAGATTAAGGGTTTGGTCATGGTTAGGGTTAGGTTATAGTTAAGGTTAAGGTTAATGTTAGGTTAAGTTAAGGTTAAGGTCAAGGTTAAGGGTAAGGTTAAGGTTAGGTTAAGGTTAAGATTAATGGTTTGGTTAAGGTTAAGGATAAGTTTAAGGTTAAGGTTAAGGTTAAGGTAAAGGTACGGTTAAGGTTAAGGTCAAGGTTAGGTTATAGTTAAGGTCAAGCTTAATTTTAGGTTATAGTGAATGTTAAGGTTAAGGGTGAAGGTTAAGCTTAAGGTTAATGTTAAGACCCGTAACCTTAACCTTTACCCTTAACCTTAACCTAACCTTAGGCTTAACCTTAACCTTAACCTTAACCTTCTCCTAACCCTAACCTTAACCTTAACTTGAACCTCAACCCTAACGTTAACCTTAACCTAAAGTTAACCTTGAATTTACCCTTAACCTTAACGTTAACTTGACTAAACCCGTAACCTTAACCTTAACCATAACTTAACCTTAACCTTGACCTTAACTATAACCTAAACCTAAGCTTAATGAAACCCTTGACCTAAACCTTAACCATAACCTTAACCTTAACCTTCCCATAACCATAACCTTAACCTTAAACTTGACCTTACCAAGGTTAGGGTTAGGTTGTAGTTAAGGTCAAGGTTAGGTTAAGGTTAAGGTTAGGTAAAGGTTAAGGTTAATGTTAAGGTTAGTCGGGTAAGCTTAAGTTTAAGGTTAAAGGTAAGGTCAAGGTTAAGGCGAATGCTATGGATATGGGAAGGTTAAGGTTAAGGTTAAGGTTAGGTTAAGGTTACGGGTTTAGTTAGGTTAAGGTTAAGGTTAAGGTTACGGTTACGGTTAAGTTTAAGGTTAAGGTTAAGTTATCCTTTATCCTTAAACTTACCCTAACCTTACCCTAACCTTAACCTTAACCTTAACCTAACCTTAACCTGTACTTTACCCTTAACCTAACCTTAACCTTAGCTTTACGCATAACCTTAACCTAACCCGAACCTTGACCAAACCCTCAACCTTAACCTTAACCTGAATAAACCCGTAACCTTAACCTGATTAAATCCATAACGTTAACATTAACCTTACCCTTAACCTTCAGCTTAACATTAACCTTAACCTTAACTATAACCTAACCCCAACCTTGACCAAACCCTTAACCTTAACCTTAACTTTAACCTTAACCTTCCCCTAACCTTAACCTAACATTAACCTGAACTTTACCCTTAACCTTAACCTAACCTTAACCTTAACTTTACCCTTAACCTAATATTAACCTTAACCTAACCTTAACCTTACCCTTAACCTTGACCTTAACCTTAGCTTAACATAACCTTAACCTCAACCTTAATTATATCCTAACCCTTACCTTGACCAAACCCTTAACATTAGCCTTATCCTAACCTTAACCCTAACCTTAACCTAACTATAACTTCACCCTTAACCTTAACCTTGACCTTAACACTAACCTAACACTAGCCTAACACTAACCTTGACTTTTCCCTTAACGTAACCTTAACTTTGACTTTTCCCTTAACGGTGACCTTACCCTAACCTTAACCTGGACTTTACCCTTAACTTAACCTTAACCTTCACTATAACCTAACCCTAACCGTTACCAAGTCCTTACCCTTAACCTTAACTTGACTAAACCCACAACCTTAACCTTAACCTTACCCTTAACCTTCACCTTAACCTTTAATTTACCCTTAACTTAACCTTAACCTTGACCTTGACCTTGACCTTAACCTTATCCTTAACCTTAACCTTACCCTTACCCTTAACCTTAACTTTACCCTTAACCTAACCTTAACCTTAACCTTAACCTTATCTTAACCTTAACTATAATCTAACCCTAACCTTGACCAAACCTTAACTTTAACGTTAACTTTACCCTTAACCTAACCTTAACCTTAACCTTAACCTTAGTTAGGGTTAGGTTAAGGTTAAGGTTAAGGTTAGGTTAAGGGTTTGGTCAAGGTCAAGGTTAAGGTTAGGTTAATTGTAAGGTTATGGGTAATGTTAAGGTTAAGGTTAGGGTAAGGTTAGGGTAAGGTTAAGGTTAAGGTTAGGGTAAGGTTAAGGATAAGGTTAAGGTTAGGGGGAGGTTAAGGTTAAAGCTAAGTTAATGTAAGGTTAAGGTTATGGTTTAAGTCTGGTTAAGGTTAAGGTTAAGGTTAAGGTTAGGTTATGGGTAAAGTTAAGGGTAGGGTTAGGTTAACGTTAAGGTTAAGCTTATGGTTAGTCTAAGGTTAAGTTTAAGGTTAAGGTTACAGTTACGGTTAGGTTAAGGTTAAGGTTTGGTCAAGGTTAAGGTTAGGTTAATGTTAAGGTCAATGTTAATGTTAGGTTAAGGGTAAAGTCAAGGTTAAGGTTAGGTTAAGGTTAAAATTAGGTTAAGGGTAAAGTTAAGGTTAAGGTTAGGTTAAGGTTAAGGCCAAGGTTAAGGGTAAAGTTAAGGTGAAGGTTAAGGGTTTGATCAAGGTTAGGCTTAGATTAAGTTTAACGTTAAGGTTAGGTTAGGATAAGGTCAAGGTTAAAGTTAGGTTAAGGTTAAGGTTAGGGGTTTAGTCAGGTTAAGGTTAAGGTTATAGTTAAGGTTAAAGTCAAGGGTAAGCATTTGGTTAAGGTTAAGGTTAAGGTTAGGTTAAGGTTAAAGTTAAGGTTAGGTTAGGCTAGGTTAAGGTTAAGGTTAAGCTTAAGCTTAAGGTGAACGTTAAGTGTAAGGTTAAGGTAAGGTTAAGGTTAAGTGTTGGTGAGGTAAATCCCCTTTATGGATAGAGGCGAACCCACTAGCCCTAGAGTGGGTCTAGCCACAAACAATACACGCTATGACATCAATTCCTAGTTAACGGATGTACGGAGATTTGATAGATAACTTACCGTATATCCTGTGTTGTTGTTGTTGTCAAAAGAGTGGCTACCTCTCGCTCCTGGTTCGACAGATGATGATGCACTCATTCTCACACTCGGATACCTGCACATACACATGAAACAAAGATGATATACAACATACTATTTCGCATCCGTAACTATCATTCAGCCGAAAAAGATTAAGTCAATGCATCAATAAACACAACACAAAGATGGAACCAATACCATAGTCGAGTATATTATTGAAAGGAAGGAAGAGTAAAACCAAGCTTCAACGTTGCAGTCTCCTCCAATAGGGTTCCAGTGGAGTGCATCTCACAAAGCTCGTCAGGAATTCAGACGACGCTCTCTCTACGAAATTCTCCTTGGTTCTACCTTCTCGCTAGCGATTAAGGGTAAAGTCAAGGTTAAGGTTAGGTTAAGGTTAAGATTACGTTAAGGGTAAAGTTTAGGTTATGGTTAAGGTAAGGTGAAGGTTGGTTTAAGGGTAAAGTTAAGGTTAAGGTTATGTTTAAGTTTAGGTTAAGGTTAAGGTTAAGGTTCAGGTTAGGGTTAAGGTTAGCGGAAGGTTAAGTTTAAGGTTTTACTTTACCCTTAAACTAGTCTTAAGCTTAAGCTTAATCTTAACCTTATATTAATTTTAACCTTAACTTAACCTTAACCTTAACCTTGACCTAACCGTAACCTTCACCTTCACCTAACCATAACCTTAACCTTAACCTTAACCTTAACCTTAACCTTACCCCCTTAACCTTAACCTTAACATTATCTTACCCTTAACCTTAACCATAACCTTAAAATTTACTTTACCCTTAACCTAACCTTAACCTTAACCTTAACCTAACCCTAACCTTGAACAAACTCTTAACCTTAACCTTAACCTGACTAAACCCATAACCTTAACCTTAACCTTACCCTTAACCTTCACCTTAACCTTAAATTTACTCTTAACCTAACCTTAACCTATTCTTAACTATAACCTAACCATAACATTGACCAAACCCTTAACCTTAACATTAACCTTAACCTTAGCCTTAACCTAACCTTAACCTTAATCTAGCCTAACCTTAAATTTACCCTTAACCTAACCTTAAGCTTAGCCTTAACTTGATCCTTAACTTTATCTTAACCTTAACCTAACCTTAACCTTAACTAAAACCTTCCCCTAACATTAACCCTAACCTTAACCTTAACTTTACCCTTAACCTAATCTTAACCTTAACTATAACTTAACCCTAACCTTGACCAAACACTTAACCTTAACCTAACTAAACCCGTAACCTTAACCTTAACCTAACCCTAACTTTAACCTTGATTTTACCTTTACCTAACCCCAACCTTGACCTTGACTTTACCTTAATCCCTTAACCTTAACCTTGACCTTAACCTTAACTTTACCCTTAACTTAACTTTAACCTAACCTTAACTATAACCTAACCCTAACATTGACCAAACCATGAACCTTAATCTTAATTATAACCTAACCCTAACCTTGACCAAACCCTTAACCTTAACCTTATCCTTAACCTTAACTATAACCTAACCTTAAATTTTCCCTTAACCTTAACTTAACCATAACCTTAAGCTTTACCTTACCCATAACCTTATCTTAACCTTAAGTTATCCATACCCTTAAACTTGTCCTTAACTATAACCTAACCCTAATCTTAACCTTAACCTTAACCTTAACCTAGCCCTAACCTTTGGTTAACCTTAACCTTAACCTTAGCCTAACCTTAACCTTAACCTTAACCTTAACCTTCCCATAACATTAACCTTAACCTTAACCTTAACTATAACCTAACCCTAAACTTGACCAAAACTTAACCTTAAGGTTAAGGGTTAGGGTTAAAGTTAAGGTTAAGGTTAAGGTTAAGCTTAAGGTTAGGGGAAGGTTAAGGTTAAGGTTAAAGTTAGGGGAAGGTTAAGGTTAAAGTCAAGGTCAAGGGTAAACTTAAGGTTAAGGTTTAAGGTTAAGGCTATGGTAAGGTTAAGGGTAAGGTCAAGGTTAAGGTTAAGGTTACGTTAAGGTTAAGGTTAGGGTAAGGGTAAAGTTAAGGTTAAGGTTTAGTCAAGGTTAGGGTTAGGTTATAGTTAAGTTTAAGATAAAGTTAAGGTTAGGTTAAGGTTAAGGTTAGTGTTAGGTTATGTTTAAGGTTAAGGTAAAGGTAAGGTTAAGGTTAATGTTAAGTTCAAGGTTAAGGGTAAGTTTAAGGTTAGGTTAACGTTATGATTATGGGAAGGATAAGGTTAAGGTTATAAGTTAAGTTAGGTTAAGTTCAAGATTACCCTTAACCTAACCTTACCCTTAACCTTGCCCTTAACCTGACTTTACCCTTTACCCAACATTAATATTAACTTTAACTTTACCCTAACCTTAAGGGTTTAGTTAGGTTAAAGTTAAGGTTAGGAAAAGGTTAAGATAAGGTTAAGGTTAAGGTTAAGGCTAGGTTAAGGGTAAAGTCAAGGTTAAGGTAAAGTTAAGGTTAAGGTTAAGGTCATGTTTAAGGTTAAGGTTAGGGTTAAGGTTAAGGTTAGGGTTAGGGTTATGTTAAGGTTAAGGTCAAGGTTAGGGTTAAGGTTAGGTTAGGTTATAGTTAAGGTCAAGGTTAAGGTTAAGGTTAAGGATACAGGTTTAGTCAGGTTAAGGTTAAGGGTGAAGGTTAAGGTTACGAGTCTTAACATTAACCTTACCCTTAACCTTCACAATAACCTACCCTTAAAATTAACCTTTACCTAGCCTTAATCATAACCTTGACCTAACCTTAACCTTACCTTAACCTAACTTTAACCTTAGGTTAATTTTAAGGTTAAGGTTAGGTTAGGTTAAGGGTTTAGGTTAAACTTAAGGTCAAGGGTAAGATAAGGTTAAGTTAACATTAAGGTTAAGGGTATGGTTAGGTTATGGTTAGGGTTAAGGTTAATGTTAAGGTCAAGGTTTAGGTTAATGTTATAGTTAAGGTTAAGGTTAAGGTCAAGGTCAAGGTCAAGGTTGGGTTAAGGTTAATGTTACATTAAGGTTAAGATAAGGTTAAGGGTAAAGTCAAGGCTAGTTTTAACCTTAACCTTAACCTTAACCTAATATTAACCTTAACCTTAACCTAACCTTAACCTTAAATTTAACCTTACTAAACTCGTAACCTTAACATTAACCTTAACCTTAGGGTTAGGTTAGGTTATAGTTAAGGTTAAGGTTGAGGTTAAGGTTAAGGCTTAGGGTAAGGTTAAGGTTAAAGTCAAGGTTAAGGTTAAGATTAGGTTAAGGGTAAAGTCAAGATTAAGGTTAAGGTTTGGGTTTACTCAGGTTAAGGTTAAGGCTTAACCTTAACTTTAACCTTAAGCTAAAATTTCCCATAACCATAACCTTAACCATGAATTTACTGTTAACGTAACCTTAAAGGTAAAGGTTCAAGTTAACGTTAAGGGTAAGGTTAAGGTTATGAGTTTAGTTAGGTTAAGGTTAATATTAAGGGTAAAGTTAAGGTCAAAGTTATGGTTTGGTTATAGTTAAGGTTAAGGTTATGTTAAGGGTGAAGTTAAAATTAAGGTTAAGGTCAAGGTCAATGTTAAGGTTAAGTTAAGTTAAGGTAAGTTTAAGGTTAAGGTTAGTTTAAGGGTAATTTCAAGGTTAAGGTTAGGTTAAGGTTAAGATTAGGGTAAGGTTAAGGTTAAGGTTAGGTTTAAGGTTATAGTTAAGGTCAAGGTTAGGGTTAGGTTATAGGTAAAGTTAAGGGTAAGGTTAAGGTTAGGGTTAGGTGATAGTTAAGGTTAAGGTGAAGGTTAAGGTTAAGGTTAAGGCTATAGCCTAACCATAACCTTGACTAAACGCTTAAATTTAACCTTAACCTCACTAAACCAGTAATACCTAACCCTAACCTTGACCAAACCCTTAACCTTAACCTTAACCTAGCTAAACTTGTAACCTTAACTTTAACCTAACTTTAACCTTAACCTTCCCCTAACCTTAACCCTAACTATAACCCTAACCTTAACCTTCTCTTTACCCTTAACCTAATCTTAACCTTAACCTTTAACCTTAACCTTAACCTTAACCTTACCCTTAACCTTATCTTAACCTTAACCTAACCTTAACCTTATCCTTAACCTTACCCTTAACCTTATCTTAACCTTAACCTAACCTTAACCTTAAATTTACCCTTAACCTAACCTTAACCTTAACTATAACCTAACCCTACCTTAAACTCATTAAACCTGTAACCTTGACCTTAGCCTTACCATTAAACTTCACCTTAACCGTAACTTTACCCTTAACCTAACCTTAACCTTGACCTTGACCTTAACCTGACTAAACCAATAACCTTAACCTTAACCTTAACATTAACTTATCCCTAACTTTAAACTTAATGATAATCTTAACCTCAAGTTAACATTAAGGTTAAGGTCAAGGTTAAGGTTACAGGTTTATTCAGGTTAAGTTTAAGGTTACGATTAAGGTTAAAGTCAAGGTTAAGTGTTTGGTTAAGGTTAAGGTTAAGGCTAGGTTAAGTTAAGGTTAAGGTTAGGTAAAGAGTAAAGTTAAGGTTAAGGATAGGTTTAAGGTTAGGGGAAGGTTAAGGTTAGGTTAAGGTTAAGGTTAAGGTTAGGTTAAGGTGAGGGTTAGGTTATAGTTAAGGTTAAGGTTAGGTTAAGGGTAAGATAATGCTAAGGTTAAGGTTAAGGTTAAGGTTAGGTTAAGGGCAATGTTAAGGTTAAGGTTAAGGGTAAGGCCAAGGTTAAGGGTAAAGTTAAGGTCAAGGTTAGGGTTAGGTTATATTTAAGGTTAAGGTTAGGTTAAGGGTAAAGTAAAAGTTAAGGTTAAGGTGAAGGTTAAGGGTAAGGTTAAGGTTAAGGGTTACGGGTTTAGTCAGGTTAAGTTTAAGGTGAAGGTTAAGGTGAATGTTAAGGGTAAGGTTAAGGTTAAGGTTCATGGTTTGGTCAAGGTTAGGGTTAGGGGTAAGGTTACAGTAAGGTTAGGGGAAGGTTAAGGTTAAAGTTAGGTTAAGGAAAAGTTAAGGTTAAGGTAAGGTTAAGGTTAAGGTTAAGGTTACGGGTTTAGTTAGGTTAAGGTTAAGGTTAAGGGTTTGGTCAAGGTTAGGGCTAGGTTATAGTTAAGGTTAAGGTTAGGTTAAGGGTAAAGTTAAGGTTAAGGGTTTGGTAAAGGTTAGGGTTAGGTTATAGTTAAAGTTAAGGTTAATGTTAAGGTTAAGGTTAGGGTTATGGTTAGGGTAAAGGTTAAGGTTAAGGTTAAGGTTAAGAATTTGGTCAAGGTTAGGGTAAAGGTTCAAGGTGAGGTTAAGGTTAAGAATTTAGTCAAGGTTAGGGTTAAGGTTAAGGTTAAGGTTAAGGGGGTAAGGTTAAGGTTAAGAGTTAAGGTTAAGGTTAAGGTTAGGGGAGGGTTAAGTTTAAGGTTAAGGTTTTGGTCAAGGTTAGGGTTAGGTTATAGTTAAGGCTAAGGTTAAGGTTAAGGTTATGAGTTTAGTGAGGTTAAGGTTAAGGTTAAGGGTTTTTTCAAGGTTAAGGTTACGTTATATTTAAGGTTAAAGTTAAGGTTAAGGGTGAGGTTAAGGTTAAGGTTAAGGGTTTGAAACTTTACCCTAACATTAACCTTAACCTTAACCTTAACCTTAACCAAACACTTAACCTTGACAAAACCCTTAACCTTAACCTTCCCATAACCATAAAATTAACCTTAACTATAGCCTAAACCTAACCATAAACTTAACCTTACCTTAACCTAACTTAATTTTAACTTTGACGTTGACCTTAACCGTAACCTTAACATTAAACTTACCCGTAACATTAACCTTAACTTTACCCTTAACCTTAACTTTATGCTTAACCTAAACTTAACCTTAACCTTACCCTTAACCTTATATTAACCTTAACTTTAACCTTACCCTTAACCTTCACCTTCACCTTAACTTTAACCTTAACCTTGACTTTACCCTTAACCTAACATTAACCTTCCCATAACCTTAAACTTAAACTTAGCTATAACGTAACCTTAACGTTGACCTTAAATATAACCTAACCCTCACCTTGACCGAACCCTTGACATTAACCTTAACATTGACCTTAACCTTAAACTTAACCTTACCCTTAACCTTACTCTTAACCTTAAACTTAACCTTGACCTTAACTATAACCTAACCCTAGCCTTAACCTAACTTTAACCTTGACCAAACCCTTAATGTAACCTTAACCTTGACTTTAACATAACGTAACCTTAACCTTAACCTTGAACTTACCCTTAAAATTGACCCTAACCTTAACCTTAACCTGACTAAACCCGTAACCTTAAACTTAACATTGACCTTAACTATAACCTAACCCTAATCGAACCCTAACCTTAAGGTTAAGGTTAGGTTATAGTGAAGGTTAAGGGTAAGGTCAAGGTTAAGGGTAAAGTTAAGGTTAAGGTTAAGGTTAGGTTAAGGGTAAAGCTAATGTTAGGGTTAGGTTAAGATTAAGGTTAAGGTTATGTTTAGGCTAATGTTAAGGTTAATGTTAGGGTTAAGGTTAAGGTGAAGGTTAAGGGTAAGAATAAGGTTACAGTTAAGGTTAAGGTTAAGGTTAGGTTAAGGTTAACTTAAGGGTAAAGTCAAGGTTAATGTTAAAGTTAAGGTGAAGGTTAAGGTTATAGTTAAGTTAAGGTTAAGGTTAAGGTTAAGTTCAAGGTTAAGGTTAAGGTTAAGTTCAAGGTTAAGGTTAAGGTTATGGTGAAGGTTAACTATAACCAAACCCTAACCTTGACCAAACCCTTAACCTTAAAGTTAGGTTAAAGTAAGCTTAAGGTTAAGGTTAAGGTTAGGGGTAAGGTTAGGGTTAAGGTTAAGGTTAAGGTAAGGGTTTGGTTAAGGATAGGTTTAGGTTATATTTAAGGTCAAGGTTAAGGTTAAATTATGGTTAAGGTTAAGGTTACGGGTTTAGTGAGGTTAAGGTTAAATTTAAGGGTAAAGTCAAGGTTAACGTTAGGCTAAGGTTAAGGTTAGGGTTAAGGTTCAAGTTAAGGTTAAGGTTAGGGTTAGGAGAAGGTTAAGGTTAAGGTTAAGGTTAAGGTTAAGGTCAAGGTTAAGGTTAAGGATAGGTTAAGGTTAACGGTAAAGTTAAGGTTAAGGTTAATGTTATGGGTAAGTTTAAGGTCAAGGTTAAGGTTTCGTTAAGGGTAAAGTCAAGGTTAATGTTAGGTTAAGGTTAAGGTTAGTTTTAGGTTATAGTTACGGTCAAGGTTAGGTAAAGGTTAAGGTTAAGGGTAAAGGTTAAGGTTAAGGTTAAGGTTAAGGGTTTGATGAGGTTTAGGGTTAGGTTATAGTAAAGGTCAAGGTAATGTTAAGGTTAAGGTTAATGTAAGGTTAAGGTTAAGGTTAATGTTAAGGGAAATGCTAAGGTTAGGGTTAGTTTAAGGTTAAGGTTAAGGTTAAGGTTAGGTTAAGGGTAAAGTTAAGGTTATTTTTAGGTTAAGGTTAAGGTTAAGGTTATGGTTAGGCTAAGGTCACGGTTAAGGTTAAGGTTAGGTTAAGGTTACGGTTAGGTTAAGGTTAAGATTAGGTTAACGTTAAGGTTAAGGTTAAGGTTAATGTTAAGGGTTTAGTCAAGGTTGGGGTTATGTCAAGGTTAATTTTAATGGTTTTTTTAAGGTTAGGGTTAGGTTATAGTTAATGTCAAGGTTAAGGTTAAGGGTAAGGTTATAGTGAGGTTAAGTTTAAGGTTAAGGTTAGGTTAAGGTTAAGATAAGGTTAAGGTTAAGGGTTTGGTCATGGTTACGGTTAGGTTATATTTAAGTTTAAGGTTAAGGTTAGGTTAAGCTAAGGTTAAAGTCAATGTTAAGGGTAAGGTTAAGGTTAGGTTAAGGTTAAGATTAATGGTTTGGTTAAGGTTAAGGGTAAGGTTCAGGTAAGGGTACTGTTAAGGTTAAGTTCAAGGTTAGGTTATAGTTAAGGTCAAGGTCAATTTTAGGTTATAGTGAATGTTAAGGTTAAGGTGAAGGGTGAAGGTTAAGGTTAATGTTAACGTTAAGACCTGTAACCTTAACCTTTACCCTTAACCTTAACGTAACGTTAGCCTTAACCTTAACCTTAACCTTAACCTTAACCTTCTCCTAACCCTAACCTTAACCTTAACTTGAACCTTAACCCTAACCTTAACCTTAACCTAATGTTAGCCTTGAATTTACCCTTAACCTTAACCTTAACTTGACTAAACCCATAACCTTAACCTTAACCATAACTTAACCTTAACCTTGACCTTAACTATAACCTAAACCTAACCACCAAACTATTTACCTAAACCTTAACCATAACCTTAACCTTAACCTTCCCATAACCATAACCTTAACCTTAACCTTGACCTTACCAAGGTCAGGGTTAGGTTATAGTGAAGGTCAAGGTTAGGTTAAGGTTAAGGTTAGGTAAAGGTTAAGGTTAATGTTGTAAGGTTAATGTTAAGGTTAGTCAGGTAAGGTTAAGGTTAAGGTTAAAGGTAAGGTCAAGGTTAAGGTGAATGCTATGGATATGGGAAGGTTAAGGTTAAGGTTAAGGTTAGGGTAAGGTTAAGTTTAGGTAAAGGTTACGGGTTTAGTCAGGTTAAGGTTAGGGTTAAGGTTATGGTTACGGTTAAGGTTAAGGTTAAGGTTAAGTTATCCTTAACCGTTAACCTTGCCCTAACCTTACCCTAACCTTAACCTAACCTTAACCTGAACTTTACCCTTAACCTAACCTTAACCTTAACTTTACCCATAACCTTAACCTATCCCGAACCTTGACCAAACCCTTAACCTTAACCTTAAACTGAATAAACCTGTAAGCTTAACCTGACTAAATCCATAACGTTAAAATTAACCTTACCCTTAACCTTCAGATTAACCTTAACCTTAACCTTAACTATAACATAACCCTAACCTTGACCAAACCCTTAACCTTAACCTTAAATTTAACCTTAACCTTCCCCTAACCTTAACCTAACCTTAACCTGAACTTTACCCATAACCTTAACATAACCTTAATCTTAACTTTACCCTTAACCTAATATTAACCTTAACCTAACCTTAACCTTACCCTTAACCTTGACCTTAACCTTAGCTTAACCTAACCTTAACCTTAACCTTAATTATATCCTAACCCTAACCTTGACCAAACCCTTAATGTTAGCCTTATCTTAACCCTATGCTAACCTTAACCTTAACCTTAACCTAACTATAACTTTACCTTTAACCTTAACCTTGACCTTAACTATAACTTAACACTAACCTAACACTAACCCTGACTTTGCCCTTAACATAACCTTAACCTTGACTTTGCCCTTAAGCGTGACCTTACTCTAACCTTAACCTAGAATTTACCCTTAACTTAACCTTAACCTTCACTATAACCTAAGCCTAACCGTTACCAAGCCCTTAACCTTAACCTTAAATTGACTAAACCCGCAACCTTAACCTTAAACTTACCCTTAACCTTCACCTTAACCTTTAATTTACCCTTAACCTAACCTTAACCTAACCCTGACCTTGACCTTGACCTTAACCTTATCCTTAACCTTAACCTTACCCTTACCCTTAACCTTAACTTTACCCTTAGCCTAACCTCACCCTTAACCTTAACCTTAACCTTATCTTAACCTTAACTATAAGCTAACCCTAACCTTGACCAAACCTTAACCTTAACCTTAACTTTACCCTTAACCTAACCTTAACCTTAACCTTAACCTTGGTTAGGGTTAGGTTAAGGTTAAGGTTAAGGTTAGGTTAATGTTTTGGTCAAGGTCAAGGTTAAGGTCAGGTTAATTGTAAGGTTATGGGTAATGTTAAGGTTAAGGTTAGGGTAAGGTTAGGGTAAGGTTAAGGTTAAGGTTAGGGTAAGGTTAAGGATAAGTTTAAGGTTAGAGGGAGGTTAAGGTTAAATTTAAGTTAATGTAAGGTTAAGGTTACGGTTTAAGTCAGGTTAAGGTTAACATTAAGGTTAAGGTTAAGGTTGGGGTAAGGTTAAGGTTAAGATAAGGTTAAGGTTAATGTTAAGGTTAGGTTATGGGTAAAGTTAAGGTTCGGGTTAGGTTAAAGTTAAGGTTAAGGTTATGGTTAGGCTAAGGTTAAGGTTAAGGTTAAGGTTACGGTTAGGTTAAGGTTAAGGTTAAGGTTTGGTCAAGGTTAATGTTAGGTTAATGTTAAGGTCAATGTTAAGGTTAGGTTAAGGGTAAAGTCAAGGTTAAGGTTAAAATTAGGTTAATTGTAAAGTTAAGGTTAAGGTTAGGTTAAGGTTAAAGCGAAGGTTAAGGGTAAAGTTAAGGTCAAGGTTAAGGTTTTGATCAAGGTTAGGGTAATATTAAGTTTAAGGTTAAGGTTAGGTTAGGATAAGGTCAAGGTTAAAGTTAGGTTAAGGTTAAGGTTACGGGTTTAGTCAGGTTAAGGTTAAGGTTACGGTTAAGGTTAAAGTCAAGGGTAAGGGTTTGGTTAAGGTTAAGGTTAAGGTTAGGTTAAGGTTAAGGTTAAGGTTAGGTTAGGTTAGGTTAAGGTTAAGGCTAAGGTTAAGCTTAAGCTTAAGCTTAAGGTGAAGGTTAAGAGTAAGGTTAAGGTAAGGTTAAGGTTAAGTTTTGGTGAGGTAAATCCCCTTTGTGGACAGAGGTGATACCACTAGCCCTAGAGTGGGTCTAGCCACAAAAAAGACATACTATGACATCAATTCCTAGTTAACGGATGGATGGAGATTCGATAGATAACTTACCATATATCCTGCGTTGTTTTTGTTGTCAAACGAGTGGCTAACTCTCACTCCTGGTTCGAGAGATCATGATCCGCTCATTCTCACGCTCGGATACCTACACATACACAAGAAGCAAAGACAATATACAACATACTATTTTGCATCCGTAACTATTAGTCAGCCGAAGAAGACTAAATCAATGCATCAATAAACACAACAAAAAGATGGAACCAATACCATAGTCGAGTATATTATTGAAAGGAAGGAAGATTACAACTAAGCTTCGACATTGCAGTCTCCTCCAATAGGGTTCTAGCAGAGCGCGTCTCACAAAGCTCGTCAAGAATTCAGACGGCGCTCTCTCTACGAAATTCTCCTTGGTTCTACTTTCTCGATAGCGGTTAATCAACTATAGCATCTCTTCTCCAAGTTTAGCTTCTTGGCTATATGTTCATCTATATTTTGTAAAGGGAGAAGGCCTATTTATATAGAGGAAGAGGGAGAGGTTAGGATCCCTATAATCATGGAGGGGAGTCCTATCTTCAAAGAATGTTCCATGGGAGGTTAAAAACCACTACCTAAAGGAAGAGATATGTGGCTCATCAATTTTAACCACTTGCTGTGACTCATCCATGAGGTGGTTAAAGGAAACTTCCGCCTCTAATTTGTTAAAAAACATTTCCAAAAAGGTTGGCACGGGCACAACAAAGAGACGGAGCACCAGCTAGCGCAACCTCTAGTGTACATCCTCCACACTGGCGCGAGGGGTGAACTGGCTACCCACGCCAATGCCAAAACATAGGTTTTTATGGGCTTTCTAAGGAAATGTTCAACAGGAGAAATAATACTTCTTGTTAGCCACCTATAAAAATTTGTCATAACAAATGGTGGCTAAATATTTTTTAGCCTTCAATAGAGAGTTTCCTTTGAAAACTTATCATCTTTTGAAGTATTATGCTATTTTTTACCCTTTGAGTTAATCTTCACTACTGTTTTACTGTTAGTCCTAAAGTACCTGCTGTTTACCAAGGAAGATTGCTTAAAAACTCCATTTTCCATAATTCCACTCCTCCTTTTCACTCACCAATAACCCCATTTTCATCCTTATTTCCTTCATAAAATACCTCCATTAACCTTCATTTAACCTCCAAGATCATCTTAAAACCCCCTTTAAACCTCATATCTTACCTTTATTTGGTTTAAAAACCCTTTCTTCCCTCTATCGGAACCCTTACTTAGCCTTAAAAACCCTGTTTTTTGGCCTAAAAATCAGTTATAGCACTATAAAGAATTTAAGCCCCGAGGGATTATTTCCTCTAGCCCCTTCCTCCATGCGTCCTAAATCCTCGCAATCGTGCACTAAAGGAATAAAAAAAAATTCCCGAACCCCTATTTCCTTTTATTTTTCCATTCCCGACATGTAATATTTTAAATAAATCTCGACCGTTGATCTGCAGAGATCAATGGCCATTGGGCCACCTTTCCTCTGCCTTTTTGCCTCTCGTCCCTTTTCTATTTTCAACATGATCTGCTCCTTCCTTTAATCATGACCGTTCATTCTTAAGATCCTACAATCGAGATTTAATCTAATAGTCTAAACTCTCCATTTGATAAATCACTCCGCCAAATAACTTTTTCCACTACATGACAAAGTTACTGACACATCCTATGGTCCCACCATCCCTTGTCTGTGCATCTCTCACCCCGTCACATGCGATCCAGAACATCAGATCTGGAGCCTCGAATCCGACGGTGGAAATTGCATATTGAAAAATTTGTGCACCCGAAGCTTAACGACAAAATATTTTACGAAATAGGAGGTATTGAAAGGGAAAGGTGTCAAGTGATGTATGGAATCACTTTTTTTCGGGCAATACCACCTACCCCCAAAATATTTTGTGAA
Organism: Pinus albicaulis; assembly: GCA_034641835.2. Classification (NCBI taxonomy): domain Eukaryota; kingdom Viridiplantae; phylum Streptophyta; class Pinopsida; order Pinales; family Pinaceae; genus Pinus; species Pinus albicaulis. The sequence goes on from JAXQQM020088413.1 coordinate 237,954, forward strand.
AAATGCTGCCATTTTTCCACCATACCATTGCCCTCCTTAAACTAATTTTCACTTTTAATCTCAATCGTCGATCTCTGAGATCGAACGGCTTGTGTTATATTGAAACCCCATTCATTTTCCATTCGTCTATTCTCCCAAATGCTCCATCGAAAGATCTCCACCGTCGATCTCTGAGATTGGACGGTCTTGTTTTAATCTCACCCCCCGTCCATGTCCCACCTAAATTGCCCCTGAAACATTTCATTAAGCAATATTGACCATTGATTGCTCTAATCCAATGGATCCTATTCATCGTGGTGCCCAAACTTCCATTTGCACCTGGTTAGCTACTCTGCCAGGTTTTCCTCCCATTTTTCCACTGCATCCACATTTTTTTCTCATTGCTTCTCCCCCCTCACAAGCCTTTGAAGCAGTCTTTCCCACTCCCTTAGGTTTGTTATGACGTGTTTATCATTTTTTGTAGGTTTAATGGTGTTTTATCTCTATTTTTCCCCACAATCACAGGTAGGTGACAAAAAGATCCAGGGTGACAATCCTGCAACCTAAATATCACGTGGGGGATAAATAAAGGGTTGATTTCAATGCTAACATTCGATGAATCATGATCATCGGCCCACAAAAAAACCCTCCAGATCGGCAAACCCCAGACACTTGTACAGAAGAGCAGAGTTAAAGGATTAAATCATAAGATTGAAGATTAATAGTTTAAATATATTGTTTAAGAGGATAAAGACACAAGACAAAGACAAAGATGGTTTAAAAAGGCTTAATGAAGCCCAAATCCCACATCACAGTTAGATCAGTCGAAGGAAGCCTCCATTGACACATCAGAGGCTAAAATATCCTTTCAGCTACTAAAAGTTCCACCTGCAGCTTCAATAAATCAAAAGAAGGCATAGTTATTGCCCAGTCAGAAGATATTTCCCTAAAGACAGCTGAACAATTATTTCAAACAAAAGGATATATTTTAAAACTGTCAGTAAAGTTATTGTAAAAGATAAAGAAAGCCTTGAAGTCAATCTTTTTTTCCACTAGGCGTAAAAAACGTAAATGGAATAAATGAAACAGAGTTGTAATTCAATGCATTCCTGCCTTATGCCTTGCATGGTTTTCAAGGTTAGGAATTGCATTTAGTATAGAATTAATGATACTCAACCCTAGAAACTCTTCCACCTCCTCATTTCCTTATAAAATCTCCTTGAGGAGCACATTGTAAAGGGTTGGTTGTTGGACTTTTATGTAATATTTGTTGTATCAAATCATTCTTGAGTGTAAATAAGTTCTGAAGATTTGAAGCTCTGTTAAATTATTGAAGAAGTTAGGCTGAGAAGAGAAGTTGAAGCTATGATGAATCATTGGACATTGTAGTTTGTAACTGGATTGGTAATCAATATACAAGCTGATTCTTGGGATCCTGGTCTATATTATTGGTGAAGCACCTCTTACTATTATTGTTTTCCTTTCATGTGTTCCATTTTGTTAACTTTTCTCTGATAAAGAACAACAAGCATAGAGCTAGGATTTACTGCTAAAGCACCCTGCTCTCACTGATAAGCTTTATCTATATGTTTTCTGTTAATTGTGATATTTGAGAATGACTTAAATTAGTTATAAACATTATCAAGAAATGTTTGGTTAGTCCATGTCTTGAAGTACAGAACTTGAAAGGAAGTTCTTGAATGATATTTTCATTACATGCTAAGTAGATTTAAACTAGGAAAGTTTATGGTTTGCCCTGTCTTCTAGTTATTCCTCCAAAGGTTGTTTGAAAGTTTCCCTAAGAGTATGCTGAAAGCAATCCTGGATTTTAATGATATCTGACCTGATCTTAAGTTGCACTTTTTTTCTTATCTGTTTTCATCCCTTCTGAAAGTAGTCTAGTGTGATTACTGGATTGTTGTCTAATAAGTTGGCTTTAATACAAGTTTGTCCAAAGAAGTCTATGGTTAGCCCTGTCCTTTGGCTAGTTTCAAACAATTGCTTAAAAAGGCTTTTCTTGTATGGAAAGTTGATAAATTCTTGTTGAAATGATTGTATTTTTCCACTTTCTCAACACTTTTAATGTTTCACTCCATCATTTAAATCTAAAGGATATTTTGATATAGATGACTTGCCCCTTGGACCACTCTTGAAATTGTTTTACAATTAAACCCTTTTGTTACTCCATTGCCCAATGGATTAAATCTGCTTCACACTAATCCTATATGTTGAACACTTCTCAATATACTTGCATCTTCATCCTTTGAAACTCTTTCATTTTGTGATATTCCACCCAATTAAAGATCATACCCGACCAACCAAACAGATAAAAACCCTTGTTCTTGATAACTAGCCTAATATCATACTAAAAGCGTTAAAGATAAATCAATCATTGCACTTATAGAGATATCCCTCTCTAGATTCAGGAGGGCTAGATCCTAGAATCCCAAAGTGGTTTTTGATGTAGTCTCTGCAACGTTAATTCTTGCCATTCTACTAAATTACAGAGACCTGACATTCTTGGCGAACATACTGGGGATCATCTGAGTAAAATCCTTAAAAAAAAACACTCATTGTTCAGTGCAGTATAAGTATCTTTCTTCAATCACTACCAAAGCAAAGGAATCTCATAGAGTCTTATCAAACCTTTAAGGAATCAACTAGCTAAGCCATAAGAGTAATCTCTACTTGTCTAATCACCATAGATAAGTGTTGAAATAGATTTAGGACCCTCTCATAACCTATAGGACTGAAAAAACTCAGAAAACCCAAAACATTTATACTGGTATATGGTGGTGGACCATAAAACATTTTACCTCCAAAAGAGCTAAAAATTTCCACCTGGTGACTCCACTGGCCTCCAGTAGGCCTAATATCCCTCCATACTTTGTAAATCCCTTTGGGATTGCATTGAGCAAACCAAATCATACTGTTGGTGGACATAAAAATGTAAATCATCCACCCGGCGACTCCACAACTCTTAAAATATCAAATGACTCCACTAGTAGAAGACTCTGAACTGGTTGACAAGATACAGTGACCTCTTTTCTGATTTACAAACATGGATTTAGACATAGACCCAAAATCCAAACTAATGGTCATGATGGAAAAATTGATGTACATGCTTGGAAAGAGAATGGATAGGTATGAAGCTAATTTTAATATTGGTGATCCAGAGCAACCTATGCCTTTCCCGGACCAAACAGAACCTCAACCACTAAAATACATAAACAATGAGAAAGATATGTATGATGAGAAATATTTTAGAGAAAAAAATGAATAAAGCTGTCAAGAAAGTCCTGACATCATACCTCTATCTTGTATAGCACTGTTAAGGGAACTTCATGACCAAAATATAAATACAAATAGTGAGCAGTGCTTTGAGGAAACAAGTAGCCATTTGGAAAACATAGAACCTAGAATAGAGGAAAAACCAACACATATGAGAACTCTCCCTCTATGTTATAACTCATTTCAGAATTTAAGAAGAGGGTGGCATCCTAATAATGTAGAAGAAACAACTCATGAACTCTGTATTCAAATTGAGCATCATAAAAATCATGAGGAGTTGTTTAAAACAGAAGCAGATCAGGAAATAGTAGAAAATCCTCAAGGTTTTCCTTCAACCACAAGCTCTGATTCAATAGAAGGGGCTCAAGATGACATCCAGCCTCAAAACTAGTTAACACAAGAGAAATAAGTTGGTTGTACTTCTGTTTATGCTAAAAGAGAGATCTCCCTTTGACATAAGAAGAAATTGATCAAATACTAAACAAGAAGCCAACCTTCAAACCTTCATTGGAATGAGATAATCATCAACCCAGTGCCTATCCCATAGAACAACTCAATGGCACTCAAGACAAAGAGGAGAGTAAGGAAATTAATGATAAATCTGAAACCATTCCTCTATGGAGTATGAGCTTTGATGGGTCATGTACTAAAACCAGTGTAGGTGCAGGAATATGGCTTTACAATATAGAAAACAATCATTCTGAAGGCCATTCATATAAATTGAATTTTCAATGCACAAGTAACATAGTGGAGTATGAGGCACTTCTTTTAGGGCTGCACTTATTGAAGAAATTAGGAGCCTAGAGGATAACAGTTCATGGCAATGCAGAATTGGAAATTAGGCAACTAAATGAAGAATACATGATTAAACATCCTAGACTTAGAGCCTATAAGGATGATGCCATGGATTTATTAAAATATTTTAAATAATTCCAACTTACCCTTGTTCCTAAAGACCAAATTTTTTTTGCTATGGATTAGCCCTTGTTGTTAGTACATTTCTAAAACCTTGGGAAAGCAAACAATATACAATTCAAGAAAAATTTAGACCAGCTGACCCAAACCATAAAAATTACTGACAAGTCTTTGGGGAAGAAAAACAAATAGAAGACTATCCTACTGAGGATATACCATATTTTCAAGAGAAACCTTCTCCCATTGTTGATATCAATCTATCATCCAAAGAACCTGAATTTACATCAGAAGCAAGCATAGATTTAAGGAAAAAATAAATTTCACTGCTTGTTGATTTTTAGGTAAACAATGATGATGATTTCTAGGGAAATGCTAAAGGTGTAGTCCTCAAGGTTGATGTCTTAGAGGCAGACAATATACCAATCATGGAGGGCCAAGAAGCAAAGAATTCTCATCTTTTCTTTGTTGATCCTATGGAAGAGTGTGTGGAGGCCCCAATTGGCTCAAATTCTCAAGCATGGATCCTTTGCAAGAGCCAAAGACATAAAACGCTGTCACCTTTTGTGATAGCCTTGATTTTAAAGATTAATATTCAATATGTATTGTGTTTACCTATGACTAGTAGCCAGGGTCTCTATTCCTTTCTGTCACTACTCAGTTGGCTACATTGGCATTATTGTACTATATAAAGCTGAACTATTTCAAGAGTTAGAATAGGTTAGATAGGAATGTCAATAAAGCTCAACTTTGAGCATTTAGTTAGTTGTTGATTTTTTTCTTTGAAGGAAAAAGGGAAAAATACAAAAACATTAAAAATAGAAAAGAGGGCAGAATGAAAACAAGAAAGGTATAGCCCCATACCAAAAAAGAGAGACAAAGTCTGAAAGTGTGCAAGCTCAAATGCCACTCCTAAAAACACACTTCTAGTTAGTCATACAGCCTAATCATGACTAATTAGTTTTCAATTTACTACTGATAGGTTAGTGAATTAGATCAGCCAAACATCTCACTCTTGGCTTATCAGTAAGGTAGATTAGGATAGAAAAACAAAGGTTCATACAAATTCAAAATCTGAACCTATGAGTTTCAAAAGAAGAATGGCTCTAATTAGATTAAATGTTGAGCCAAATATAGAGAACAAACTGGTTCTAAAATGCTCAAAACTTGAACCAGAAAAGAAAAAGAAGATAGCTCAAACAAAATAAAAACCAAAGCTGAAGAATAATGAAGCATGTTTTTGATTTCCAGATCTTAAGCCTTCACAATTTTTTTTTTAATTTTCTGCAAATAACAGTCTATGTGCAACTTGTTTTTATGCCATAGACCAACAGCAAGTCAGAATACTTAATCTTCGCTTAGCTTCTTTTAATTTTTTTATTTTAGAATTTAGAGAATAAGGGTCTGTCAGACAGTCTAATCCTGACAGACAGTAGTTAAGTAGAGAAACTTATGAGTTCAATTGCTTAATCTGAACTCATGGAGAAATAAGAGTAGACTTAGACTAGTTTTTTGTTTTTCAAATAAAATGTTGATGAAGAGAGTTTGCTAGCCCAAATGCACTCTGAAAGAAGAAAAAATGTTAGGATCATTAGGAATGGGTAAGTAGAGATGTTGTTTTGATAGAATTCCATTGTTTCATATTGTTTCAAATATTATCAGATCAAAGAAAGGTCAGCCAAAGGAAAGAAAAGTTGATGCCCAATGGATAAGGCACTGGTTTACTGAAAAGCCAGAGATCATTAGTTGAAGTTCTTGACACCTTCAAGAAGATGCCATCCCCATGTGGAGCCACTGTTAGCCACCTATAAAAAATTTTCATACCAAATGGTGGCTAAATCTTTTTTAGCCTTCAAGAGATAGTTTCCTTTGAAAACTTATCATCTTTTGAAGTCTTATGATGTTATTTACCCTTTGAGTTAATCTTCACTATTGTTTCATTGTTAGTCCTAAAGTACCTACTGTTTACCAAGAAAGACTGCTTAAAAACTCCATTTTCCATCATTCCACTCCTCCTTTTCACTCACCAATAACCCCATTTCATCCTTATTTCCTTCATAAAATCCCTCCATTAACCTTCATTTAACCTCCAAGATCATCTCAAAACCCCCTTTAAACCTCATATATTACCTTTATCTAGTTTTAAAACCCTTTCTTCCCTCTATCAGAACCCTTACTTAGCCTTAAAAACCCTATTTTTGGGCCTAAAAATCAGTTTTAGTACTATAAAGTATTTAAGCCCCCAATGGCTTATTCCTTTAGCCCCTTCCTCCATGCATCCTAATGCTTTGCAATCGGGTACTAAAGGGCTCAAAAACCTTTCCCAAACCCCTATTTCCTTTTATTTTTCCATTCCCAACATGTAATATTTTAAATGAATCTCGACCGTTGATCTATAGAGATCAACATCCATCGGGCCACCTTTCCTCTGCCTTTTCAACTCCCATCCCTTTTCTCTTTTCAACATGATCCACTCCTTCCTTTAATCGTGACCGTTCGTTCTTAAGATCCTATGATCGGGATTTAATCCGATAGTCTAAACTCTCCATTTGATAAATCACTCCGCCAAATAACTTTTTCCATTACACGACAAAGTTACTAACACATCCTGCGATCCCACCATCCCTCGTCTGTGCATCTCTCACCCCGTCGCATGCGATATGCACCATAGGATATAGAGCCTCCAATCCATCGGTGGACGTTGCATATCGCAATTTTTTTTGCACCCGAAGCTTAACACCAAATTATTTTGTGAAACAGGTGGTATTGAAAGGGACATGTGTCAAGTGATGTATGGAATTGCATTTTTTCGGGAAATACTGCATACACCCCAAATATTTTGCAAAAACTGTTGTTGTTTTTCCGCCATACCGCTGCCCTCCTTAACCTCATTTTCACTTTTAATCTCAGTCATCGATCTCTGAGATCGAACGGATTTTGTTATATCACAACCCCATTCATTTTCCATTCGTCTATTCTCCCAAACGCTCCATCGAAAGATCTTTGTCGTCGATCTCTGAGATCAGACGATCCTCTTTTAATCTCACCCCCCATCCATGTCCCACCTAACTTGCCCTTGAAACATTTCATCAAGAAATATGAATCGTTGATTACTCTAATCTAATGGCTCTTGCTCGTCATCGCGCCCAAACTTCCATTTGCACCTAGTTAGCTGCTCTGCTGGGGTTTCCTCCCATTTTCTGCTGCATCCACATTTTTTCTCATTGTTCCTCCACCCTCATGAGCCTCTGAAATAGTCTTTCCCACTCCCGCGGGTTTTTTATGATGTGTTTATAATTTTTTGTAGGTTTAATGGTGTTTTATCTCTATTTTTCCCCATAATCACAGGCAGGTGATAGAAAGGTCCAGGGTGACGATCCTGCAACCTAAATATCATGCGGGGGATGAATAAAGGGATGATTTCAATGCTAACAGTCGATGAATCATGATCATCAACCCATGAACAAACCCTCCAGATCAGAAAACCCCATACACCTGTATAGAAGAGCAGAGTTAAAGGATTAAATCATAAGATTGAAGATTAATAGTTTAAATCTACTGTTTAAGAGGATTAAGACACAAGCCGAAGACAAAGATGGTTTAAAAATGCTTAATGAAGCCTAAAGCCCACATCATAGTCAAATCAGTCGAAGGAAGCCTAAATTGCCACATCAGAGGCTAAAATATCCTTTCAGCTACTAAAAGTGCCACCTGCAGCTTCAATAAATAAAAAAAGGCATAGTTATTGCCCAGTCATAAGATATTTGCCTAAAGATAGTTGAACAGTTATTTCAAACAAAAGGATATATTTTAAAACTATCAGTAAAGTTATTGTAAAAGATAAAGAAAGCCTTGAAGTCAATCTTTTTTTCCAATAGGCCTAAAAAACATAAATGGAATAAATGAAATAGAGTTGTAATTCAATGCATTCCTTCCTTATACCTTGCATGGTTTTCAAGGCTAGGAATTGCATTTAGTATATAATTAATGATACTCAACCCTAGAAACTCTTCCACCTCCTCATTTCCTTATAGAATCTCCTTGAGGAGCACATTGTAAAGGGCTAGTTGTTGGAATTGTATGTAATAGTTATTGTATCAAATCATTTTTGAGTGTAAATAAGTTCTAAAGCTCTGAAGCTCTGTTAAGTTATTGAAGAAGTTAGGCTGAGAAGAGAAGTTGAAGGTGTGATTAAGCATTGGACATTGTAGTTTGTAACTAGATCAACAATCAATATACAAGCTGATTCTTGGGATCCTGGTCTATATCATTGGTGAAGTACCTCTTACTGTTATTGTTTTCCTTTCATGTGTTCCATTTGGTTCACTTTTCTTTGATAAAGAATAGAAAGCATAGAGATAGGATTTACTGCTAAAGTACCCTACTCTCACTGATAAGCTTTATCTATATGTTTTCTACTAATTGTGATATTTGAGAATGACTTAAAGTAAGTATAAACATTATCAAGGAATGTTGGTTAGTCCATGTCTTGAAGTGAAAAAATTGAAAGGAAATTCTTGAATGATATTTTCATTACATGCTAAGTAGAGTTAAACTAGGAAAGTTTATGGTTTTCCCTGTCTTCTAGTTCTTCCTCCAAAGGTTGTTTGAAAGTTTCCCTAAGAGTATGTTGAAAGAAAGCATGTATTTTAATGATATATGACTTGATCTTAAGCTTCAATTTTTTTTCTTATCTATTTTCATCCCTTCTGAAAGTAGTCTAGTGTGATTACTGGATTGTTGTCTGATAAGTTAGCTTTAATACAAGCTTTTCCAAAGAAGTCTATGGTTAGCCCTGTCCTTTGGCTGGTTTCAAAATTTTGCTTAAAAAGGCTTTTCATGTATGGAAAGTTGATAAATCCTTGTTGAAATTATTGGCTTTTTCCACTTTCTCAACACTTTTAATGTTCCACTCCGTCATTTAAATCTAAAGGATCTTTTGATATAGATGACTTGCCCCTTGGAACACTCTTGAAATTGTTGTACAATTAAACCCTTCTGTGACTCCATTGCCCAATGGATTAAAGCTGCTTCACACTAATACTATCTACTGAACACTTCTCAATATACTTGCATCTTCATCCTTTGAAACTCTTTCATTTTGTGATATTCCATCCAATTAAAGATCATACCCGACCAAAAAAACAAACAAAAACCCTTATTCTTAATAACCAGCCTAATATCATACTAAAACCCTTAAAGATAAATCAATATTTACACTTATAGAGAGATCCCTCTCTAGATTCAGGAGGGCTAGATCCTAGAATCCCAAAGTGGTTTTTTATGTAGTCTCTGCAGCATTTATTCTTTTCATTTTACTAAATTACCGAGACCTAACACTGCTCACAGGTCACAGGAAAGACCCTCCAATATGCGGGGTGAGGGATTGTAGAGATGGTGACAAAATGTTGTCTAACATTAAGGTTAAGGGTTTGGTCAAGGTTAGGGTTAGGGGTAAGGTTAGGGTAAGTTTAGGGTTAAGGTTAGGGGAAGTTTAAGGTCAAAGTTAGGTTCGGGCAAGGTTAAGGTAAGGTTACGGGTTTATTCAGGTTAAGGTTAAAGTTAAGGGTTTGGTCAAGGTTAGTGTTAGGTTATAGCTAAGGTTAATTTAAGGTTAAGGGTAAAGTTAAGGTTAAGGGTTTGGTCAAGGTTAGGGTTAGGTTAGTTTAAGGTTATGTTAACATTAAGGTCAAGTTTAATGATAAGGTTAAGGTTAAGGTTAATAATTTGGTCAAGGTTAGGTTTATGGTTAAGGTTAAGGGGGTAAGGTTGAGGTTAAGAGTTAGGGTTAAGGTTAAGGTTAGGGGAAGGTTAAGGTTAAGGTTAAGGGTTTGGTCAAGGTTAGGGTTAGGTTATAGTTAAGGCTAAGGCTACGACTTTAGTAAGGTTAAGGTTAAGGTTAAGGGTAAGGTTAAAGTTAAGGTTAAGGGTTTGGTCAAGGTTAGGGTTAGGTTATAGTGAAGGTTAAGTTTAAGTTAAGGGTAAAGTCAAGGTTAGGGTTAACGTTAAGGTTAAGGATAAGGGTAAGGTAAAGGCTAAGGTTACGGGTCTTAACCTTAAACTTCACTATAAACCTTAACCTTAACCTTAAATTTAACTATAAACCTAACCTTAATTTTAACTATAACCTAACCCTAACCTTGACCAAACCCTTAAACTTCAATTTAACTTTAACCTTAACCTTAACTTAACCTTAACCTTAACCTAACCTTAACCTTAACGATAACCTAACCCTAACCTTACCCTAACTATAACCTTAACTATAGCCTAATCCTAACCTTAACCGTACCCTTAACCTTAACCTTAACCTTGACCTTGACCTTAACCTTAACCTTAACCTTAACCTTAACTCAACCTTAACCTTAACCTTAACCTTAAATTTAACTATAAACTAACCTAACCTTGACATTAACTATAACCTAACCCTAACCTTGACCAAACCCTTAACATTAACGTTAACCTTAACCTTCCCCTAAACATAACATTAACCTTAACCTTAACCTTCACCTTAACCTTTAACTTGACTTTACCCTTAACCTAACATTAACCCCTTAACCTTAACCTTAACCTTCCCATAACCATAACCTTAACCTTGAATTCACCTTTAACCTAACCTTAACATTAACCATAACCTAACCCTAACCTTGAGAAAACCTTAACCTTAACTTTAACTTAACCTTAACCTTAACCTTAAACTTCCCATAACCTTAACCCTAACCTTAACCTTAAGCTTAAGCATAAACTTAACCTTCCCATAACCATAACCTTAACCTTGACCTTGACCTTACCCTTGACCTTAACCTTAACTTTAACCTTGACCTTGACCTTAACTTTACACTTAAACTTATCTTAACCTTAACCTAACCTTAACCTTAACTTTAGACTTAACCTTGCCTTAACCATAACCATAACCTAACCTTAACATTACCCTTATCTTAACCTTATCTTAACCATAACCTTAAGCTTAAGCTTATCCTAACCTTAACCTTGACTTTACCCTTAACACAACCTTAACCATAACCTTTTCCTTACCCTTAACCTTAATCTTAAACTTAACCATAACATTAACCTTAACCTTAACTTAACTATAACCTTAACCTTCACCTTAACCTTAACCTTACCCTTGAATTTACCCTTAACTTAAATTTAACCTAACCTTAACCTTAACTTAACCATAAGGTTAAGGTTAAGGTTAAGGGTTTGGTCTGTTAGTGTCAGTCTAATATACTACCATCAGTGATCAAAGATACTCTTTGCATTTACATATTAGGAGTCCCATAATAATCAATTTCACCATTCCGCCAGGTCATAGATTCATTGATGGTAGTAATTTTTATCAGTTCTCCTTCATGAGGTACTTGCTGATTTTCCTTTCTATGATCTTTGGTCATTAGTCACTTTAATTCTCAAAATCATGTCAGTAGGTCATAGGATGGGTCTCATTAGTTTCCAGGGTCTCACCATGGTCAAATTAGTGAGTCAAGTATCAATAATATCAGCAAGGTCATGACGATGACAATAAGCTCAAAGTCACAGCACCAGAAAGAAATCAAAGAGACATTTGTATTCATCTTGATGTAATTTTCACCTCAAAACCATGTTTTGAGGTGAAAATGTGATATTTTTCCTTTACTATCATTTATTATGTAATTTCATATCATCATATGTAATCAGTCACAATTCAGAAGTTGTCATCTCCACAAAAGTAATGTTCCTGCCTTTAGAGAAGTTTTTTGTAGCATTTTCAGTATCAGATCATTTTCAAAGAAGATCCATCAGAAAGAGCCCGAAAAGAGCTTTCCAACGGTATACTACACTCTCAAAACTGACTTCTGAATTGAATTTTATGCTTAAGTGAAGTAAAAGCACTCTATTCCCTAAGTCCCCCCTATTTCCCCTTTTTTTCCTTTTAACTTTATGTTTAAAAGTTTTGATTTTCCCTTTAAAAATCCCTTTCCCCCCCCCTCTGATTATAAAATCGCATTATAAAATACTTTTTAAAAATATATATGCGATTTTATTATTAAACCACTTCCCCTCCATGACCCATTGGACTTTATAATAAGAAGTTGCATATTATAAATCCCCCGCCCCTTTAACCACTTCCCCTTTTTCCATCCCCACCTCGTACATAAAAAAACTTTATGATAAAGTTTCATATTATATATAAACCCCACTGCTTATAAATCGAAATCGCAATGTTTAACAAATCACAACATTTATATTGGATGCTCCGATCGATTCATTGCAAAATTTGCAATGCGATTGATTGCACAAAACTTTTATCACTCCAATCACAACTCACCTCCGATTCCTCGATCACAGTCTCCTCCCGATTGACCTGATCACAAACTCCAAATCACAACTCCCCTCCGATTCCCTGATCGCAGTCTTCTCTGATTGCACGAGCGTGACATCCCCCGATTGAAACCTCTGATCGCTCATCCCACTGTTGATTACCCCCGCCGATCGGATGGCCCACCATAAATCGCAACACTCCCATCGCAACTCCCGATCGCTTTTCCCCTCCGATTGATCGCATCGCAAGTTTTGCGATTGCGATTACTCCCCGCTCCCGATCTCTGATTGCGATTGATCCCGGTCCCACTTTAGCCCTCCGCCTATTAATAAATACCGTCATTCCTTTGTATAACGCGAAAAATCATTTTTCTATTTAATCTTAAGGTATTTCCCCACTCCATTGTGTATTTCTCATCGAACGCAGGCTAATCGCATCGGAACCTTTTGGGGTGTTGTTTAAACAATGATCACCCCTGATCTCCGATTGCGATTACATTGCTATTTCATCCGCCCACCCTGCTCTAAACTCTGATTGCGATTTCTATTTTTTACATCATATCCCTCCACCGGTTCATTCCGATTGCGATTTATATGGGTCCCGCCTTCTTCCCTTCCTCTTTCCCATTAAAAAATTGGTTTCCCTTCACTAAAAGCAGAATTTTCGTTCAAAGCCATTTTTATTTAAAAATTTGGTTTTATTCAAAACAACAAATGGAAAGCAAAGAACAGTCAAAGGCCAAGAGCTCAAAATACAACAAAGATATCTGCAACAGCAGGAAAATAGGATCAGATTGTCTATTCTGTCCTCAGTTACGATTTAAAGGGATCTATGTTGCAGGTTTCCACTCCTTATTGGCTATCAACTAATTCGAGAGGCATAATGTAATGATGCTCCTTCTTATGGGCAGATTGTTATTTTATTTTCCATATTCAGATTTCAATCCTAGAGTTGTTGTAAGAACTCTCCTTTCTATTGATCTACATTTCCACGAATTTTTTCTATTTATTGTATTGTAAATCATTTGTAAGAGGTCGAAGTCTAAGCCTCAGAAAGTAGGGGAATAGTGTGGAAGAACATCTCTGCGCTACATTGTACAATTTGATAGGAATTAGTAAGAGATGCAACTCTGATTTGTGGGGTCCATGTGGTATGAGAGTTAGCATTTGTTTCTTTCCTTTGTTTCATATGTGAATTGTTATGTGTTTCATTCATCCATAAAAATTTCCTTTTGAATGTTTTCAAGATAGAAAGGTAGAATCCATTTTATATGCTCTGGCTTGGGAAATCATTCATGCTCTGTGTTTTTTTTTCTTCTGTTTGAAAAGGATCCATCTATTGTGCCCTTTTTAGCTCCTCACCAGTCTTTCCATCCCATCATTATTAAACCTTAAATGCTAAGTTTCCTGCCTATCTTGCCCCATGAAATATCCCGTGTCTTGATTTAGTTCCTGGTTTCAACTGTCTATATATCTCGTACATCCCTGAAAATTTATTCATTCATTCTATTAAACCTTTTCCATCATTTTATCTAGCCTAATATCAGTCCATTTATTGTGTTCCATTGAATATTATTTTATGGAGAGAGCCCTCTCCTGTCCTTGTAGGGCTAGCTACAAGGATGAGTGTGGTTTAGTTTGTTACCCTGTTTTGCCTTTGTAGCCTGAGGTCCAATTCAGGTGATAACATCTTTGGCAACCATACTGGGGAAGTGTTCAATATTGTTTGTTTGTTAGTGTTATTTGTTTTATAAACTACAGACGGAGCCTGGAGTTATGCCAGGTAGCCTTCGAAATGCACATTGCTTTGCAGGTGCATAAGTAGATAAATGATACTTCAGTCAATCTCTGGCCTAGTCTTTATAGACAATAACATCTGACTTGCAAGATTTTCCCTAGTAGACCAAATAATTCCAGACTTTTGAAAGATGATGTTCAGATTTCTGCTAGGATGCAGAATAATACTTTTATAAAATAGACATTCCACCACACTTGCTTCAAGAAGATACACCAGGGCTAATCCAGATCCAAATCCTCCCCTTGTGTTTGAAAATCCAAATCTTATCCCAAGAATTGTTAGAAGACAAGAAGGATCATTAAGCCCCAGACCCATTTTCAAATCATTTACTTGGCCCAGTGAATGGTTTTTCGTAGAAGATCTTTCCTTTGATGACAATTTTGAGATTTATTTATTTAGGAATAAGTCTAAAAATGACATTGATGATACAATTTTATATCTTGACTTCCTTGTAGATATTGAAGTCCAGAGGGAAAATACCTCAATTGACGATTACATTTTGAGTTCTCCTCAGTCCATCACTGTAACTAATATTCATGAGCCTTCAGAATCATTAGGAACAACATTTTCCTCTCCCAATTCATCAACATTCCCATCAGTTAATTCCCAATTATCATCTCCTCCATTAACACCTCCCTCAAATCCTACAAGTCCTGTCGTCAATCCACCCAGAGTTATGGCTGCCAGGTATGCACCCCTAGTCTTACCCTAGATCCTCAATGATATGCTTTCTGACTATCAAAGCAAAATTCCTATTTTTGATGCCACTCAGAGCATCACGGCTCAGCAACATGTTGACAAAATGAGTGACTTTATTGATTTGCATGAGGTAGAAGCAGAGAATGTAACGATGAGGCGGTTTTTTCAAAGTTTCAGAGGTGAATTCAAAAAGTGGTTTAGAGCCCTACCGCTAGGCACAATTCGTACTTTACAGGAGTTTCATACTCAGTTCCTAGACCGGTGGGAGGTAAAAAAGAACCCACTTCAAATTCTGTCTGAATATGAGAACATTAAAAGGAATGTGGGTGAAACCGTGCAAGATTATTGTTTGAGATTCAATGCTGTATATAATGCTATTCCAACTAATTTGAAACCTCCTGAGGGACTGGCATTGTTAAAATTTCCCGACGGATTTGATGCCGAAATGGCATATCAGCTGCGTGAAAGAGATCCGTCTTCACTTGAATACATGAAAAATATAGTGGTTAATGTTGAAGCAAATCTGCTAGCTAAAAGAGCACGAGCCAGAGCTGAGACAAGATTCACAATAAAAGAGGAGGCCTCCACCTCAGACAGTAAAATGGACAGTCTGATCAGAACGGTGGAGAAAATGGTTGATAGGTTGACCATTGCAGACAGAGCTAAGCCTCATGTTAGAGTCAGCCTTTGCAGCCTTCCTCCAGTGATCAAACATGCTCTTACAAAGTGATTTTAAGGTGTCAAGGTCAAATTTTGTCATTTCAAAGAGTCTTCAAGCAAAATTTGGTCACTAGGCCTTAGGTCTAGGGTTTGTTTTCACGCTTTTCAAAGTTGTCCAAATGTTGGTCCATGTCACCATTCAGCTGAGTGTACCATCATTCAAAGGGTTTTCATCATCATGTCAAGCTCCATCGATTCATTTTACACCTTGTTCATGCTTCAGTTGTGTCTAGGTAAGGTCCATTTCCCTCTCCTAGGGTTTTGGAGGTAATTTCTCTTGGATGGTCAAATCATTAGAAAAACTTGTATCCTGATGTTCATACACCTTCCCCTATCATTAATGTACCTTATTAAACACTTCCCATCACTGAGATCCCCCAAATTCCTCATTTTTGCACAAACCCTAGTTTCTTGCCACAACTTGGCAATTTTCTAGGCTAGGCTTGTGTTTTGCCCTTTTGGACCCCTTCCCCTCACTCAATCTCTTAGATTCCACTTTCCCCTGCTTCCTAACATCCCTCCCTACTTCCAAAAATTTCCCCAAGAATTTAGAAGCCCCTTATCCCCTTCATTTCGCTTCATTTCGACAAAATCCCTTGTTTCACACATCGGGATAAGTTTCACTCAAAAGATGTTTCAGAGAAATAAAAGATGAATTTTGGAAAAATGAGAGAGGTTTGTGTCAAAAACATGCCAAGGAAGAAAACCCTCCTTCACTTTTTACACAGGTGTCATGGTTTTATAGAAATGTCAAAAATACCGTTGTCTCAAGAGAATTGATGCACCTCCTGGGAGTAGTGTTGGGAGATTTGATTTTTTACAGGGAAAATGAGCTCCAAATTGGGAAATTCCACTTGGGTTGGATAGAAAACCTCCAGAGCTTTCCAAAAAGCTATCATGAGCTCAATTTGGATGCCAGGAAGTACCTCAAAATCATGTTGAAAGGCGCGCGACCCACTTGTTTCAGGAGCACCCACTTAAATTTTTGGCTGAATTTTCAACTTCCAGCTCAGATTTTCGGCCAGTTTGGACCAGTTTTGCTTGGGGATGAAATTTTTGAGTTATTATGATGTAAATTTATGTTTGGCATGTAAATTTGGTTCATTTTTACCTATTCTAGAAGATTCACTCTTAAAAAAGTAAAAATCATGTAAATGAATCAGTTTCCACTCTTTTAGAGGCAAGTTGTTAGCTGCCTAGATTTTAGTTCCTTGATTAGAATTTGGTTGAAACTGACCCCTGAAGGAGGAATTCGACTCCTAGAGGTGTGGGAAGGGGTTAGGATGGTCTATATGATGTAATTTCTCAATCATTTTCAGAGGTTGGAAAGGTTGGACTCTTGGGAGACTTTTGGCACCATTGTACATATTTTTTCATATTTTGGCTAAGGAAAGATCAGAGGTTTTGCGGCACTTGTTGGGATCCTTGTGGTGTTTTGTTCTTGATGGTGTTTTCTCTCTGTTTACTGTAATTTTTTCATGTTTAATGTATGCCATTCCTTTCATATGCTTCTGAACTAAATTGAATGAGTAGATGAGGTTGAATCCATTGTTTACCGTGCTCTGCCTTTGAATTCATTTAGTTCTATATGTTTTCGACTGTTTGGAGAGGATCCAAGTTCTTCTTTGCCCTCTTCAGCTCCTCGTCAGTCTAATCTGACCGTATATCCAATCAAAAGCATCAAGACAATCACCTACCTCGCCCCAACTCGAAATCTGCAAAGGTCTGACCTTATCCCCAGACCCAAAATTTGTTTTTCCCCATTCCTCTAGTGAAAAACCCAAAAAATATAAATCAAACATACCTATCTCTTTACTAGCCTAAAATCAATTCCCATTTTAAATCATCTCGCACCCTATTGCACATTTTATCGAGATTGACGGAGAGAGCCCTCTCCTGCCCTCGTAGGGCTAGCTACGAGGCTAAGCGTGGTTTGATGTAGCCTTGAGTTTTACCTTAATTCAGCCTAAGGTAGATTTGAGCGCTAACACCTCAAATAAGAAATCAGAATTTCAGAGGGCAGCAACCGCAATTCAAAATTAAACAGAGAGAGTAGAGAACGCAGGACCAAATTGCACCACCATAGCAGCAAATTAAAACTCCTTTGCAGCAGAACTACATGCAAGGGATAGATTCACATGAAGATGATCCTATGATTGAGGCTAATCACTTTTCCACGGCTGATGGTGTGCCCATTTTCCTTACAGAAGACGAAGAATACACAGTGGTGACTCCAGACATTCAAAAAGACCAAAATTTTATTTTAGCCAATGATACAGTAATGGAAGAAGAGTCCGATGACTATCAAAGAGGGTATATGAACACTCTGTCAGCTTAGCAAAGGCAGTACTCTTTAAGGAATAGAGAGTTTACAGTCAGCCCCATCCAAAAAAGAAAGGAGCTTCAAATGAAAAACGATGCATAGAAGAAGGGAAAGGAGCCAGTTGATCCTTCTTCTAGTAAAGCGCCTGTAGTTGCTAATATAGCCAATGAGAAGAACCAGCAAAACACAGTGAAGGAGCCAACAGAGAAGAAAGACCCGCCCATTAAAAAGGTATAAAAGGCTCCCTCCCTTAATCTAGAAAATGAAATCTCAAAATTAAAAGTGTCTATGCCCCTCACGGAGTTGGTGAATAATAGTGCGTATAAAACTCAGGTGTCCAATGTCTTGCAAATCGATTCTATCTCTGATACGGTCAACATAGAAGACGACTACCCTGAACTTATTTTCGGTCCAGCCACAAAAGAATCTATAGAGAATGAAGTCCCTCCCTTTTACTTGAGTCTTAGAGTACATGATTTTATCCTGCATAACGCTATGTTGGACTCCAGGGCCTCACATAATTTGATGCCCAAAGCTGTCATGGAGAAGCTAGGTCTTGACATCACTTGTAAATATCATGAATTGTATTCCTTCGACTCAATTAGGGTCCACTGTATTGGTTTAATTAAAGATTTGGTAGTGTCTTTAGACCAGATTCCAGCAAAGAATTTCTTGATGGATGTAGTTGTTGCTGATGTCCCACCATGGTTCGGAATGCTCCTATCTAGGTCTTGGGGTGCAAAACTTAAGGTAACCATACAGCGTGATTTCTCTTATGCCACTATCCCTATATTTGGATAGTTGAGGAAGTTGCATAGGGAAAATAAAATGAAGTATATGATTACCAGCAAATATAATCTTGTAAACCATCCCATAAATGCTGCCCATACAGATTTAGAGTCTTTTGTCATGTATTCTGATGGTGGTTTGAATGATGAGAATGTTAAATTGGTACAAGCAGATGAAATATCCGAGATTTTAGAGAATATCAGAGAGGTCCTCAAAAAGGAAAAGGATAAAGCATCAGACACTTCTGAGCCTCCTTCCTGCCAGCAGCAAAGGGACAATGAACAACCAAAAACCAGCCAAGGTAAAGAAGAGAACGAAGAAAATTTCTAGCACCTTCAAGAAGAAGAAGAAGGCCCGTGGAGTATGGATTTTGATGGAGCTGTTGGTAAGGATGGAGTTGGCATTGGAATATGGATTATGATTCCTATTTTTTAGCCTAAGAAGGTTCCTAGTAATGTTAGATTTTGTGCCTATAAGTTAGCTTTTGATTGCTCTAAAAATGAAGCAGAATATGAGGCTTTGATTGCAGGCCTCAAAATTTTGAAGAAGTTGAATGCTAAAAGGATTTCTGTGTATGGCGATTCCAAACTGATAATCAAACAGGTGAAGGGAGAATACTAAGCAAACCATCCAAGATTGAGGGCATACAGAAATGTAGTCTTGGAAATTTTGAAAACATTCCCAGAATATACTTTGACAGCAGTGCCCAGGATGCAGAACGTTATTGCTAATTCTCTCACCACTACTGCAAGTAACTTGAAGATTCCAATGAACTCCAACAATAATTTTGAGATCTATGTCAAACAGAGGCCTGCTGTTCCGAAAAATTTAAGGTATTGGCAAGTATTTTGGGATGATAATGAGATCAATACATTTTTGCAGGGTGATGGAAAATTCAAAGATACTCCAATAGAGGGTGAGTATGAGGTTGATGATCAAGAGTTGGAAGCAAACCAGATGGACATATTGCAGTTAAAGGATAATGTAATTCCTAGAGGTCTCATACCTCTAGAGGAGCTTTTTGATCAGGATGATGTCGCAAAGAAACCAACCTTTGTGCCCACAGAGAAAGGAGTTGAAGACGTGAATATTGGAACAGCCGATCAACCCAAGTTTGTCAAATTATCAAAAGCATTATCCCCTGAGGTAAAGGTGAAGTATGTTAAATTGATTTCTAAGTTTTCTGATGTATTTGCATGGGATTATTCAGATTTGAAAGTGTATGATAAGAACATAATTCAGCATACAATTCCTATCAAACCGGATCAAAATCCTTTCAGATAGATGTTGAGAAGAATCAATCCAAAGCTGCTGCCATCAATTGTAAAGGAGGTAAATAGGTTGTACAAAGAAGGAATCATAGTTCCTATTATATTTTTCGATTGGATTTCAAATTTGGTCCCAGTGCGTAAAAATACTGGAGAAATAAGACTGTGTATTGACTTTCATAACTTGAATAAGGCATCCTTAAAGGATAATTACCCACTTCTGAAAATGGACCATATTCTGCAGAGGGTAGTTGGGGAATCTAGAATGTCACTACTTGATGGCTACTCAGGGTATGACCAGATCTTGGTGCATGAGAAGGACCAAGATAAAACTGCCTTTACAACACCTTGGGGAACCTTCCAGTATGCCAAGATTCCCTTTGGATTGAAGAACATTGGAGCCACTTTCCACGTGCAATGGACATTACTTTTGCAAATGAAAAAGACATTTTTCTTGTTGTTTATTTGGATGACTTGACAGTGTTTTCAGGTTCAGATGATGAGCATTTTCACCATCTAAGAGTGGTTTTTCAGCGTTGTAGAAAGTTTGGGATTTCTCTCAATCCAAAAAAGAGCCTTTTTGCCATGGATGATGGCAAATTGCTCGGGCACATCATCTCCAAAGATAGCATCCACATAGATCTAGATAGAGTGGAGGAAATTCAGCACATAGATCTTCCACGGAACAAGAAAGAGATTCAGGCCTTTAATGGTAAGATGAATTTTTTACGCAGATTTATACCTAATCTGGCTGAGAATTTGAGAGAAATGACCAATACGTTAAAAAAGGACAACACTTTTAAGTGGAGTGAAGAGGCCATTAAATCATTCAATCTGGTAAAGTTAGCTTTTTCTAATGCCCCAGTTCTGATCAGTCCCGACTATACTCAAGATTTTATTATATTTTCGTTTGCATCTGAGCATACTATGGCCGCTATTTTAATGCAAAAGAGAGATGGGGTAGAAAATCCAATCGCTTTTTCCAGTAGGACTATTAGAGATGCTGCTTTAAGATATAATATTATTGAAAAGTAGGTATTGGCTCTTGTCAAGGCATTGAAAGATTTCAGGGTCTATATTCTACATTCACACACTATAGCGTATGTCCCTAACGCAGCAGTCAAGGATGTGCTCATACAAACTGATCCAAAAGGTCGAAGAGGCATATGGATAGCAGCTATGTTGGAATACGATCTGGAGATCAAGCCTACTAAGTTGATCAAAGGCCAAGGTTTGGAAAAATTGATGGCCCAATCAAATCTGTGTGCTTTAGATATAAACCTCATTTCAGCAATGTCGGAAGAGGAAGATGAAGGTTTGTTGGTTCCCATTTCAGATATTTTTCTGCAGTCCCTTTAGTATTCAGATATTGTGTATGTTCTTCATCATCTCTCACCTCCTCTAGGCATGTCCAAGAGTAAAGGTAGATCTTTGAAACTCAGATCTGCAAAGTATTGTATTTTTAATAACGCTTTATTTTGGAAGGATCCGAGAGGCATTCTGCTAAATTTCATGGTTGAAGAAGAAGCTCAGAAATTAATGCATGATTTCCATAAAGGCGACTGTGGTGGTCATCTGTTTTGGAAAACTACAACGAACAAGGTATTGAGAGCCGGGTATTATTGGCCCACGTTGTTTTCCGTTTTATGTAAAACAGTGATGAATTATCACGAATGTTAAATCCTCCAAGGGAAGAAGAAATTGCTTCCACTTCCTTTGAAACTTGTTTCAGTGAACGCGCCCTTTCAGCAGTGGGGGCTCGATTTTATAGGAGAAATTCACCCCGCGTCCTCAGCACAACATCGATGGATACTGACCGGGATAGATTATTTCAAGAAATGGATCGAGGCCATCCCTACCAGGCAAGCAACAGACACGGTAATTATTCAATTCTTGGAATCAAATATCTTATCCCGTTTTGGTTTTCCATGTAAAATTTTGACAGATAATGCAGTCACGTTCAGATCAAAGAAAATAGTTGATTTCTATGATAAATACAACATTGTGCTGGGCCATTCAATAGCATATTATCCACAAGGCAACGGCCTGGCAGAATCATCCAAAAAGTCACTGATGAATATAATTAAGAAAATATTTGAGGCAAACAAAAGAAATTGGCACCGGAAGCTTATCAATGCACTATGGGAAGACAGAGTCAGCAGTAAAAATTCAATAGGTATATCACCTTTTGAGCTGGTTTATGGTACAGATGTTGTCTTTCCTAATTCTCTTACAGTTCCAGTTATGAGATTATTACAAGAAGTTGGCAGTGAATATGATGACAATCAGCGAAGAATCAACCAGATGATTCACCTTCAAAAAACAAGAGAAGAAGTGTCACAGAAAACAAGTCAGTTGCAGGAAAAAATTAAAAAGATCTATGACTGGAAGACTAAAGCAGAAAATTTTCAGTTGGATGATGTAGTGTTGAAATGGGATGCAAGAAATGAAGACAAAGGGAAACACGGTAAATTCGACAACCTTTGAAAGGGTCCATACAGAATTACAACATACAGGGGTCAGAATGCTTTCTTTCTTTTACAAATGGATGGCCAAGATTGTCCTGGAGGAGCAGTAAATGGTAGGATATTGAAGCACTACCATTGTTGAAGACATGGATCAGAAACTATCTCATCATCATTGTATATACCATTTTATTTTCTCCAAAAGTAGAGTTCAAAATGCATAGTCATTGAAGTTTGGGGCCCGAGGTGAAGGCTATAAAACTTGGATGATATGGGTATAGTTTGGTTATATTTCAGCTTTCAGTCTTAGTCTAGAGTCAGAGTCAGTTTGCATTTGTGTCAGTTTTCAATATTATTGACTCCATGCCCAATGGATAAAGGCTACTTGGTCTACGGTGTTCTTGGCACCTCCAAGGAGCTACCATCCCCATTGGAGCCAATGTTAGTGTCATTCTAGTTATACTGCCATCAGTGATCAAAGTTATTCTTTGCATTTGCATATTAGGAGTTTTCACCATTTCTCTAGGTCATAGATTCATTGATGGTAGTAATTTTTATTAGTTCTCCCTCATGAGGTACTTGCTGATTTTCCTTTCTAGGATCTTTGGTCATTAGTCACTTTAATTATCAAAATCATGTCAGTAGGTCATATGATGTGTCTCATTAGTTTCCAGGGTCTCACCATGGTCATATTAGTGAGTCAAGTATCAATAATATCAGCAAGGTCATGAGGATGCCAATAAGCTCAAAGTCACAGCACCAGAAAGAAATCAAAGAGACATTTATATTCATTTTGATGTAATTTTCACCTCAAAACCATGTTTTGAGGTGAAAACGTGATATTTTTCCTTTACTATCATTTATTATGTAATTTCATATCATCATATGTAATAAGTCACAATTCAGAAGCTGTAATCTCCACAAAAGTAATGTTCCTACCTTCAGAGAAGTTTTCAGCAACATTTTTAGTGCTAGATCATCTTCAAAGTAGATCCATCAGAAAGAGCCTGAAAAGATCTTTCCAATGGTATACTACACTCTCAAACCTGACTTCTGAATTGAATTTTATGCTTAAGTGAAGTAAAATCCCTCTATTCCCTAAGTCCTCCCTATTTCCCCTTTTTTTTCTTTTAACTTTATGTTTGAAAGTTTTGATTTTCCCTTTAAAAATCCCTTTTCCCCCCCTCTGATTATAAAATCGCATTATAAATTCCTTCTTAAAAATATATATGTGATTTTATTATTAAACCACTTCCCCTCCATGACCCATTGGACTTTATAATAAAAAGTTCCATATTATAAAGCCCCCACCCATTTAACCACTTCCCCTTTTTCCATCCCCGCCATGTACATAACAAAACTTTATGATAAAGTTTCATATTATATATAAACCCCGATACTTATAAATCGCAATCGCAACGTTTAACAAATTGTAACATTTATACCGGATGCTCTGATTGGTTCATCGCAAAATTTGCGATGCGATTGATCACACAAAACTACGATCACTCCAATTGCAACTCCCCTCCGATTCCCCGATTGCGGTCTTCTCCGATTGCACGATCGCGACATCCCCCGATTGAAACCTCCGATCGCTCATCCCATCGTTGATTACCCCCACCGATTAGATGGCCCACCATAAATCACAACACTCCCATTGCAACTCCCAATCGCTTTTCCACTCCAATTGATTGCATCGCAAGTTTTGCGATTGCGATTACTCCTCGCTCCCAATCTCTGATTGCGATTGACCCCGATCCCACTTTAGCCCTCCGCCTATTAATAAATACTGTCATCCCTTTGTATAAAGAGAAAAATCATTTTTCTGTTTACTCTTAAGGGATTTCCCCGCTCCATTGTGTATTTCTCATTGGACCCAGGCTAATCGCATCGGAACCTTTTGGGGTGTTGTTTCAACAATGATCACCCTTGATCTCCGATTGCGATTACATTGTTATTTCATCTGCCCACCCTGCTCTAAACTCCGATTGTGATTTCTGTTTGTTATGTTATATCCCTCCACCAGTTCATTTCGATTGCGATTTATATGGGTCTTGCCTTCTTCCCTTCCTCTTTCCCATTAAAAAAATGGTTTTCCTTCACTAAAAGAAGAATTTTCGTTCAAAGCCATTTTTACTTAAAAAGTTGGTTTTATTCAAAACAACAAATGGAAAGCAAAGAACAGTCAAAGGCCGAGAGCTCAAAATACAACAAAGATATCTGCAACAGTAGGAAAATAGGATCAGATTGTCTATTCTGTCCTCAGTTATGATTTAAAGGGATCTATGTTGCAGGTTTCCACTCCTTATTGGCTATCAACTAATTTGAGAGGCATAATGTAATGATGCTCCTTCTGATGGTCAGATTGTTGTTTTTCTTTTCCATATTCAGATTTCAGTTCTAGAGTTGTTGTAACAACTCTCCTTTCTGTTGATGTACATTTCCATGAATTTTTTCTATTTATTGTATTGTAAATCATTTGTAAGAGGTTGAAGTCTAAGTCTCAGAAAGTAGGGGAATAGTGTGGAAGAACATCTCTGCGCTACATTGTACAGTTTGACAGGAATTAATAAGAGATGCAGTTCTGATTTGTGGGATCCATGTGGTATGAGAGTTAGCATTTGATTCTTTCCTTCGTTTCATATGTGAATTGTTATGTTTTTCATTCATCCATAAACATTTCCTTTTGAGTGTTTTCAAGATAGAAAGGTAGAATCCATTTTATATGCTCTGCCTTGGGAAATCATTCATGCTCTGTGTTTTTTTTTTCTTCTGTTTGAAAAGGATCCATCTATTGTGCCCTTTTCAGCTCCTCACCAGTCTTTCCGTCCCATCCTTATTAAACCTTAAATGCTAAGTTTCCTGCCTATCTTGCCCCATGAAATATCCTGTGTCCTAATTTAATTCCTAGTTTCAACTGTCTCTATATCTCGCACATCCCTGAAAATTTATTCATTCATTCTATTAAACCTTTTCCATCATTTTATCTAGCCTAATATCAGTCCATTTATTGTGTTCCATTGAATATTATTTTACGGAGAGAGCCCTCTCCTATCCTTGTAGGGCTAGCTACAAGGCTGAGCGTGGTTTAGTTTGTTACCCTGTTTTGCCTTTGCAGCCTGTGGTCCAATTCAGGTGCTAACATGGTCAAGCTCAGGGTTAGGTTATAGTCAAGGTTAAGGTTATGGTTAAGGCAGGGTTAAGATAAGGTTAAGGGTAAGGTTGAAGTTAAGGTTAGGTTAAGGTTATGGTTGATGTTAGGTTAAGGTTAGGTTAAGGGTAAAGTTAAGGTTATGGTTAGGGTTAAGGTTAGGGTAAGGTTAGGATTAGGTTAAGGTTAAGGTTATGTAAAGGTTAAGGTTAAGGTTAAGATTAAGGTTAAGGTTAAGGGTTTGGTAAAGGTTAAGGTTAGCTTATAGTTAAGGTCAAGGTTAACGTTAGGTTATGGTTAAGCTTAAGATTAAGGCTATGGAAAGGTTAATGTTAAGGTTAATGTTAAGTGAAAGTTAAAGTTAAGGTTTGGTCAAGGTTAGGGTTAGGTTGTAGTTAAGGTCAAGGTTAAGGTTAGGTTAAGGTTAAGGTTATGGTTTTAGTCAGGTTAAGGTTAAGGTTAAGGTTAAAGTTAGGCTAAGAGTAAAGTCAAGGTGAAGGTTAGGGTTAGGTTAAGGGTAAGATAACGTTAAGGTTAAGGTTAAGGTTAGGTTAAGGTCAAGGTCAAGGTTTAGGTTAAGGTTAAGGTCAAAGTTAAGGGTAAGGTTAAGGTTATGGTTAGGGTAAGGTTATGGTTAAGGTTAATGTTAATGTTAAGCTTAAGGTTGAGGTTAAGGGTTTAATTAAGGTTAAGGTTATGTTAAGGTTAAGTTTAATGTTAAGGGTTTGGTCAAGGTTAGGGTTAGGTTATAGTTAAGGTCAAGGTTAAGGTTATGGTTAAGGTAAGGTTAAGATAAGGTTAAGGGTAAGGCTAAGGTTAAGGTTAGGCTAATTTTATGGTTAATCTAAGGTTAAGGGTAAAGTTAACGTTAAGTTTAGTTTAGGTTAAGATTAAGCTTAAGGTTAAGATAAGGTTAAGTTTAAGGTTAGGTTAAGGTTAAGGTTTAAGGTTACAGGTCTTAACATCAACCTTCACTATAACCTACCCTTAACATTAACCTTTACCTAACATTAACCTTAACCTTAACCATAACATTAACCTTAAACTTGACCTTAACTATAACCTTAACCTTAACCAAACCCTTAATCCTAACCTTAACTTAAACTTAACCTTAACCTTAACCTAACCTTAACCTTGACCTTAACTATAACATAACCCTAACCTTGACCATAAACTTAACCTAACCTTAACCTTGAATTTACCCTTAACCCTAACCCTAACCATAACCTTTACCTTAACATAACCTTAACCTTAACCTTTACCTTAACATAACCTTAACCTAACTAAACCCGTATCTTGAACCTTAAACTAACCTGAACTTTGATTTTACCCTTAACCCTAACCTGAACCATAACCTTTACCTTAACGTAACCTTAACCTTACCCTTACCTTAACCTTGACTTTACCCTTAACCTTATCTTAACCTTAACCTTAACCTTAACTTTATCCTTAACCTTACCCTAATCTTAACCTTAACCTAACCTTAACCTTAACCTTAACCTTAACCTTAACTTTAACCTTAACCTAACTAATCCCACAACCTTAAACTTAACCTCAACTTTAAACTTACCCTTATCTTAACCTTAAGGGTAAATTTAAGGTTAAGGTTAAGGTTTGGGTTTAGTCAGGTTAAGGTTAAGGTTAAGGTTAACCTAACCTTAACCTTATCTTAACCTTAACCTTATCCTTAACCTTAACTTTAACCTTACCCTTACCGTAACCTTAAGGGTAAAGTATGGTAAAGTAAGGTTTAGTTAAGGTTAGGGTTAGGGTTAGGTTATAGTTAAGGTTAAGGTTAGGTTAAGTGTAAGGTTAAGGTTAAGATGATGATTAAGTTTAAGTTTAAGGTTAAGGTTAGTTTACGTTAAGGTAAGGTTAAGGTTAAAGTTAAGGTTATGGTTATGGGAAGTTTAGGTAAAGGTTAAGGTTATGGGAAGGTTAAGGTTAACGTTAGGTTAAGGTAAGATTAAGGTTAAGGTTAAGGTCAAGGTCAAGGTCAAGGTCAAGGTTAAGGTTAGGTTAAGGTTAAGGATAAAGTGAAGGACATTAGCCTAATATTAACCTTAACGTAACCTTAACCTTAACTTTAACCTAACTATAACCTTACCCGTAACCTTAAAATTAACCTAACCTTAACCTTAACCCTAATATTAACCATAAATTTATCCTTAACCTAACCTTAACCTTAACCTTAACCTTAACCTTATCTTAACCTTAGCCTATCCTTAACCTTGACTTTACCCTTAACGTAACCGTAACCTTAACCTTATCTTAACCTTAACCCAACCTTAACCTTAACTATAACCTTAACCTTAACCTTCCCATAACCATAACCTTAACCTTGACTTTACCCATAACCTAATCTTAACCTTAACCTTAACCTCACTAAACCCATAACCTTAACCTTAACCTAACCTTAACCTTGACCTTAACTATAACCTAACCCTAACCTTAACCCTTACCTTACCCATAACTTTAACCTTAAGGTTAGGGTTAAGGATAAGGTTAAGTTTAAGGTTAAGATAAGGATAAGGTTAAGGTTAAGGTTAGGTTTAGGTTAAGGTTATCGGTAAGGGTTTGGTCAAGTTTAAGGTTAGGTTATAGTTAAGGTCAAGGTTAAGGTTATGGGAAGGTTAAGGTTAAGGTTAAGGTTAAGGTTTGGTCAACCTTAACCTTAACCTAACATTAACCTTGACCTTAACTATAACCTAACCCTAACCTTAACCCTTACCTTACCCATAACTTTAACCTTAAGGTTAGGGTTAAGGCTAAGGTTAAGGTTAAGGTTAAGATAAGGATAAGGTTAAGGTTAAGGTTAGGTTTAGGTTAAGGTTATCGGTAAGGGTTTGGTCAAGTTTAAGGTTAGGTTATAGTTAAGGTCAAGGTTAAGGTTATGGGAAGGTTAAGGTTAAGGTTAAGGTTAAGGTTTGGTCAAGTTTAGGGTGTTAGCGCTCAAATCTACCTTAGGCTGAAATAAGGTGAAACTCAAGGCTACATCAAACCACGCTCAGCCTCATAGCTAG
Source organism: Pinus albicaulis (assembly GCA_034641835.2). Classification (NCBI taxonomy): domain Eukaryota; kingdom Viridiplantae; phylum Streptophyta; class Pinopsida; order Pinales; family Pinaceae; genus Pinus; species Pinus albicaulis. The sequence continues at coordinate 266,670 of JAXQQM020088413.1, forward strand.
CCCTACGAGGACAGGAGAGGGCTCTCTCCGGGTCTATCTCGGAAAATGTTTTCAGAGGGGCTGAGATGACTTAAAATGAACAATGAATACTGATTTTAGGCTAGTAAAGAGATAGGAATGTTTGATTTTGGTTTTTGGTTTTTCGTTGGAGAAATGGGAAAAAACAATTTTGGGTCTGGGGATAAGGTCAGATCTTTGCAGATTTCGAGTTGGGGCGAGGTAGGCAATAGTCTTAATGCTTTTGATTGGATATATGGATGGATTAGAATGAAAAGGAGCTGAAAAGGGCAAGGATGAACATGGATCCTTTTCAAACAGGCGAAAACATGAAAAACTAAATGAATTCAAAGGCAGAGCACTGTGAACAATGGATTCAACCTCATCTACTCATTCATTTAATTTAAGAAGCATAAGTGAGAAATGGCATACATTAAACATGAAGGAAATTACAATAAACTGAGAGAAAACACCATTAAGAACTGAAATCCACAAGAATCCCAACAGGTGCTGCAAAACCTCTGATCTTTCCTTAGCCAAAATATGAAAAATATGTACAATGTGTGCCAAAGTTTCCCAAGAGTCCAACCTGTATAATGTCTCACAAATTACAATATATAGATCACTATAACCCCTCCCCACACCTCTACGGGTCGAAATCATCCTTCTAGGAGTAGTTCCAACAAATTCTAATCAAGGAGCTAAAATCTAGGCAGCTAACAACTTGCCTCTAAAAGAGTGGAAACTGATTCATTTACATGATTTTCACTTTTTTGAGAGTGAATATTCTAGAATAGGTAAAAATGAGCCAAAGTTACATGAAAACCATCAATTTACATCATGAAAACCCAAAAATTTCATCCACAAGCAAAACTGGTCCCAACTGGTCGAATTTCTGAGCTGGAAGTTGAAAATTCAGCCAAAAATCTATGTGGGTAGCGCGCCTGAGTTGAGTGGGTAGTGCGCCTTTAAGCCTGATTTTGAGGCACTTCGCGGCATCCAAATTGAGCTCATGATATCTCGTTGGAAAGCCCTAGATGTTGGCTATCCAACCCAAGTGGAATTTCTCCATTTGGATCTCATTTTCCCCTCCAAAACTGCATTCTCCCATAAGTACTTCCTGCTGGTGCAAAAGGTGGCAGCAAGGTGGTTTTCATGGTGTTTTTGAGCTTTTTGACCATCAAGAATCTGATGAAATGCTTCAGAAATGCCTGAGGATGCATAAATTACCATGAAAAATCCAAAAATGCAAAGATTTCCTTCAGCAAGTGTCCCGAAAAAAAGTGAGCATATGGACGCGCTACCCGTATAGCTGAAAAACCTGTTTTTAGACCAAAATATTTCAAAATGACAAAAATTTCTCCGAATTTGCTTAAATTCGGAGTGAAGACCCTCCATCATGTATCATGCCTAGCCAATGAAGCCTCGGCCAAAATCTGGAGTGGATCAGGCCTTTTCCGCCGTTTTAGTTCTTCGCTCAACCTCCTCTTCAGAATCTTCATTCTCGCTTTGCAGACATGCATGCGAGCCCAATAATGGCCTTTCATGTGACGAAGCATGTATTTCTCTCTATTGGCCTTTGCCAAAAACTTATCCAGATGAATGTTAACATGCGTGAGTTCAGTCTCTCGCTCAACTGGTGTCATATCACCTGGTCTCTTCCGGGCCAATTGTCGATCCTCACGGATTCGACGCAGCTCATAAAGTGTGTGCTCATCCTCTAGCTATTTGTTGCGCTGCTCCAGATATTTTATCACCCACTGAGCCTTCTACAATTTATCTTTCAGCGTGTCATTCTCGGCCCTTTGCTCCTGGATGATCTCCCTCAGTTTCGAGCTAGGAGAGCTCGCATCAACATCAATGATCGTGAAATCTGTGTCCCGGCCTCCTGATGGGCCCTCATCATGCATGGGCTTCTTGCCCCTGTCCTGGATCTGTACCTGTGCTGAAGAAGAAGGTGAGACCCCTTCCACATCATGTGGAGATAATACTCGCTCTGCTGATGAAGTCGGCAAGACCCCTTCCACCCTGGGTGGAGATAATACTCGCCGTGTAGCTGCAAATAAGGCCCTGTGGCCGCGCTGATATGTCACAAACAATGGAGTGCTGATATGCTCAATCTCAGGAATGCCCGGCTGGTGTGAAGGCTCTCCCGCATCATGAACTACCTCGGGAGGCGGCTGTGATGCTGTGAAAAAGTCGCGGGAGATGAAATCCTCCCAAGCGATGCCCTGCTGTGCCAACTGATGTAACACTATGATCTTGATCAAAGCGTAATGATATATACTTCTATGCTGCTGTGCTGGGCTCTTCTTCTGTACAAAAATCATCATCCTCTCTATGTTGCGATACATGAAGTACGGAATGTTCATCATACGTACCCTCGTGAAGTGCATCAACAAACAAACATGGTACGCAAAGAGACGCGAGAATCTGCCCTCGCAACTGAAATACCAAATGATGAGTTTCATCGGTGGTGCAAACTCATCCCTCAGGAATCTGAAAGGAAAAAATCTGCCCAAGTGCCTCATATACCCAGGTTTGATGTATGGCTCATAGTGGAATTTCTATAACTGCTGATGTTTGTTCCATTCCTCTCCCAGATTTGGTATGCCAGTGGCCTGAGCAATAGTCATTGGTGACAGAATGAAATCTACTCTAGCGAGATTTACACAGCCATCATGTAAATGTAGAACAAACAGACGAGCTAGTTCACGATGAAGCTGGGTTTGTGAAATCATTTCACAGAATCGAAAACATGACTGAACCCGAAAACAATCCATTGCAAGCGGACATGCCTGCAATTGAGCCAAAGAAGTAGGCTCCTCCCTGAGATGTTTACCACCTTTTCCACCTCTGTGAGGCCTCCGTGGCACATTACCCTCTGTTGTGGAATCACTATCCGACTCCTGCTCATAAACTGACTCTGTCTCTGACATGGCTTTGAACAAGATATTTGTAATATGGATGTTGATATAGGTGCAGTGAAAGCAAAGTTTTAATGTATGTTCAAAACCCAATAGATGTCACCCATGTACCCAAGTATCACAGGAAAACAAAATCATAATGAGGATGACTCTGTTTTAATGGCATAAAAACTATCACTGTTTCGATCATAAGTGAGTTTGACAAATGAAAACCAAATGCAGATGCATGGTACAATTTTATAATGATGGCCAAAATTTGTCAAAGGGGCAACAAGTATGGGATTGTGTTTTATGAACTGGAGCATAGGGACAACATGACAATAACCATAGTGATACAAATAACCATGACAGTGGCAATATTATGGTGATGGCAGCAGTGATAAAATGATAAAAGAGGGTGTGAGGATGATATACACAACGTGCTATGACATGAGCATTTTTACCATTCAAGAGTTTTCAAACTTTTCATAAAACTGTCCATATATTTCCAAAAACCCTTGAGGAATTATTTTGCATGTGAATGTAGGGTTTATATATTCTTCTCCAAACATGGCCTCTTTCCCAACATCAAAATCATCACAAGCATGATAAAAATCTACTGAGCAATGATAAAAACCTGTTTGCAATTTGCTAGAGTCGATTTGAATCAAAACTGGGCGCAAAACACAAATTTCTGGGCTTTGTTGCTAAGTGGGTAGCGCCCCTGCCCAATGGGTAGCGCGCACCAAGTCGGTAGCTCCCGTTCAATTTAACACTGGCCGTGGCGCTCAAGTGGGTAGTGCGCACCAAGTGGGTAGCGCTCACCTCAAGTGGGTAGCGCACACCTCCAAACACTGTCCACAGTTATAAAAACTTGGTTTCGGCCTTCAAGAACTCGACTTCGACCTCTGCCTTGCGGATCTCTTGCAAATGAGATTGTTTGCCATGTTTATATATGAAGTAAATATCTCATCAAATCAAATTGCTTTTCAAATTTGTTTGATAACCCACTTTATAATGTTTTTGGCATTTTGACATTTGGTCTATTAATACAATGCTTTGCTTTGGCTTTTCTGAATTTTGGACTGAAAATGCTTGTTGTCTTTTGTAGGGATGCAGCACTGTGGCTTTGGAAAAGATCAGAGGCTTGCACTAAGGCTTTCTGATAATGAAATAAATACAATTCTTACAAAAATGAAATTAGACAATTTCTAGTTCCAAAACAGAGTTTTGGACTAGAAATGTCTTCAAATGCTTTTGATGATAAAAATGTGAAATCAAAACTTACGAAACCAACCTCATGGCCTGCGGGCTTTATGACATGTATGCAAAAGACTCGAAAACCCTAGACTCTAGGACTAAAGACTTCTTAAACGAAACTGATATTTAATGACCATGAATGAAATGATGATGAACTTCAGTAACTTTTGAGGAATTTTTAAATAGCCCTGCAGGTACAAGCATGAGGAAACACATGACAACCAGACCCCCTCGTCAGTCAGTGGCATGCTCCTAGCGAAATGCAACGAAGTGGAACAAGCGAGAAACCTAAGAATGAATATGCAAAAAGCAAAATGATCTCTGATGGAGGGCTGTAAGGACCGACTCTAACATTGGCTCCAATGGGGATGGTGGCTCCATGGAGATGCCAAGAACGGCAGATCTCTAGGGGAGTCAGACAGTGCCTTCATCCATTGGGCGATGGAGTCATTATTTCAACAGATAAAACAAAAAATTTTGACATTTTTATTGACTGTAAACCTGACTGAAAAGCGACTGAAACTTGACCAAAACTGACTCGATTTTTAAACTAAAAAGACTGATAAAACTGACTTGACGAACTTCAAACCAACCAACCTCTATCTCCAGAATTATAGCCTTCGCTCCGGGCCCCAGACTGAAGATGAGAGATCAGTACACACTTGCAATAAAACAGAAATAAAATGATATATACAATGATGATGAAATCAGCAGAAAATACTCAGAAGTGGTATCGCTTCAGCAACCGACCATTGATCGGTCCTCCAGGATAATCATCTCCATTCATTTCCTTGAGAATAAAGGCATTTTGACCACGATACGATGCAATCTTAAAAGCACCCTTCCATAGGTTTTCAAATTTACCGTGCTTTCCCTTATCTTCATTCCGAGCATCCCATTTCAAAACCACCTCATCCAACTGAAACTTATCTGCTTTTGCCTTTCTGTCGTAAATCTTCTTTATGTGCTCTTGCAACTTGAAATTATTTTGAAATACCTCTTCCCATGTCTGCTGTAAATGAATCATCTGATTAATCCTCCGCTGCATGGGATCTTCCTCGTTACCAGCTTCCTGAAGCAATTTGACCACCGGGACAGCAAGTGAAGTAGGAAAAACCATATCTATTCCGTACACCAACTCGAAAGGAGACATGCCAATAGACTTTTTCTGACTTACCCTATCAGCCCACAGTGCATTCACTAACTTCTTGTGCCAGCCCTTTTTGTTGATTTCCAGCAATTTCTTAATGATATTCACCAAGGATTTATTTGAAGATTTCGCCAAGCCATTCCCTTGTGGATGGTAGGCAGTCGAATGTCCCAAACTAATATTATACTTATATAAAAATTAAACCATCCTTTTAGACTTGAAGGCTACTGCATTATCTGTGATTATTTTACTAGGACACCCAAAACGTGACAGAATATTGTTCTCAAGAAAAGAGATAATTACCGCATCTGTGGCTTGTCAAGTGGGAATCTCCTCAATCCATTTTGTGAAGTAGTCCGTAGCTGTCAATATCCATCTATGCTGTCCGGAAGATGCTGGGTGGATTTCCCTGATAAAATCCAATCCCCACTACTGGAATGGTGCACTAACTTCGATTGGTTTGAGAGGAAAAGGCTATAGTTTCTGCTTCCCTTCGAAAATTTGACACTCATGACAATTCTTAACAGCCTTAAATACATCAGAAAACAAAGAAGGCAAATAATACCCTGCCCTTAGAATCTTATTCGCTGTGGTCTTCCAAAACAAATGGCCTCTGCAGTCACCTTTGTGAAAGTCCTCCAGAACTCTTTGAGCTTCCTCCTCTACCAAACAATTCAACAACACTCCCCCAGGGTCTTTCCAATACAATGCAGAATTCAATATACAAAATTTTGTAGCTCTCAACTTCAATGTTCTACTCTTATTTCTAGGCATCTCAGGAGGTGAAGACAAATTCTGAAGCACGTATAAAATGTCAGCATACCAAGGGGAAGAAACAAAAATATCAGATACCTGAACTGACGTACTTTCCTCATCTTCATCGGACATGGCAGCGATCAAATTTATATCTAGAGCATGCAGATTTGTTTCAGCCATGAGCTTGGTGAGTCCTTGTCCTTTAATCAGCTTGGTCGGTTTAATCTCCACATCGTATTCTAACAACGTAGTGATCCACTTACCCCGTCTTCCCTCTGGATCTGCCTGTACCAAAACATATTTAACCGCTGCGTTAGGAACGTATGCTATAATGTGGGAATGCAGTATATACACACAGAAATCTTTCAAGGCCTTTACAAGCGCAAGTGCTTGTTTCTCAATAATGTTGTATTTCAATGCTCCGTCCCTTATAATCCGACTCAAAAAAGCAATGGGCTTCTCAACTCCATCCCTTTTTTGCATTAAAACAACTGCCAATGTGTGCTCAGAAGCAAAAGAAAACAAAATGAAGTCATGTGTGTAGTCCGGGCTGATTAAAATAGGGGCTGAAGAAAGAGCTAACTTTACCAAATTGAATTATTTCACCGCCTCTTCTGTCCACCTTACCTGATTGTCCTTTTTCAGCATGTTCGTGATTTCTCTAAGATGCTCTGCAAGATTTGGAATGAAACGACGCAGAAAATTCATTTTACCATTAAATAACTGTATTTATTTCTTGTTCCGAGGCTGTTCAATCTGCTGTATGGCTTCAACACGTGCAGGGTCAACTCGAATGCCATCTTTCGATATGATGTGGCCAAGGAGCTTGCCTTCATCCATGGCAAAAAGACTCTTTTTCGGATTCAGCGAAATTCCATATTTTATGCACTTCTGGAAAGCAATTTTCAAATGATATAAATGTTCCTCATCAGAATTTGAAAACACAGTTAAATCATCAAGGTAAACAACCAAAAATACATCTTTCTCGTTGGCAAAAGCCATGTCCATTGGACGTTGAAAGGTGGCGCCTGCATTCTTCAAACCAAACGACATTTTTGCATAATGAAACGTTCCCCAAGGAGTGGTGAACACAGTCTTATCACGATCATCTTCATGCACTAAAATCTGATTATAACCTGAGTATCCGTCGAGTAGTGACATCCTTGATGCTCCAACTACTCGCTGCAATATATGATCCATTTTTGGCAGCGGATAATTGTCTTTTAATGATACCTTATTCAAATTTCTGAAATCGATACATAAACGGATCTCACCTGTTTTTTTTCTCATGGGCACCAAATTTGATATCCAATCTGAAAATCGGATAGGCACAATAATTCCTGACTTATACAACCTGTTTACCTCTTTTTCGATCGAAGGCAGCAGCTTTGGATTGATTCTCCTCAACTTTTGACGGAAGGGCTTCTGATTTGGTTTGATGGCGATAGTATGCTGAATGATGTTAGTGTCATATGTTTTTAGATCTGAGTAATCCCACGCAAAAGCATCAGAAAATGAAGACAACAATTTCACATACTCTGCCTTTACCTTTGGTGACAATGACTTTGATAACTTAACCATCTTGGGATTCTCAGCTGTCCCAATATTTACCTCTTCTACCCCTTTCTCAGTTGGCCTCAATGTCGGTTTGCGGGCTACATCATCTTGATCAAACAGTTCTTCCAAAGGAATCAATCCCTTAGGAATGATGTTATCCTTAAGTTGCAGCACTTCCATTTGGTTTATTTGTATGTCATCATTACCGTCATCATGTTCTGTATCTATGGAGTTGTCTTTAAACTTACCCTTATTCTGCAGAAATTCACTAATCTCCTCATCATCCTGAAAGACTTGCCAACATCACTGATTGTCTGGAACGGTGGGGCGGTGTTTCACATGAATCTCGAACTTGTTGCTGGAATTCATTGGAATTTTTAAATTGCTTGCTACCTTAGCAAGTCCATCAGCAACACCATTTTGTATGCGAGGCACACATGTCAAGGTATGATCAGAAAATAATTTCAGAATGTCTAAAACTGCATTACGGTAAGCCCTCATGCGAGGATGCTTGGCCTGAAACTCACCTTTAACCTGCTTTATCACCAACTATGAATCACCATACACTGCAATCCTTTTCGCTTTCTGCTTCTTAAGAATCTTAAGGCCAACAATTATAGCCTCATATTCCGCTTCATTATTAGAACAGTCAAATGCAAGCTTGTAGGAACACACTCTGACATTGCTTGGAACCTTATCCGGAGTGGAAAATGGACTACGAATCCAAACACCAATTCCAGCACCGTCACTGCCCACTGCACCATCAAAATCCATGGTCCAAAGACCATCTTCATCATCCTCTAAATGCTGAAATTGCATCAGTTCTGTTTTTTCTGTTTGCTGCCCATTCTCTTCAGCTGATTGCTCCATAGTAGCTTGTTTTTCTCTTCTTTCTTTTTGCAGAACTTCTCTAAAATTCTCAGTGATTTCTGGTATATCTTTCACCTGAAATAATTGACTATCTATATCATTAAAACTATCAGCAAATAAAACAAATGATTCTAAGTCGGTATGTACATAATTTACAGGATGATTGATAGGCTTCTCCTTGCTAGTTATCATGTATTTCATCTTCTTCTCTCGATATAACTTTCTCATTTGACCGAAGACTGGAATTGTAGCATAAGAGAAATCTAACTGAAGTGTACCTTTCAACTTTTCCCCCCAAGATCTTGAAAGGAGCATACCAAATCGCGGAGGAATGTCCGCCACCACCACGTCCATTAAGACATTCTTTGCTGGAATTTGATCTAAGCTTACAACCAAATCTTTGATGAGTCCTATACACCTCACACGTCTGGAATCAAATGAATACAAATCATGATATTTTCTTGTAATGTCTAGTCCCAACTTTTCCATGATCGCCTTTGGCATCAAATTGTGCGAAGCACCCGAATCGAACATGGCATTGTGCAAAACATATTCATGCAACCTCAAACTGATATAAAAGGGAGGAACATCACTGTCAGGGGACTCACCATCTAATGCAGGCCCGAAAATCAACTCTGGCTGATCGTCTTCAACATTTACCGTGTCAAACATTGGATCAAAATTCAGAATTTTGGAGACTTGTCCTCGGTAGCTGCTGTTCTTCATGATTTCTGTCAAAGGAATAGATACTTTCAGTTTGGAAATTTCATTTTCCAAACTAAATGCTGAAACTCTTTCAACTTCTTTGACCGGAACTTCCTTCTTTTCAGCCTTATCCTTCATTATACTTGACTGATTTGTCTTTTCTGTTGATGATGGTTTCCTAGCTGCGGGATCAATTGTCTCTTTTCCTTTCTTCTGTGGTATAGGTGAATCCATCTTCAGTGCTGAAGCCTCTTTTATTTTCTGAATTGGATTTATGGGCACATCTCTGTTTCTCAATGAGTACTGCTTCTGTTGAGCAGACAAAGCATTCAGATATCCTCTTTGGTAATCATCTGATTCTTCCTCTAAATCTGCATCATTTGCTAAAATGAAATCCTCATCTTTCTGTGCAGATGAACTTTCTCCATATTCTTCATCCTCAGTGATGTAAATAGGCAGATCATCGGGAGTAAATAAATGGTTTTGCTCACCTACTACATCATCATCATCGTCTGAATCTTGACTCACAAAATTCCGCAAAAGAGGAGTTTTAATCTGCTGCTGGGTTGCCGGCTCTTGTGCTCTCTGTTCACGCTGCTTAATTCTGAACTGTGGCTGCTGCTGGCCACGGTAGTTGGGATTACGAATCTGCGTTTCTGGCTTATCAAGCGTCATTCTTTTGAACATTTTTTCCATCTCACGAAGCCAGTGCGGTTCTGATGCAGATGTGGAAGCCTCTTCTTTTATAGTCACTCTTTTCTCTGCTTTCAACCGGGCTCTCTTATCATTCAGATTCGCCTCAACACTAACAGAAATCTTCTGCATATCTTCTAAGGTAGGCGGATCTCTGTCTCGTAGCGAATAAGCCATCTCCGGATCAAAACCATCCGGGAATTTAAGAAGAGCTGACTTCTTAGACGGTCTTAAGTCATCTGGAATTGCATTATACACTGTATTGAATCTGATAATATAATCCTGAACAGACTCACCAGGATTACGTTTGATGTTTGTGTACTCTGAAGTAATCTGCAGCGGATCTTTTTTCATCTCCCACCGATCTAAAAAATGTGTCTGAAGGTCTTGCAATGTATTGATACTTCTGGCCGGTAAAGCTTTGAACCATTTACGAACCTCTCCTCCAAAATTCTGGGCAAACAATCTCATTGAAACATTTTCTGCATCAATTTCATGCAGGTCCAAAAAGTCTGTCATCCAGACAATATGCTGCTGAGCTGATATACTCTGTGGTGTACCATCAAATATGGGAATCTTGCTCTGGTAATCAGTAGGCATAGCATCTAAATTGGCTGGCAAAACAAGAGGTGCAAATCTGGCTGCCATGACTCTTGGCGGATTGATAATCTGCTGTCTAGGAGAAACAGGAGGACTGGGAGCAGAAGGTGAATGAGGTGTATGCGGTGGAGACGGAGGAGAAACTACAGTTGATTGCTGATCAGAAATCTCAGGCTGAACGGGAATGGTAGGAATAAAGGAAGGTTCAGTGGGAATCCGTGAACTAGATGCAAATTCAGATGGTCCAAGAGTTTGTGAAGCAGATTCAGTGAATTCGGGAGTGTTGGTAGCCACAACGGAATTTTGAAACTGTCTATCCAAGTGATATGAAACAAATCTGTATTGCAAATCTTCAACAAACAATGGATCCGGAACTAATCTTGATAATTCAGTTTCAGAAAAATTTACGAATAAGGATGTTTCAAATCGTGCATCAAAAGGAATTTCGTCAACATATATAATTTTCACAGGACAGGATGCAGATCTAGAAAGCAATTTGGAACTTCCAAAACTCACTTGAATTTCTCTTTCAGAACTTTCTTGACTTCCTTGTCTTCTAAGGATCCTAGGAATCAGATTTGGATTTTCAAATATTGTTGGCAGATCAGGGTCAGGATTTGACCTAGTATTCCTTCTTGAAGCCAGTGTATTAATCTTCTCGGGATAAATTTCAAGGAACACAATCAATTATCTTCAGCCTTTCGACTTCTAGACTCAATCATCCAAAGGTCTAGAACGAACAAGTATACTGGGGTAATTTTCAAATCAAGTGCTGCATTCACAAGCTTACCGGAGATCGACTGAAGCAGCGTTTATCTACTACCGCTTATGCATAGCAAAAGCGTTTCGAAAGCTACGTGGCGTGACTTCAGACTCCGTCTAAGACTTATGAAACAAACACATCAACAAGAAAACCATTGAGATTTTGTACTTCCCAATATGGTCGCCACTATGTTAGCGCTCAAATCTACCTTAGGTTGAAATAAGGTGAAACTCAAGGCTACATCAAACCACGCTCATCCTCGTAGCTAGCCCTACGAGGATAGGAGAGGGCTCTCTCCGGGTCTATCTCAGAAAATTCTTTCAGAGGGGCTGAGATGACTTAAAATGAACAATGAATACTGATTTTAGGCTAATAAAGAGATAGGAATGTTTGATTTTGATTTTTGGGTTTTCGTTGGAGAAATGGGAAAAAAAAAATTTGGGTCCGGGGATAAGGTCAGATCTTTGCAGATTTCGAGTTGGGGCGAGGTAGGCAATAGTCTTAATGCTTTTGATTGGATATATGGATGGATCAGAATGAAAAGGAGATGAAAAGGGAAAGGATGAACATGGATCCTTTTCAAACAGGCGAAAACATGAAAAACTAAATGAATTCAAAGGCAGAGCACTGTGAACAATGGATTCAACCTCATCTACTCATTCATTTAATTTAAGAAGCATAAGTAAGAAATGGCATACATTAAACATGAAGGAACTTACAATAAACTGAGAGAAAACACCATTAAGAACTGAAAGCCACAAGAATCCCAACAGGTGCTACAAAACCTCTGATCTTTCCTTAGCCAAAATATGAAAAATATGTACAATGTGTGCCAAAGTTTCCCAAGAGTCCAACCTGTAGAATGTCTCACAAATTACAATATATAGATCACTCTAACCCCTCCCCACACCTCTAGGTGTCTAAATCCTCCTTCTAGGAGCATTTCCAACAAATTCTAATCAAGGAGCTAAAATCTAGGCAGCTAACAACTTGCCTCTAAAAGAGTGGAAACTGATTCATTTACATGATTTTCACTTTTTTGAGAGTGAATCTTCTAGAATAGGTAAAAATGAGCCAAAGTTACATGCCAACCATCAATTTACATCATGAAAACCCAAAAATTTCATCCACAAGCAAAAATGGTCCCAACTGGTCGAATTTCTGAGCTGGAAGTTGAAAATTCAGCCAAAAATCTATGTGGGTAGCGCGCCTGAGCTGAGTGGGTATCGCGCCTTTCAGCCTGATTTTGAGGAACTTCCCGGCATCCAAATTGAGCTCATGATAGCTCGTTAGAAAGCCCTGGATGTTGGCTATCCAACCCAAGTGGAATTTCTCCATTTGGAGCTCATTTTCCCCTCCAAAACGTCATTCTCCCTGCAGTACTTCCTGCTGGTGCAAAAGGTGGCAGCAAGTTGGTTTTCATGGTGTTTTTGAGCTTTTTGACCATCCAGAATCTGATGAAATGGTTCGGAAATTCCTGAGGATGCATAACTTACCATGAAAAATCCAAAAATGAAAATATTTCCTTCAGCAAGTGTCCCGAAAAAAATTGAGCATATGGATGCGCTACCCGTATAGCTGAAAAACCTGTTTTTAGACCAAAATATTTCAAAATGACAAAAATTTCTCCGAATTTGCTCAAATTCGGAGTGAAGACCCTCCATCATGTATCATGCCCAGCCAATGAAGCCTCAGCCAAAATCTGGAGTGGATTAGGCCTTTTCTGCCGTTTTATTGCTTCGCTCAACCTCCTCTTCAGAATCTTCATTCTCGCTTTGCAGACATGCATGCGAGCCCAATAATGGCCTTTCATGTGACGAAGCATGTATTTATCTCTATTGGCCTTTGCCAACAACTTCTCCAGATGAATTTTAACATGCGTGAGTTCAGTCTCTCGCTCAACTGGTGTCATATCACCTGGTCTCTTCCAGGCAAATTGTCGATCCTCACGGATTCAACGCAACTCATAAAGTGTGTGCTCATCCTCTAGATGTTTTTTGCACTCCTCCATATAGTTTATCACCCATTGAGCCTTCTGCAGTTTATCTTTCAGCGTGTCATTCTCGGCCCTTTGCTCCTGGATGATCTCCCTCAGTTTCGAGCTAGGAGAGCTCGCATCAACATCAATGATTGTGAAATCTGTGTCCCGGCCTCCTGATGGGCCCTCATCATGCATGGGATTCTTGCCCCTATCCTAGATCTGTACCTATGTTGAAGAAGAAGGCGAGACCCCTTCCACATCATGTGGAGATAATACTCGCTCTACTGATGAAGTCGGCAAGACCCCTTCCACCCTGGGTGGAGATAATACTCGCCATGTAGCTGCAAATAAGGCCTTGTGGCCTCGGTGATATGTCACAAACAATGGAGCGCTGATATGCTCAATCTCAGAAATGCCAGGCTGGTGTGAACGCTCCCCCGCATCATGAACTACCTCGGGAGGCGGCTGAGACGCTGTGAAAAAGTCACGGGAGATGAAATCCTCCCAAGCGATGCCCTGCTGTGCCAACTGATGTAACACTATGATCTTGATCAAAGCGTAATGATATATACTTCTATGCTGCTGTGCTGGGCTCTTCTTTTGTACAAAAATCATCATCCTCTCTATGTTGCGATACATGAAATACAGAATGTTCATCATACGTACCCTTGTGAAGTGCATCAACAAACGAACATGGTACGCAAAGAGACGCGCGAATCTGCCCTCGCAACTGAAATACCGAATGATGAGTTTCATCAGCGGTGCAAACTCATCCCTCAGGAATCTGAAAGGTAAAACTCTGCCCAAGTGCCTCATATACCCAGGTTTGATGTATGGCTCATAGTGGGATTTCTCTAAATGCTGACGTTTGTTCCATTCCTCTCCTAGATTTGGTATACCAGTGGCCTGAGCAATAGTCATTGGTGAGAGAAAGAAATCTACTCCAGCGAGATTTACACGGCCATTACGTAAATGAAGAACAAACAGACGAGCTAGTTCACGATGAAACTGGGTTTGTGAAATCATTTCACAGAATCGAAAACATGACTGAACCCAAAAACAATCCATTGCAAGCGGACATGCCTGCAATTGAGCCAAAGAAGTAGGCTCCTCCCTGAGATGTTTACCACCTTTGCCACCTCTGTGAGGCCTCCATGGCACATTACCCTCTGTTGTGGAATCACTATCCGACTCTTGCTCATAAACTGACTCTGTCTCTGACATGGCTTTGAACAAGATATTTTGTAATATGGATGTTGATATAGGTGCAGTGAAAGCAAAGTTTTAATGTATGTTCAAAACCCAATAGATGTCACCCATGCACCCAAGTATTACAAGAAAACAAAATCATAATGAGGATGGCTCTGTTTTAATGGCATAAACACTATCACTGTTTTGATCACAAGTTTGACAAATGAATACCAAATGCAGATGTATGGTATAATTTTATAATGATGGCCAAAATTTGTCAAAGGGGCAACAAGTATGGGACTGTGTTTTATGAACTGGAGAATAGGGACAACATGAAAATAACCATAGTGACACAAATGGCCATGACAGTGGAAATATTATGGTGATGACAGCAGTGATAAGATTATGGTGATGGAGGCTATAGACTAGTCAACATAAGACTGTGCAAAAACATGAAAGGGCATGACAGCAGTGATAAGATGATAACTGAGGGCGTGAGGATCATGTACACAACGTGCCAGGGCATGAGCATATTTACCATTCACAAAAGTTTTCAAAATTTTCATAAAACTGTCCATATATTCTCAAAACCCTTAAGGAATTAATTTGCATGTGAATGTAGGGTTTATACATTTCTCTCCAAGCATGGCCTGTTTCCCAACATCAATAACATCACAACCATTGTTAAAAATCTACTGAGCAATGATAAAAACCTGTTTGCAAGTTGCTGGAGTCGATTTGAAACAAAATTGGGCGCAAAACAAAAATTTCTGGGCTCTGTTGCTGTGTGGGTAACGCCCCTGCCCAATGGGTAACGCGCACCAAGTGGGTAGCGCCTGTGTTATTTAACACTGGCCGTGGCGTTCAAGTGGGTAGCGCGCACCAAGTGGGTAGCGTGCACCACGTATGGGTAGCGCGCACTCCAAACTCTGTCCACAACTATGAAATCACAGCTTCGGCCTTCAAGAACTCAATTTCGACTTCTGCCTTGCGGATTTTTTGCAAATAATTTTGTTTTCCATGTTTATATATGAAGAAAATATCTCACCAAATCAGATTTGATTTCAAATTTGTTTGATAACCCACTTTCATAATGTTTGGCATTTTGACATTTGGTCATTTAATACAATGTTTCTCTTTTGGCTTTTCTGAGTTTTGGACTAAAAATACTTGTTTGTCTTTTGCAGGGATGCGGCACTTGGCTTTGGAAAAGATCAGAGGCTTGCAATGAAGCTTCTTATGATGAAATAAATACAATTATTACAAACATGAAATTAGACAATTTCTAGTTCCAAAACAGAGTTTTGGACTAGAAATTCAAATGCTTTTGATGATAAAAATGTGAAATAGAAAACTTGCGAAACCAACCTCATGGCCTACGGGCTTTATGACATGTATGCAAAGGACTTGAAAACCCTAGACTCTAGGACTAAAGACTTTTTTTAATGAAAACAATCATTAATGACTATGAATGAAATGACGATGAACTTCAGTGATTTTTGAGGAATTTTTAAATAGCCCTGCAGGTACAAGCATGAGGAAACACATGACAACCAGACCCCCTCGTCAGTCAATGGCATGCTCCTAGCAAAATGCAACGAAGTGGAACAAGCGAGACACCTAAGAATGAATATGCAAAAAGCGAAATGATCTCCGACGGAGGGCTGTAAGGACCGACTCTAACATTAGCTCCAATGGGGATGGTGGCTCCATGGAGATGCCAAGAACGGCAGATCTTTGGGGGAGTCAGACAGTGCCTTCATCCATTGGGAAATGGAGTCATTATTTCAACAAATAAAACAAAACTTTCGAAACATTTATTGACTGCAAACTTGACTGAAAAGCGACTGAAACTTGACCAAAACTGACTCGATTCTAAAACTGAAAAGACTGATAAAACTGACTTGACAAACTTCAAATGAACCAACCTCCATCTCCAGAATTATAGCCTTCGCTCCGGGCCCCAGACTGAAGATGAGAGATCAGTACACACTTGCAATAAAACAGAAGTAAAACGATATATACAATGATGATGAAATCAGCAGAAAATACTCAGAAGTGGTATCGCTTTAGCAGCCGACCATTGATCGGCCCTCCAGGACAATCATCTCCATTCATTTCCTTGAGAAGAAAGGCATTTTGACCACGATACGCTGCAATCTTAAAAGGACCCTTCCATAAGTTTTCAAATTTACCGTGCTTTCCCTTATCTTCATTCCGAGCATCCCATTTCAAAACCACCTCATCCAACTGAAACTTATCTGCTTTTGCCTTTCTGTCGTAGATCTTCTTTATGCGCTCCTGCAACTTGAAAGTATTTTGAAATACCTCCTCCCGTGTCTGCTGTAAATGAATCATCTGATTAATTCTCCGCTGCATGGGATCTTCCTCACTACCAGCTTCCTGAAGCAATTTGACCACCGGGACAGCAAGTGAAGTAGGAAAAACCGTATCTGTTCCGTACACCAGCTCGAAAGGAGACATGCCAATAGACTTTTTCTGACTTACCCTATCAGCCCATAGTGCATTCACTAATTTCTTGTGCCAGCCCTTTTTGTTGATTTCCAGCAATTTCTTAATGATATTCACCAAGGACTTATTTGAAGATTCCACCAAGCCATTTCCTTGCGGATGGTAGGCGGTCGAATGTCCCAAGCTGATATTGTACTTATAACAAAATTCAACCATCCTTTTAGAATTGAAGGCCGCTGCATTATCTGTGATTATCTTACTAGGACACCCAAAACGTGACAAAATATTGTTTTCAAGAAAAGAGATAATTACCGCATCCGTGGCCTGTCGAGTGGGAATCGCCTCGATCCACTTTGTGAAGTAGTCCGTAGCTGTCAATATCCATCTATGCTGTCCGGAAGATGCTGGGTGGATTTCCCCGATGAAATCCAATCCCCACTGCTGGAATGGTGCACTAACTTCAATTGGTTTGAGAGGAAAAGGCTGTAGTTTCTGCTTCCCTTCGAAAATTTGACACTCGTGACAATTCTTAACAGCCTTATATACATCAGAAAACAAAGAAGGCCAATAGTAACCTGCCCTTAGAATCTTATTTTCTGTGGTCTTCCAAAACAAATGGCCTCCGCAGTCACCTCTATGAAAGTCCTCCAAAACTCTTTTGGCTTCCTCCTTTACCAAACAATTCAACAACACTCCCCCAGGGTCTTTCCAATACAATGTAGAATTCAGTATACAAAATTTTGCAGCTCTCAACTTCAATGTTCTACTCTTATTTCTAGGCATCCCGGGAGGTGGAGACAAATTCTGAAGCACGTATAAAATGTCAGCATACCAAGGGGAAGAAACAAAAATATCAGATACCTGAACTGACGTGCTTTCCTCATCTTCATCGGACATGGCAGCGATCAAATTTATATCTAGAGCATGCAGATTTGTTTCAGCCATGAGCTTGGCGAGTCCTTGTCCTTTAATCAGCTTGGTCGGTTTAATCTCCACATCGTATTCTAACAAGGCAGCGATCCACTTACCCCGTCTTCCCTCTGGATCTGCCTGTACCAAAACATCTTTAACTGCTGTGTTAGGAACGTATGCTATAATGTGGGAATGCAGTATATACACACGGAAATCTTTCAAGGCCTTTACAAGCGCAAGTGCTTGTTTCTCAATAATGTTGTATTTCAATGCTCCATCCCTTATAATCCGACTGAAAAAAGCAATGGGCTTCTCAACTCCATCCCTTTTTTGCATTAAAACAGCTGCCAATGTGTGCTCAGAAGCAAAAGAAAACAAAATGAAGTCCTGTGTGTAGTCCGGGCTGATTAAAATAGGGGCTGAAGAAAGAGCTAACTTTACCAAATTGAATTATTTCACCGCCTCTTCTATCCACTTTACCTAACTGTTCTTTTTCAGCATGTTCGTGATTTCTCTAAGATGCTCTGCAAGATTTGGAATGAAACGACGCAGAAAATTCATTTTACCATTAAATGACTGTATTTCTTTCTTGTTCCGGGGTTGTTCAATCTGCTGTATGGCTTCAACACGTGTAGGGTCAACACGGATGCCATCTTTCGATATGATGTGGCCAAGGAGCTTGCCTTCATCCATGGCAAAAAGACTCTTTTTCGGATTCAGCGAAATGCCATATTTTTTGCACTTCTGGAAAACAATTTTCAAATGATATAAATGTTCCTCATCAGAATTTGAAAACACAGTTAAATCATCAAGGTAGACAACCAAAAATACATCTTTCTCGTTGGCAAAAGCCATGTCCATTGCACGCTGAAAGGTGGCGCCTGCATTCTTCAAACCAAACGGCATTTTTGCATAATGAAACGTTCCCCATGGAGTGGTGAACGCAGTCTTGTCACGATCATCTTCATGCACTAAAATCTGTTTATAACATGAATAGCCGTCGAGTAGTGACATCCTTGATGCTCCAACTACTCGCTGCAAGATATGGTCCATTTTTGGCAGCGGATAATTGTCTTTTAGTGATACCTTATTCAAATTTCTGAAATCGATACATAAACGGATCTCACCTGTTTTCTTTCTCACAGGCACCAAATTTGATATCCAATCTGAAAATCGGATAGGCACAATGATTCCTGACTTATACAACCTGTTTACCTCTTTTTCAATCGATGGTAGCAACTTTGGATTGATTCTCCTCAACTTTTGACGAAAAGGCTTCTGATTTGGTTTAATGGGGATAGTATGCTGAATGATATTAGTGTCATATGTTTTTAGATCTGAGTAATCCCACGCAAAAGCATCAGAAAATGAAGACAACAATTTCACATACTCAGCCCTTACCTTTGGTGACAATGACTTTGATAACTTTACCATCTTGGGATTCTCAGCTGTCCCAATATTTACCTCCTCAACACCTTTTTCAGTCGGCCTCAATGTCGGTTTGCGGGCTACATCGTCTTGGTCAAACAGTTCTTCCAAAGGAATCAATCCTTTAGGAATGATGTTATCTTTAAGTTGCAGCACTTCCATTTGATTTATTTGTATGTCATCATTACCATCATCATGTTCTGTATCTATGGAGGTGTCTTTAAACTTACCCTTATTCTGCAGAAAATCACTAATCTCCTCGTCATCCTGAAAGACTTGCCAACATCGCTGATTGTCTGGAATGGTGGGGCGATGTTTCACATGAATCTCGAACTTGTTGCTGGAGTTCATTGGAATTTTTAAATTGCTTGTTGCTTTAGCAAGTCCATCAGCAACACCATTTTGTATGCGAGGCACACATGTCAAGGTATGATCAGAAAATAACTTCAGAATATCTAAAACTGCATTACGGTAAGCCCTCATGCGAGGATGCTTGGCCTGAAACTCACCTTTAACCTGCTTTATCACCAACTCTGAATCACCATACACTGCAATCCTTTTTGCTTTCAGCTTCTTAAGAATCTTAAGGCCAGCAATTAGAGCCTCATATTCCGCTTCATTATTAGAACAGTCAAATGCAAGCTTGTAGGAACACACTCTGACATTGCTTGGAACCTTATCAGAAGCGGAAAATGGACTACGAATCCAAACACCAAATCCAGCACCGTCACTGCCCACTGCGCCATCAAAATACATGGTCCAAAGACCGTCTTCATCGTCCTCTAAATGCTGAAATTGCGCCGGCTCTGTTTTTTCTGTTTGCTGCCCATTGTCTTTAGCTGATTGCTCCACAGTAGCTTGTTTTTCTCTTCTTTATTTTTGCAGAACTTCTCTAAAATTCTCAGTGATTTCTGGTATATCTTCTGCCTGAACTAATTGACTATCTATATCATTAAAACTATCAGCAAGCAACACAAATGACTCTAAGTCGGTATGTACATAATTTACAGGATGATTGATTGGCTTCTCTTTGCTAGTTATCATGTATTTCATCTTCTGCTCTCGATATAACTTTCTCATTTGACCGAAGACTGGAATTGTAGCATAAGAGAAATCTAACTGAAGTGTACCTTTCAACTTTTCCCCCCAAGATCTCGAAAGGAGCATACCAAATCGCGGAGGAATGTCAGCCACCACCACGTCCATTAAAACATTCTTTGCTGGAATTTGATCTAAGCTTACAACCAAATATTTGATGAGTCCTATACACCTCACACGACTGGAATCAAATGAATACAAATCATGATATTTTCTTGTAATGTCTAGTCCCAACTTTTCCATGATCACCTTTGGCATCAAATTGTGCGAAGCACCCGAATCGAACATGGCATTGTGTAAAACATATTCATGCAACCTCAAACTGATATAAAAGGGAGGAACATCACTGTCAGGGGACTCACCATCTAATGCAGGCCCGAAAATCAATTCTGGCTGATCATCCTCAACATTTACTGTATCGAACATTGGATCAAAGTTCAGAATTTTGGAGACTTGACCGCGGTAGCTGCTGTTCTTCATGATTTCTGTCAAAGGAATAGATATTTTTAATTTGGAAATTTCATTTTCCAAACTAAATGCTGAAACTCTTTCAACCTCTTTGACCAGAGCTTCCTTCTTTTCAGCCTTATCTTTCACTATGTTTGGCTGATTTACCTTTTCTGCTGATGATACTTTACTAGATGCGGGATCAATTGTCTCTTTTCCTTTCTTCTGTGGTATCGGTGAATCTGCCTTTGGTGCTGAAGCTTCTTTTCGTTTCTGAATTAGATTTATGGGCACATCTCGGTTTCTCAATGAGTATTGCTTCTTTTGAGAGAACAAAGCATTCAAATATCCTCTTTGGTAATCATCTGACTCTTCCTCTAAATCTGCATCATTTGCTAAAATGAAATCTTCATCTTTCTGTGCAGTTGAACTTTCTCCATATTCTTCATCCTCAGTAATATAAATAGGCAGATCGTCGGGAGTGAAGAAATGATTTTTCTCACCTGCTACATCATCATCATCGTCTGAATCTTGACTCACAAAATTATGCAAAAGAGGTGTCTTGATCTGCTGCTGGGCTGCCGGCTCTTGTGGTCTTTGTTCACGCTGCTTTATTCTAAACTGTGGCTGCTGCTGGCCACGATAGTTTGGATTCTGAATCTGCATTTCTGGTTTGTCAAGTGTCATCCTTTTGAACATTTTTTCCATCTCACGAAGCAAGTGTTGTTCGGATGTAGATGTGGAAGGCTCTTCCTTTATAGTCACTCTTTTCTCTGCTTTCAACCGTGCTCTCTTATCGTTCAGATTCGCCTCAACACTAACAGCAATCTTCTGCATATCTTCTAAGGTAGGCGGATCTCTGTCACGTAGCGAATAAGCCATCTCCGGATCGAAACCATCCGGGAATTTAAGAAGAGCTGACTTTTTAGACGGTCTTAAGTCATCTGGAATTGCATTATACACTGTATTGAATCTGATAATATAATCCTGAACGGACTCACCAGGATTACGCTTGATGTTTGTGTACTCTGAAGTGATCTGCAGCGGATCTTTTTTCATCTCCCATCGATCTAAAAATTGTGTCTGAAGCTCTTGCAATGTATTGATACTTCTGGCCTGTAGAGCTCTGAACCATTTACGAACCTCTCCTCCAAAATTCTGGGCAAACAATCTCATTGAAACATTTTCTGCATCAACTTCATGCAGGTCCAAAAAGTCTGTCATCCAGACAATATGCTGCTGAGCTGATATACTCTGTGGTGTGCCATCAAATATGGGAATCTTGCTCTGGTAATCAGCAGGCATAGGATCTAAATTGGCCGGCAAAGCAAGAGGTGCAAATCTGGATGCCATGACTCTTGGCGGATTTATAATCTGCTGTCTCGGAGAAACAGGAGGACTGGGAGTAGTAGGTGAACGAGGTGTATGCGGTGGAGATGGAGGAGAAACTACTGCTGATTGTTGATCAGAAATCTCAGGCTGAACGGGAATGGTAGGGATAAAGGAAGGTTCAGTGGGAATCCGTGAACTAGATGCAACTTCAGATGGTCCAAGAGTTTGTGAAGCAGATTCAGTGAATTCGGGAATGTTGGTAGCCACAATGGAATTTTGCAACTGTCTTTCCAAGTGATATGAAGCAAATATGAATTGCAAATCTTTGAAAAACAATGGATCTGGAACTAATCTTGATAATTCAGTTTCAGAAAAATTTACAAATAAGGATGTTTCAAATCGTTCATCAAAAGGAATTTCGTCAACATATATAATTTTCGTATCGGTGAATCTGCCTTTGGTGCTGAAGCTTCTTTTTGTTTCTGAATTGGATTTATGGGCACATCTCGGTTTCTCAATGAGTATTGTTTCTGTTGAGCGGACAAAGAATTCAAATATCCTCTTTGGTAATCATCTGACTCTTCCTCTAACTCCACATCATTTGCTAAAATGAAATCTTCATCTTTCTGTGTAGCTGAACTTTCTCCATATTCTTCATCCTCAGTAATATAAATAGGCAAATCATCGAGAGTGAAGAAATGATTTTGCTCACCTGCTACATCATCATCATCGTCTGAATCTTGACTCACAAAATTCTGCAAAAGAGGTGTCTTGATCTGCTGCTGGGCTGCCGGCTCTTGTGGTCTTTGTTCACGCTACTTTATTCTCAACTGTGGCTGCTGCTGGCCACGATAGTTTGGATTCCGAATCTGCATTTCTGGTTTGTCAAGTGTCATCCTTTTGAACATTTTTTCCATCTCACGAAGCAAGTGTTGTTCAGATGTATATGAGGAAGGCTCTTCCTTTATAGTCACTCTTTTCTCTGCTTTCAACCATGCTCTCTTATCATTCAGATTTGCCTCAACACTAACGGCAATCTTCTGCATATCTTATAAGGTAGGCGGATCTCTGTCACGTAGCGAATAAGCCATCTCCGGATCAAAACCATCCGGGAATTTAAGAAGAGCTGAAATTTTATACGGTCTTAAGTCATCTGGAATTGCATTATACACTGTATTGAATCTGATGATATAATCCTGAACGGACTCACCAAGATTACGCTTGATGTTTGTGTACTCTGAAGTAATCTGCAGCGGATCTTTTTTCATCTCCCATCGATCTAAAAACTGTGTCTGAAGGTCTTGCAATGTATTGATACTTCTGGCCGGTAAAGCTCTGAACCATTTACGAACCTCTCCTCCAAAATTATGGGCAAACAATCTCATTGAAACATTTTCTGCATCAATTTCATGCAAGTCCAAAAAGTCTGTCATCCGGACAATATGCTGTTGAGCTGATATACTCTGTGGTGTACCATCAAATATGGGAATCTTGCTCTGGTAATCAGCAGGCATAGGATCTAAATTGGCCGGCAAAGCAAGAGGTGCAAATCTAGCTGCCATGACTCTTGGCGGATTTATAATCTGTTGTCTCGGAGATACAGGAGGACTGGGAGCAGTAGGTGAACGAGGAACTACAGTTGAGACGGAGGAGAAACTACAGTTGATTGCTGAACGGGAATGGTAGGAATAAAGGAAGGTTCAGTGGGAATCCGTGAACTAGATGCAAATTCAGATGGTCCAAGAGTTTGTGAAGCAGATTCAGTGAATTTGGGAGTGTTGGTAGCCACAATGGAATCTTGCAATTGTCTGTCCAAGTGATATGAAACAAATATAAATTGCAAATCTTAAAAAAAAAAGGATCTGGAACTAATCTTGATAATTCAGTTTCAGAAAAATTTACGAATAAGGATGTTTCAAACTGTTCATCAAAAGGAATTTCATCAACATATATAATTTTCACAGGACAGGATGCAGATCTAGAAAGCGATCTAGAGCTTCTAGAACTCTCTTGACTTTCTCTTTCAGAACTTTCTTGACTTCCTTGTCTTCTAAGGATCCTAGGAATCAGATTTGGATTTTCAAATACCGTTGGTGGATTAGGGTCAGGATTTGACCTAGTATTCCTTCTTGAAGCCAGTGTATTAATCTTCTCGGGATAAATTTCAAGCAACACAATCAATTATCTTCAGCCTTTCGACTTCTAGACTCAATCATCCAAAGGTCTAGAATGAACAAGTATACTGGGGTAATTTGCAAATAAAGTGCTGCATTCACAAGCTTACCGGAGATCGACTGAAGCAGCATTTATCTACTACCGCTTATGCATAGCAAAAGCGTTTCGAAAGCTACCTGGCGTGACTTCAGACTTCGTTTAAGACTTATGGAACAAACACATCAACAAGAAAACCATTGAGATTTTGTATCCCCAGTATGGTCCCCACTATGTTAGCACTCAAATCTACCTTAGGCTGAAATAAGGTAAAACTCAAGGCTACATCAAACCACGCTCAGCCTCGTAGCTAGCCCTATGAGGACAGGAGAGGGCTCTCTCCGGGTCTATCTCGGCAAAATATCTTCAAAGGGGCTGAGATGACTTATAATGAACAATGAATATGGATTTTAGGCTAGTAAAGAGATAGGAACATTTGATTTTGATTTTGTGGATTTTCGTTGGAGAAATGGGAAAAAACAATTTTGGGTCCGGGGATAAGGTCAGACCTTTGCAGATTTCGAGTTGGGGCGAGGTAGGAAATAGTCTTAATGCTTTTGATTGGATATATGGATGGATTAGAATGACAAGGAGCTGAAAAGGGCAAGGATGAACATGGATCCTTTTCAAACAGGCGAAAACATGAAAAACTAAATGAATTCAAAGGCAGAGCACTGTGAACAATGGATTCAACCTCATCTACTCATTCATTTAATTTAAGAAACATAAGTGAGAAATGGCATACATAAAAAATGATGGAAATTACAATAAACTGAGAGAAAACACCATTAAGAACAGAAAGCCACAAGAATCCCAACAGGTGCTGCAAAACCTCTGATCTTTCCTTAGCCAAAATATGAAAAATATGTACAATGCATGCCAAAGTTTCCCAAGAGTCCAACCTGTAGAATGTCTCAGAAATTACAATATATAGATCACTATAACACCTCCCCACACCTCTAGGGTTCAAAATCCTCCTTCTAGGAGCAGTTCCAACAAATTCTAATCAAGGAGCTAAAATCTAGGCAGCTAACAACTTGCCTCTAAAAGAGTGGAAACTGATTCATTTACATGATTTTCACTTTTTTGAGAGTGAATCTTCTAGAATAGGTAAAAATGAGCCAAATTTACATGTCAACCATCATTTTACATCATGAAAACCCAAAAATTTCATCCACAAGCAGAAATGGTCTCAACTGGTCGAAATTCTGAGCTGGAAGTTGAAAATTCAGCCAAAAATCTAAGTGGGTAGCGCGCCTTTCAGCCTGATTTTGAGGCACTTCCTGGCATCCAAATTGAGCTCATGATAGCTCGTTGGAAATCCCTGGATGTTGGCTATCCAACCCAAGTGGAATTTCTCAATTTAGAGCTCATTTTCCCCTCCAAAACTTCATTCTCCCAGAAGTACTTCCTGCTGGTGCAAAATGTGGCAACAAGGTGGTTTTCATGGTGTTTTTGAGCTTTTTGACCATCCAGAATCTGATGAAATGATTCGGAAATGCCTGAGGATGCATAAATTACCATGAAAAATCCAAAAATGCAAAGATTCCCTTCAGCAAGTGTCCCGAAAAAAAGTGAGCATATGGACGCGCTACTCGTATAACTGAAAAACCTATTTTTAGACCAAAATATTTCAAAATGACAAAATTTTTTCCGAATTTGCTCAAATTCGGAGCAAAGACCCTCCATCATGTATCATGCCCAGCCAATGAAGCCTCGGCCAAAATCCGGAGCGCATCAGGCCTTTTCCGCCATTTTAGTGCTTCGCTCAACCTCCTCTTCAGAATCTTCATTCTCGCTTTGCAGACATGCATGTGAGCCCAATAATGGCCTTTCATGTGACGAAGCATGTCTTTATCTCTATTAGCCTTTGCCAAAAACTTCTCCAGATGAATGTTAACATGCGTGAGTTCAGCCTCTCGCTCAACTGGTGTCATATCACCTGGTCTCTTCCGGGCCAATTGTCGATCCTCACGAATTCGACGCAGCTCATAAAGTGTATGCTCATCCTCTAACTGTTTGTTGCACTTCTCTAGATAGTTTATCACCCACTGAGCCTTCTGCAATTGATCTTTCAGAGTGTCATTCTCGGCCCTTTGCTCCTGGATGATCTCCCTCAGTTTCGAGCTAGGAGAGCTCGCATCAACATCAATGATTGTGAAATCTGTGTTCCGACCTCCTGATGGGCCCTCATCATGCATGGGCTTCTTGCCCTGTCCTGGATCTGTACCTGTGCTAAAGAAGAAGGCAAGACCCCTTCCACATCATGTGGAGATAATACTCACTCTGCTGATGAAGTCGGCAAGACCCCTTCCACCCTGGGTGGAGATAATACTCGCCGTGTAGCTGCAAATAAGGCCCTGTGGCCTCGCTGATATGTCACAAAAAGTGGAGCGCTGATATGCTCAATCTCAGGAATGCCAGGCTAGTGTGAAGGCTCTCCCGCATCATGAACTACCTCGGGAGGTGGCTGTGACACTGTGAAAAAGTCACGGGAGATGAAATCCTCCCAAGCGATGCCCTGCTGTGCCAACTGATGTAACACTATGATCTTGATCAAAGCGTAATTATATATACTTCTATGCTACTGTGCTGGGCTCTTCTTCTGTACAAAAATCATCATCCTCTCTATGTTGCGATACATGAAGTACGGAATGTTCATCATACGTACCCTTGTGAAGTGCATCAACAAACGAACATGGTACACAAAGAGACGCGAGAATCTGCCCTCGCAACTGAAATACCGAATGATGAGTTTCATCAGCGGTGCAAACTCATCCCTCAGGAATCTGAAAGGAAAAACTCTGCCCAAGTGCCTCATATACCTAGGTTTGAGGTATGGCTCATAGTGGAATTTCTCTAACTGCTGACGTTTGTTCCATTCCTCTCCTAAATTTGGTATGCCAGTGGCCTGAGCAATAGTCATTGGTGACAGAATGAAATCTACTCCAGCGAGATTTACACAGCCATCATGTAAATGTAGAACAAACAGATGAGCTAGTTCATGATGAAGCTGGGTTTGTGAAATCATTTCACAGAATCGAAAACATGACTGAACCCGAAAACAATCCATTGCAAGCGGACATGCCTGCAATTGAGCCAAAGAATTAGGCTCCTCCTTGAGATATTTACCACCTTTGCCACCTCTGTGAGGCCTCTGTGGCACATTACCCTCTGCTGTGGAATCACTGTCAGACTCCTGCTCATAAACTGAATCTGTCTCTGACATGGCTTTGAAAACAAGATATTTGCAATATGGATGCTGATATAGGTGCAGTGAAGGCAAAGTTTTAATGTATGTTCAAAACCCAATAAATGTCACACATGTACCCAAGTATCACAGGAAAACAAAATCATAATGAGGATGGCTCTGTTTTAATGGCATAAAAACTATCACTGTTTTGATCACAAGTAAGTTTGACAAATGAATACCAAATGCAGATGTATGGTACAATTTTATAATGATGGCCAAAATTTGTCAAAGGAGCAACAAGTACGGGACTGTGTTTTATGAACTGGAGAATAGGGACAACATGACAATAACCATAGTGACACAAATGACCATGACAGTGGCAATATTATGGTGATGGCAGCAAAGATAAGATTATGGTGATGGAGGCTATAGATTAGTCAACATGAAATTGTGCAAAAACATGAAAGGGCATGACAGCAGTGATAAAATGATAACTGAGGGTGTGAGGATGATATACACAACATGCTAAGACATGGGCATATTTACCATTCAAGAGTTTTCAAACTTTTCATAAAACTGCCCATATATATTTCCAAAAACCCTTGAGGAATTAATTTTCATGTGAATGTAGGGTTTATACATTCTTCTCCAAACATGGCCTCTTTCCCAACATCAATAACATCACAAGCATGATAAAAATCTACTGAGCAATGATAAAAACCTGTTTGCATGTTGTTGGAGTCGATTTGAATCAAAGCTGGGTGCAAAACACAAATTTCTGGGCTCTGTTGCTATGTGGGTAGCGCCCTTGCCCAATGGGTAGCGCGCACCAAGTGGGTAGCGCCCGTTCAATTTAACACTGGCCGTGGCGCTCAAGTGGGTAGCGCGCACCAAGTGGGTAGCGCGCACCACGTATGGGTAGCGCGCACTCCAAACTCTGTCCAGAACTCTGCTAAGCACGATTTCGGCCCTCAACCACACAATTTCGACTTCTGCCTGCGGATTTTTGCAAATGATTTTGTTTGCCATGTTTATATATGAAGAAAATATCTCACCAAATCGGATTTAATTTCAAATTTGCTTGATAACCCACTTTCATAATGTTTCTGAACTTTGACATTTGATCTTTTAATACAATGTTTCTCTTTGGCTTTTCTGAGCTTTGGACTAAAAATACGTGTTTGTATTTTGCAGGGATGCGGCACTTGGCTTTGGAAAAGATCAGAGGCTTGCACTGAAGCTTTCTGATAATGAAATAAATACAATTATTACAAAAATGAAATTAGACAATTTCTAGTTCCAAAACAGAGTTTTGGACTAGAAATGTCTTCAAATGCTTTTGATGATAAAAATGTGAAATAAAAACTTGCAAAACCAACCTCATGGCCTGCGGGCTTTATGACATGTATGCACAGGACTCGAAAACCCTAGACTCTAGGACTAAAGACTCTTTTTAATGAAAACAATCATTTAATGACCATGAATGAAATGACGATGAAATTCAGTGATTTTTTGAGGAATTTTTAAATAGCCCTGCAGGTACAAGCATGAGGAAACACATGACAACCAGACCCCCTCGTCAGTCAGTGGCATGCTCCTAGCGAAATGCAATGAAGTGGAACAAGCGAGACACCTAAGAATGAATATGCAAAAAGCGAAATGATCTCTGACGGAGGGCTGTGAGACTACGCGATGTAAACTTCATGCAAAACTGCGGAGAGATCTCGTGGCTTTGACTTTACCTGCTGAGAGTCGACAAAGCCTCGAAATAGTTACACATTCATTGGGCGAAATTGTAAATGTGTACAAAAATCTTGGGCCAACGACTAATACATTTGTAGAAGTGATGAGAAAGAGAAAGGAAACAGTAATGGATCCCGATAAATTGGAGGATGTAAAACAAAGAGTTACAAAAAATATGGCGAAGTCAATGTTTAATTTCAAGGAAGAACCAAAAAGAAAAATGTTGAAGGTGCAATATTTCAAGCACCCAAATATAGCTCACTATTTGTATGATAAGCACCTTGCGGCCTATGGAAGGCTCCCATGGAATGACAAGGTACTTGTTTATTTTTCACAATTGTTTTACGCAGAATTTTTTTTGGATATGAAACCCAACTACAATGACCTTCCGTCAGAATTTTTTGGTCCAGGGAAAGGTCAATTGTATGACCGTAAGGGCACTAAGCAAGATGTGGAGTTGCCTCGCCCTGAGCTGCCATTGGTGAGTCGACCTTTTCGGGTCGAAACTCTGCGGTCAGAGATGGATGTGACTTCTCAAATAAGTCGAGAAGCAAGAGATGTCATGATCGACAATGTTTACAGCGGATTAGGTGGAGTTGATGTTTGTCTAAATCGACAAAGAGCACGTGAAAATGCACGTGCCAATTTTTTGTATTGTACAGATGAAGATATTGACAACATGAATGTTGAAGATCTCTGAATATATGCAAAAAATTGTCACAGTGGTTTTCAAGACCTAATTCTTCATGAGGAAGAGGGTATGGGAACGGTATGTGTTAATGACCTTAGGGTTCAATTATTTTAACATGTATACATGTGTATGTACATGTTTACATTTATTTTTATGTACATTAATCTAACAAAAATGTATCATTATATGTTAAAACACCATTTGCAGTTCAGGCATGATGAGTGACGAAAATGTTAATATCACGTTCGGGACCTCTGGTCCAAACAATGCAGATGGGTCTCACCATCAAGATATGTTGGCAAATGTTAGTGTTTTTTAAGTAATCTTTTTAAAATAAATAATTGTGCACACATGTACATGTATGTATATATAATGATAAGATGTTTTAACAGATTATGATTTTGTTCGATGTTTTTGGGATGGCGGTACCTTCTTCTTCCTTGGGAGATGTACCTTCTACTTCCTTCGGAGATGAGCCACAAGTATGGACAATTTTTCACTTTTAAAATTTATGTTTAAGTTATATATATATATTCCACCTCAAAAATTTCCATTAAAAATTGATATATATATATATATATATATATATATATATATATATATATATATCTTGAGTTATTTTAAATTTTTGAATTTAGGTTCCTATAGAAGATTTATTTAATCCACGGACTCTAGCAACAGAGATAGGAACATCCACACCATTTCAACCATTTGAAGAAGTTGTCTTTAACTTTTTTTTTTAATATTATTGAAAATAAGTTTATATATGTACACGTGCATTTTCATTTCAATTTTTTTAATATATATATATATATATATATATATATATATATATATATATATAATTGTACATGTATATTGTACAGTTTACCATTGCAGATGTTCCCATGGGGGGGGGACTTGTAGCAGGTGAACAAATGGAGAGGGAACCTCATGAGGTATTCCATGATTTTTTTTTTATATTTTGGTTTTTACATGAAGTTCTATATATATTCTCACTCATTTTTAAAACATCAAATTTTAATGTTCAAGTACATGTGAATTGTGTACAGGTTTCCCATTCTTCACATGATAGTGCGCGGATTGAGAGCCTGATAGGAAAGAAGCTACATCCATCTCTATTTGATGGACATGATTTGTAGATTTGATTTCAAGATTTAGATAGTCTTAAATTTACTTTTTTTTTTATATTATCTAGATTCACTATCATATATATATATAACTTCATACAGTTTGATACTTGTGAGATTTAAAAAATTTGGACATATTTTATGAGATCTACAATTTTTGGACATATTTTATTACAGTGTTAATATAATTTTCTTTGTTCCAAAAAGTTAAGTTTTGGATGGTTTTAGTACTTTTGGCATGTGAATGTGAAGTCATGTTGTTATATAATTTTTTTGGTTATTAAAAGTTTTAAGTTTTGTATTTAATTGAATTACTAGTAAGTAATTTTTTAATCTATAAATTAATGTTTTTCCTATGTTGAGATTGCAACAAGATGATGAGCTTAGTGAAAAGAGTCGCCTTCACTAAGTGGGCTCGCAGGCTATTTTTGCGCAAGTCTATTTTTAGACATGTCGATCATATTCTATGAGTTGCAGGATGCTATTTGTGGATGGTTGGTCAAGCTGGCAAAAAATAGATGGAATTCTATTTTTAGACATACTGGGTGGAATAAATTTTTAGATTGCTAGTCTAAAAATAGATATGTCGAATATTATTAGCTCTTAATAATATTTGGACTATAAAAATTATCTTATTCTCTTGGAGCACTTTAGTTAAGTGCACAGTTGTGGCACAGGAGGTGACGGAAGGAATTAAGCTATTCCTGAGGGTTAAGTGGAGCTATTGCATGGAGACTTCAGTTAGAACTCATGTGACAAAGTTTTGTGGAGTTATTGAGGTAGTTGGTGGAGTTGTGATCAGTTTAACTTAGTTAGACACAGTTTAGCTAGTTGTATCTAGTCTAACTGATTGATACACTCATGAGAGTGGTGTGAATTAATTATTAATTAATTCACTAATTATTAATTAATTCACTAATTATTAACTCATTAATCAACTGAATAATAAATCAGTTAACTACAATGCATGGACAGTTTCAGTGGAGACAAGTGAAGAGGTAGATGAAAGAGTAGGTTGACTATCAGTTGTGACTATAGTGTTGCATGATTTACAACACCCAGTGATTGGAGATGCCAATGAGGATTTCTTGAGAAAGGCTGGACCAATTCAAGTTCATTCAGAGCCAATATTCAGCAGGGATTTCACAGTAGAGGCAGGCTAGCAAGTGGCGAAGATCGGTGCATGGATTTACTAGATCGGGCCTGATTAGTGTGTAGCGATTGTATTGTACTGAGAGCTTGACATGATCAGCTTTGTATGAGGATTGTTACATGATCTATATGACATATAATATATACAGATAGTTGGGGTTTTTAGCTTCAGGCTTTCCCGTTAAAACAAATTGTTCATATGTGTGAATTTTTATGGTTTCAATGTGTGCATGCAATTGATTTTATTTGCATAAGTAATGATCAACAGTAGAAGAGATTATGTATTATGCATGAAGTCAAATAGTGTGTCAACAGGAGAATATTGGATGTATAACGCATTAGTTATATAATTTCTACATGGTATCGGAGTATTATTGATCATTGGAGAAATTGGAAAGCATTGAAGCGGTTGAGTTTTGTGCTTGTGGAATTTGAATTTGCAGTAGTGTTTTCTTGGTGTCGAAGTTGAGATGTATTTCAATGGATATCGATTGGAGTATTTCCTTGAAGAGAGCTTGAATTATATTTCATGGAAGGACAGGATGGAGGCAGTGCTGGAGGACAATGGGATGAAGGAGTTCATAGATGCAGAAATTCCAAAACCTGCTTCTAGCGATGCTGCCGCACTTGACGCATGGCAAAAGAAGACAGAAAATTTTCGAAGGATTCTGTTGGAAGGTGTGAAGGATCACATAGTGTCCAACCTTCATGGTAAAGATTCTCCATTCTTGACGTGGAAAGCTATGATAGACTTGTTCCAAAGCAGGAGCCACCAGAGGAAGTTGGCGCTCAAGGATAAACTCAGGAAGATAAAAATGAAGGTGACAGTATACCCAAGTACCTCACGAAGTTTTTCCAGTGCAGGGATGAGTTGGGAAGTGTGGGGGTTACTGTAGATGAAGAGGGCTTGGTGAGCTTGGCTCTCCTTGGGCTTCCAAAGAGTTGGCATGTTGTGAAACCAGCTCCAAAAAAAGAAGAAGAGAGATATCAATGCCTTAGAAATAAGCCACTTCAAGGGGGCAACCTCCAATACATTACATGAATGAAAAATTCTTGGATGATACAATTTAAAAAACCTACTTTTTATATATAGGAGTCCATGGGGCCATAATGTAATCCTAGTGGGCCACAATGTAATCCTAGCCGACCTAACAATAATAATTTAAGGGCACAATAATAACAATATGGGGGTTACAAGGGTACAATAATAACAATAAGGGGGTTACACTAATAACAATAAGGGGTTATACTAGTAATAGGGACCTAACTTGTGCCCCCTATCCTTGAAAAGCGGTGTCCTCAACGCGTGAGTAACAGGTGCTTATTAAAATTCTCATCCTCCGCAGAATCTTCGGTGGAGGTAAGTGCTTACACTTGATGAGATACTCTGAAATTGATCGATTTCGTAGCTATCGAGTTATTGTTTCTATGGTTGCTTCAGGTTCCAATATAATTTTCCTTCCTCATCAAGTTTTGGCAATATTGTTTGAACTGGAATATTTACACCTATAACCTTCTTTAAGCATGAAACATGGAAAACTGGATTTACTCACAAAGAAGCAAGAAGCTCCTATTTGTATGCCATAATACCAATTTTTTGCAACACCTTGTAAGGACCATAGTACTTTGATGATAATTTATTATCCTTCTTAGCTTGCTTGAGGGGAATATTTTTGTATGGTTGTAGCCGTAAAAATACCCAATCTCTGCATCAAAAGTTCTCTCCTTTTGTGATGTTTATGTTTTTTTATTGTTTCATTCGATTTTGTGCCAAATTCAAGTTATCCTTTAAGAGTTGGAGAACTTCTTGTTGATGCTCGATGTGATCTTCCACTACTTGAGCCTTTGAATTTTCTCTTAAAGATGATGTGATGGATGGTGGATGATATCCATAAAGTGCCATAAATGGGGTCATTTTTGCTGTAGTATGGAAGGAAGTGTTATACCACCATTCAGCGAGAGGTAACCACTTGACCCATTGTGTTTGTTTATCAGATACAAAAAAACGAAGATATCCTCCCAAATATTTATTTAGTATCTTAGTTTGACCATCAGATTGAGGATGATAAGATGAGCTATGAGCTAATTGAGTACCCAAACAAGAAAATAAATCCGTCCAAAAATTTCCAGTAAAAATGGGATCTCTGTCGCTCACAATAACCCTTGGGCTTCCATGTAGCTTTTCAATTGTGTCCATAAATGTAGTAGCAAGTGTACTTGCTTTAAATGGATGAGATAATGCATAAATGTGTGCATACTTGGTAACTCTATCAACTACCACCATGATGACACTCTTTCCTTCAGACTTAGGTAAACCTGTGATAAAATCCATTGAAATCTCCTCCCAACGTTGACTTGGAATGGATAAAGGTTGTAGAAGTCCTGGGGTCTTAATTTTCTCAACTTTATTCAGCTGGAAAACCAAACATTCCGCCACAAACTTTTGAATATCATTTTTAAGGCCACCCCAAAAAAAATCTTTCTTCACCCTATGGTAAGTTTTTAAAAATCTTGACTGTCCTCCTAAAGGAGAAGTGTGTAATTCTAAAAGAATATTTTGTTTTAGTTGGGAATTCTTACAAAGATATAAGCGATCTTTGTACTATAAGGAATCATTTGTCCAACTAAATGTATCAGATGTACTAGGATCTTGTTGCAAATTTTGAATGAGTGTCCATACATCTTTGTCATTCTTCCATTCATCTCTTG
This sequence comes from Pinus albicaulis, assembly GCA_034641835.2. Classification (NCBI taxonomy): domain Eukaryota; kingdom Viridiplantae; phylum Streptophyta; class Pinopsida; order Pinales; family Pinaceae; genus Pinus; species Pinus albicaulis. The sequence continues at coordinate 301,617 of JAXQQM020088413.1, forward strand.
CTTCGGTTATCCAATCTGGTTGGATAATAGAAATGGCACAGAAAAATTATTCCAACTCTTCATTATTTCTTGAGAGTGCATCTGAAACAACATTAAGCTTTCCCTTTTTGTAGATTTTTTCAAAGTCATAACCCAACATCTTTGTGACCCATTTTGGCTGCTCTTCTGAAGATAGTCTTTGTTCCAAAAGGTGTTTAAGACTATCATGACCACTTTTTACCTTGAAGTGTCTTCCCATTAGGTAAGTTCGCCATTTCTTTAGTGCATGCAGTATTTCTAACATTTCCTTCTCATAAATAGGTTTTTGTAATACTTTCCTTTGATTGGACGACTTTAAAAAGAAATGGTTCTTCCTTCCTGCATTAAAACAGAACCAATTCCATTTTCTAAGGCATCACATTCCACAATAAAGGTTTTTGTAAATTTTGGAGTAGCTAAGACTGGTGCTAAGCACATTTCCTATTTAAGATGTTCAAAGGCCTTAGTTGCTTCATGAGTCCATGAAAATGCATCTTTCTTCAATAATGTTGTTAGAGGTGCTGCTATTTTCCCATAATTCTTAAAAAAATTGTGATAATACCCTGTTAACCTAAGAAATCCTCACAACTGATTTATGGTTGTGGGGACTTTCCATTCCTTAATGGCTTTAATTTTTCTAGGGTCTACCTTAACACCCTCGTGAGATACAATATGACCCAAATATTCCACCTCTTGTACTCCAAAGAAACATTTGGATGCTTTTGCATATAATTGTTTCAACTGCAATAGTTTGAGCACCCTGTCAACATGTTCAACATGATCCTTCCAAGACCTGCTGTAGATTAGTATATCATCAAAAAATACTAGCACAAATTTTCTAAGGAAGGGTTTGAAAATGGAATTCATCAACCCTTGAAATGTAGAAGGTGCATTGGTAAGGTCAAAAGGCATGACCAAAAAATCATAATGACCCTCATCAGTTTGAAATGTTGTTTTTGGAATATCTTCAGTCTTCATTCTAATTTGATGATATCCTGAACGAAGATCCAACTTGGTAAAATAAATTTCTCCATGTAATTCATCCAATAATTCATCAATCAAAGGAATGGGAAATTTATCTTTAATGGTGAGCTTATTGAGCTCCCTATAATCCGGACACATTCGCCATGATCCATCCTTCTTGTGTACCAATACTACAGGAGCAGAGAAAGAACTTTGACTAGGTTGAATTATACCCACCTCTAACATTTATGCAATCATACGTTCAATTTCGCTCTTTTGGAAGTAAGGATATCTATAAGGCCGGATGTTTGGAGGAACACTTCCTGGAATCAAATGAATAGCATGATCATGATCACGAATAGGTGGGAATCCTTTGGGAGTTTCAAACACCTTGGAATGATTGTCCAAGACTTGTTGGAGATCTGCAGAAATAGATGATTTTGATGTTGGAACTTCTAGTGAGCATAATTGTGCAATTACGCCTCGTTGTTCTTTCTTTAAAAGCTTTGTCATGACATTAGAGCTTATTATCTTTCCCGGCTTCCCTGCAATACCCCGTAATTCGACTTCCTTTCCTTCTGAAAAAAATTTCAAGAAAAGTTCTTGAAAATTAAAAGCTACCGTCCCCAAAGATTGTAACCATTGTACTCCTAGTACAACATCAACACCTCCCATGGGAATGGAAAGCATTGGACTAGTCAATACATATTCCCCCATGGTTAGCTTGATATTATGGAATTTTCCAGAGCAATTTATAGTTCCTCCATTTGCAACCATCACTTGACATTCTGGTGCTGAGTATAGGAAACAATTTAATTCCTTGGCTACCTTACAATGAATAAAATTATGGGTGCTACCTGAATCAATCAACACTACCTTTTTCTTCTTGATTTGTCCTTTTATCTTGAGAGTTTGAGGAGTGGTAATTCCTGCCAGTGCATTACACGATATGGTCGGATTCATTTCTTCCTCTTCTGGGGCTGGTTCCTGGTGTATATCCTCTTCTTGTTCATTTTCGTCTTCCTCTTCACAATCTATGTAAAATAATTTCTTCTCAGCACACTTATGACCTTTAGTGTATTTGCTATCACAACTGTAGCAAAGCCCTTTTGCTCTTTTTTCTTCCAATTTTTGTGGTGTCAACCTTGTAGGTTGTGGAAATCTAGGCGTAGAAACACTTCCTTATTTATAGAAGTGAGTGGTAGGCTTCCTTGTCGCCATAATTTTACATTCAATTTTTCTTGCCAACTTGAATGCCTTCTCCAATGAATCAGGTTCCAAAACGCAAACTTCATGTTGGATGTTATCCTTTAAAGTACCTATGAAGAGATCAATCATGTGTTCCTCTGGAATATCAGTTACCCTTATATTCAATTTTTGGAAGTCCTCAATGTGCTCCCCCACTAAACCCTTTTGTTTGAGATTTATCAATTGGCTAAAGAAGGTGTTGCTCTTTGTATCCTCATAATGTGCTCAAAATGTTGGAGATCAAAATATTGCTCCATCTGTAGTATCCATGTTACAGGATCCTTTCCATCAAACTTCCTCATATCCATTTTTGGAATATGGTGGTTCTTCCCGCCAACATTAGAGTTTATGAAATCACGATTAACATCTATTTTGTTCTCATCATGAGTTTCCTCTACTATCTTTTCACCATTAGGAAACATTTATTGTATCAAATTTGTCAAACCTTCCATGTCTGTTTTTAGATCATTCTTCATGTTTTCCATTTTCTCATCGATCTTAGCTTCCATGTCATCCATCTTAGATTCCATGCCAGCTTCCATGCCATCTATCTTAGATTTCACGCCTTTCTTCAAACTGTCCATATTATTCTTCAGACCATCCATATTATTCTTCACACCATCCATCTTCACTTCCACACCTTTCTTCAAAACTTTCATTTCATTTTTTGCTGCTCTTTGCAAGAGCGAAATTTGGTGCAATTGCTCTTGTAATTTTGATAGATCATGTTGCAATTCTTCATCTTCATGAGTCATAGTAGAGCCTTCTGAAGGCTTAATGGGTGTTGAATTATTTTTACGGGGCACTTTTTGGAACCCAATACTGATATCTATTCTACAATATGCCCTTGGAATCAATTCAAATTGATTCTTCAAACAAGACTTATGCAATTCGGAAGAAAAAAAATACACACCTTTTTCTTGCTTTTGAGGAGCTCGATATTGAAATTGGATTATCTCCGTGATTGTGTCTCTTAAATATCTGAAATTAAGCCCTGTAGTAGCCCTCTGAAGCTTCTTTCCAATGCCACAAGTCTGATATGATTTGGATTCTTCAAGACAAAGTTATGTTGAATCTCCCACAATGACCCAATTTCGGACTGGTTCAGTAGAGCGAATTTGTACGACTTGCCACGTGTCACTGTTTCATCCTTTGGCTCTAAAATTGATAGCGAAGAAACTAAAGTCCATTTTATTGTGACCACTTTTTATTGCACTCCAATCCAATTCTCACAAAGAGAGTTATGAAGATTTTCCCACAATCACCTCTTTCTGATGAAATTCAGGAGCCTAAAAAGGTACTACCTTCCATAGATCATATCTCCTAAAATATTGTGAACCAAGCTCAAAATTTTCTGATGATGTTCCTTAGGTTTTCAGCTTCACACCCTATAAATTTCAGCTTCTGAAACTTTGTAGAAAAAAAGGTATAGCAAAAATTCCACGATGACCTGTTTAGGAGCCTGAAAAAAGGCCTAACTTCCATAGATCATATCTCCCAAAATATTGTGAAACAAGCTCTGAAATATTTTTCTGATGTTAGTCAGGCTTTTAGCTTCACACCCTAAACATTTCAACTTTTGAAACTTTTTATAAAAAAGGTTATAACGAAAATTCCATGATGACCTATTTGGAGCAGCGAAACCCTAGAATCCAAAGCTCTGATACCAAATGTTGTGAAACCAGCTCCAAAAATAGAAGAAAAGAGATATCAATGCCTTAGAAATAAGCCACTTTGAGGGGGAAACCTCCAATACATTACATGAATGAACAATTCTTGGATGATAAAATTTACAAAACCTCCTTTCTATATATACGAGTCCATGGGGCCATAATGTAATCCTAGTGGGCCACAATGTAATCCTAGCCGAGCTAACAATAATAATTTAAGGGCACAATAATAACAATATGGGGGTTACAAGGGTAAAATAATAACAATAAGGGGGTTACACTAACAATAATAAGGGAATATACCAGTAATATAGGGACCTAACATGGCATTCATATGAAGACTCTGTTAATGGTCGGGAGAAACTGCCAGGATGGGAGCGACTTTGGTTGGATCTTGTGTAGGAGGAGATAAGGCGGAGTACAAGGGATAGATCTTAATCAAAGAATGAAGATGAAGAAAATTGCGCTTTGGCTACCAAAACAAGGAAGGGGAAGAGCAAGAAGAATGCTTCTCAATCTGGTGTGAAAGGCAAGAAGCAGGACATGTCCAAGGTGAAGTTCTTTCACTGTCACCAACACGAACATTATGCCACTAATTGTCCACATAAGAAGAAAAATAAGTTGGCTGCTAGATCTACAGCTGGAGAGGCCTTAGCCTCGCAGTTTGAGTTGGATTTTTCGCTGATCGCATGCTTGGTCTCAAGTATTATGGGTTCAGTGTGGTTTCTTGACAGTGGCGTGTCTTTCAATATGACCAGAGACAAATATTTGTTTACTGATCTGGATGAGAAGGATCTTGGAGTGCAAATCAAGATGGGAGATGATGCTAGATATAGTGCAACTGGTATCGGGACAATTTCCTTTGAGAGGGAGTCTGATAAACCCTTTATATTAAAGGATGTCATGCATGTTCCAAGATTTAATTAGAATCTAATCTCTGTGGTGATGTTGGAAGATAAGGGATATGATGTTATCTTCAGTGAGCGAAAGGCTTTCCTGTGCAGTAAGGCAACTGGTGAAACCCAGAGGATCAGGGTTCAAGTTAAGAACCTTTATCAGTTGCAGGTAGATGGCTACACAACAATGGCAGGAAAGGAAGAAGGAGTGGTGAGCTGGGATGAGGGTGAGCTATGGCATAGGAGATTGGGCCATCTTAACCATGGTGCTTTGAAAATTTTGCAGCAAATTTCTACTGGGCTTCTCAAAGGTATACTTGCGCAGTCAGATCAGTGCAAGGGATGTACTTTGGGAAAATTTGTGAAAGCCACCTTTCATGAGAAGGATAGTCGTGCCATGAAAATCCTTTAGAGAATTCACAGAGACATGTGTGGACCTTTCTCAGTAGATTTGACAACAAAGCACAGGTATTATGTGATATTTGTTGATGATTTTTCTTGTAAGTGTTGGATCTTCTTCATGCAAAAGAAGAGCGAGACATACTCAAAGTTTTGTGAGTTCAAGGCACTGGTTGAGAAAGAATCGGGGAAGTAGGTGAAGGCTCTTAGGAGTGATAATGGTGGTGAATTCATCTCTGGAAAATTCAAAGAATTTTGCAGCGTAGAAGGAATTCGAGGAGAGCTCATAGATCCTCATAACCCACAACAGAATGGGGTCGCAGAGCGAAAGAACAAAATGATCATGGGTGCTGCACCAGCGATGTTGCATGATCAGGGCCTTCCCATACACTTGTGGGCTGAGACATGCAATACTGTGGTTTATGTGCAAAACTGTTTTCCTCACAGAGTGCTTGGCATGAGTATACCTGAAGAGGAATTTTCTAGTAAGAAGCCTCATATTTCTCATTTGAAGATTTTTGGCTCACCTATTTACATTCATGTGATGAAGGATGCCAGGAAGAAGTTGGAGCCTACTACAGAGGTTGGGATATTTTTTTGGTACACTGATACACCCCACAACTATCGTGTGTATTTTCCAGACAGTCGAAAGATTGTTGTGCGACGAGATATCAAATTTCATGAGGAGAAAGCCATGAAGTGTTCACTTGAGAGGGAGCTACACTTGCATGTAGATGAGGAGCTATTAGTTCCTAAGGATGAGCCTCAGGATGTGGATCAGCCACAATAGGAGGTTCATGGAGTGGAAGAAACCACTCATGCAGCGCCAACCATCAAAGGGTGGAAGTGCACTACAAAAGCTGAGAGACTCAATCTTGATGCAGAGAAGATTGTAGGAGCACCTACATCACAATGCAGATAGAGACAGTCACCTGACTGATATACTGGATACATGGCTCTGATGAGCAAGTGTATCATGATAGAGACATCTTCTTTCAAGGAAGCTGTGGAGGACCCTGCATGGGTAGATGCCATGGTGGAAGAGTATGATTCGATTGTCAGAAACAATGCATGGGAGATTGTCCCAAGGCAGGAAGGGAAATTAGTGGTAGGTTCGAGATGGATCTACAAAGTGAAGCAAGCAGCCGACGGGAGCGTCGAGAAGTACAAGGCAAGATTTTCTGCCTGGGGCTTCTCACAGATTGAGGGGATCGACTATGAGGAAACCTTTGCACCTATCACAAGGTATTCTTCCATACAGAGTATCCTAGCTCTCTCAGCGCAGATGGGATGGCACATTCATCAGATGGATGTGAAGACTGCATTCCTCAATGGATTCATTGAGGAGGAAGTGTACATAGAGCAACCTGAAGGTTTCAAGATCTTCAGCAACGAGTCGCATGTGTGCAGCCTCAAAAGAGCATTGTATGGGTTGAAACAAGCACCTTGTGCTTGGTACACACAGATAGACAATTATTTCACTGGTCTTGGATTCACCAAGAGTGAGGCGGATCCCAACCTATACCAGATTGTGGTGGAGGGTAAGCTTCTGATCATTGTACTTTATGTAGATTATTTGATTTTGACGTGTGAGGAACAATTGATACTCTCATGCAAGGCTGATCTTGCAAAAGAGTTTGGGATGAAGGACTTGGGCCTCCTTCATTATTTCCTGGGATTGAAAATTTGGCAGTGCAGTGATGGATTGTTTGTCTCAAGGAAAGTATGCCCAAGAGATACTGGAGAAGTTCAACATGCATGGCTGGAAGCCTATTGACACTCCTCTTCCTGGTGGTTGGAGGAAATAGGATGCTACATTGGCAGAGGTAGTGGATGCCACTGTTTACCGATAGTTGGTGGGGTCGCTTTTGTATCTAGTTAATACATGACCTGATATATTCTATGCTATTAACCAAATTTCACAAGCTATGGTTAAGCCTACCAAACTCTTTTGGAAGGCAGGGAAGCATGTATGGAGATATCTCAGAGGCACATCAAGATATGGATTATGGTACAAACAGTCGGATGAAGTGAAGCTGTGTGGCTTCACGGATGCAGATTGGGCAGGGAGCCCAATGGACAAAAAGAGCACATCTGGAGGGATTTTCAGTATGAGGTCTACAATAGTTTCTTGGTAAAGCAAGAAGTAGAGATCTGTGGCACTCAGTTCAGCGGAGGCCGAGTACATGGCAACGAGTTTGGCTGCATGCGAGGCTATATGGATGAGGAAGATCTTGGTTGGGTTGTTTGGTTCACACTTAGATCCTACTGTGATATATTGTGATAATCAGAGTCGCATCAAACTCTTGTTTAGTATAGTATTTCATGATATATCTAAACACATTGACATCCGATATCATCATATCAGATATTGTGTGCAGTGGAAGATCATGTTACTTTCTTACATTCCTACGGAGGATTAGGATGCTGATATCTTGACGAAGGCACTCACCAGGAGAAAATTCGAATACCACAGAGGAAGGATCGGGGTGGCAGATAATCCATATCTTGTTGAGAGGGAGTGTTGAGATTGCAACAAGATGATGAGCTTAGTGAAAAGAGTCTCCTTCACTAAGTGGGCCCGTAGGCTATTTTTGGCGCAAGTATATTTTTAGACTATGTCTATTTTTAGACATGTAGATCATATTCTATGAGTTGTAGGATGCTATTTGTGGATGGTTGGTCAAGTTGGAAAAAAATATATGGACTTCTATTTTTAGACATACTGGGTGGAATCTATTTTTAGATTTCTAGTCTAAAAATAGATATGTCGAATATTATTAGCTCTTAATAATATTTGGACTATAAACATTATCTTATTCTCTTGGAGCACTTCATTTAAGTGCAAAAATGTGGCATAGGAGCTGACATAATGAATTACACTATTCCCGAGGGTTAAGTGGAGCTATTGCATGGAGAATTCAGTTAGAACTCATGTGACAGAGTTTGGTGGAGTTATTGAGGTAGTTGGTGGAGTTGTGTTCAGTTTAACTTAGTAAGACACAGTTGAGCTAGTTGTATCTAGTTTAACTGATCGATACACTAGTGAGAATGGTGTGAATTAATTATTAATTAATTCACTAATTATTAACTCATTAATCAACTGAATAATACATCAGTTAACTACAGTGCATGGACAGTTTCAGTGGAGACCAGTGAAGAGGTAGGTGAAAGAGCAGGTTGACTATCAGTTGTGACTATAGTGTTGCATGATTTGCAACACCTAGTGATTGGAGATGCCAATGAGGATTGCATGAGAAAGTCTGGACCAATTCGAGTTCATTCAGAGCCAATATTCATCAGGGATTGCGTAGTAGAGGCAGGCTAGCAGGTGGCGAAGATCGGTGCATGGATTTGCTAGATCGGGCCTAATTAGTGTGTAGTGATTGTATTGTACTGAGAGCTTGAGATGATAAGCTTTTTATGAGGATTGTTACATGATCTCTATGACATATATTATATACAGATAGTTGGGGTTTTTAGCTTCAGGATTTCCCGTTAAAACACTGTGTTCATATGTGTGAATTTTTATGGTTTCAAAATGTGCATGCAATTGATTTTATTTCCGCAAGTAATGATCAATAGTAGAAGAGATTATGTATTATGCATGAAGTCAAATAGTGTGTGATCAGGAGAATCTTGGATGTATAACACATTTGTTATATAATTTCTACAACCTATATATAAATTAATGTTTTTCTTCTGAACTAAATTTGGCATGTTATGTAATCATGTGATAAAATTTGTTTTGTTTTTAAAATTTAAGTTTTGTTTTTCTTCTGAACTTCATTTGGCATTTTATGTAATGACATGTTATAATTTTTTTTTGTTTTTAAAATTTAAGTTTTGGATGCTTGAAGTACATTTGGCATGTGAATTAATGTTGTGATCTATAATTTTTTGTTAAATTAAAATTTAAGTTTTGGATGGTTTCAATATACATTTGGCATGTGATATAATGTTAAATGTTTTTATTGGATAGTTGAATTATAACTGACATGGCATGTGAAGTAATGTTATGTATGATATAATAAAAAAGCTTTTAAAACTCAATTTTTGGATGGTTTCAATCTACATTTGGCATGTGATATAATATTAAATGTTTTTATTGGATAGTTGAATTATAATCGGCATGGCATGTGAAGTAATGTTATGTATGATATAATCAAAAAGATTTTAAAAATCAAGTTTTGGATGGTTTCAATATACATTTTGCGCATGTGATATAATGTTAAATGTTTCTAAATTGGATAGTTGAACTATAATTGGCATGGCATGTGAAGTAATGTTGCAGGATATATAATCAAAAAAAATTTAAAACTTAATTTTTGGATGGTTTCAATCTACATTTGGCACATTGATATAATATTAAATGTGTTTATTGGATAGTTGCACTACAATTGGATGGCATGTCAAGTAATGTTGTGATATAATCAAAAAGTTTTTAAAAGCCAAGTTTTGGATGGTTGAAGTACAATAATCATGTGAAGTAATGTTGTGATATAATAATAAAAAAAATTAAAACTAAGTTTTGGATACCATTTTAATCTACATTTAATGTAAATCCATTTAATTTTGATTTAATGTTAGATGTTTTAAATGTAAATTCCTTTAATTTTTATTTAATGTTAAATGTTTTAAATGTTTTGATATAATGTTAAATGTTTTGATCTAAGTTTTTGATGGTTTCAGTCTACATTTTCCCTATGGAAGACCCCATGCGTAGACAACGGATGTGTTGCAGAAGGGGAGGTGGGGGGAGGGGTGGAGGGGGAAGGAGTGCTAGCTCTCGCCTGCATCTTTCAATCCATGACACAGGCAGGCACCCTCCTTTGGCAAGCAGTGTTACACAATTCCACTTCACCAGTGCTATGGTCAGACCTTGAATTATGGTGACCATTTCTGTCTTTTTTCAGGAGGAGCCCCAAGATGAAGGTGCCTCTGGTTGCAGGAATCGGTGGAGAAAGTCCACCATCCCAACCTATCAGCCCCAAGACACTAGAAATTTGACAGCTCTTCCAGTCAAATCTAGCTCGAAGAGCTCCAACAGCGATAGCGCAAGCAACAACATCTCAGACTGTGTGGAAAAGAAGCTCAAAGACGACTATGGCTCTTCTTTCGCTTCGAAGAACTCTTCCCAACACTCCAAGGGAGTAGTTGATGATCCGGAGGACTACAGTTTTCCAATTGTGGAGGAGAATCCTCCTACACACATCGATATCTAGCTTGATGTCAGGTCCTCTTCAGCTTTTTTGAACTTTTGTCATGTTTTTCAATCACTGTGCTTCTGAACACTCTATGTCTGCTGGTTTCCCGATATTGTGCAGCATCTTCTGGGCTGGTTTCCCGATCACGGGCAACCCCTTTTCTGTTTTTTTGATTTAGACCCCCTCTGATTGTTTTGATTTAATCAAAAACAGTAAAGAAGTAGTTATATATGTATTTATCCCTTTAATTTTTATTTAATGTCAATTTTTTTAAATGTTTTGATATAATGTTACATGTTTTGATCTAAGTTTTGGATGGTTTCAATCTACATTTGGCCTATGGAAGACTCCCATGTGAAGTATTGTTTTGATTTAATGAACAAGAGTAAAGAAGTTGTCCTTTTAATTTTGATTTAATGTTAAATGTTAAATGTTTTGATCTAAGTTTTGGATGGTTTCAATCTACATTTGGCATATGGAAGACTCCCATGTGAAGTATTGTTTTGATTTAAAATAAAAAAGAGTAAAGAAGTTTTACATTAAATCCCTTTAATTTTGATTTAATGTTAAATTTTAAATTTTTTGATATAATGTTAAATGTTTTGATATAAGTTTTGGATGGTTTCAATCTACATTTGGCCTAGATGGAGGACTCCCATGTGAATTATTGTTTTGATTTAATCAAAAAGTTTTTAAAATTCAAGTTTTGGATGGTTGAAGTACATTTGGCATCTTAAGATTGCTTTTGATCTCTACATACTCTTGTTTGAGTGAAAAAATTTCCAATAGGAAGAACGTAGCTTTTCAATGCAACCAACCATATCAATTGAGCTCTAATTGAAAAAAAAAGTAAAGAAGTATCTATATGTATTTATGCCTTTAATTTTGATTGGAAATATAAGTACATATATGTTTGTTGAATTAGGGTCAATGTCATTAATGCACTCAAATAGGTAGCCTTGTTGATTTATAAATTGGTAAATTGATGTCATTTAGTTAATTTCACTCTAGAACATAGAACATATCTGACCATTGGACATACAACTTTTGTATAGGATTTTCAATTAGGAATAGAGATGTGGGTCAAATCCCACCAAAAGTCGGAGAAGTGCTCCGAGTCTCTTGTATGAAAGGAATTTTCTTAAAAAACTATATTGTGGTGATTTTTTTACATTGTGGATATTTTTTATCAGAAAAACCCACAAGAAAAATTGGGCACATTCAGTTCGTGTATATATCCAGTACGTGCAACATTTTTCTTCAATGCACATAGAAAAACTACTTTCAATTAATTGCATTCTAGAACATATATATTGAGTACATGAATAATTTTTCATCGATGCACATAGTAAAACTACTTGAAAAATTAATTGCATTCTAGAACATATATATATCCAATACATGTAACATTTTTCATCAATGCACATGTATAGAAAAGCTACTTCAGTTGATACTAGAGCACGTGCATGTACCAAAAAAATTTGTACATGTGAAAACACTTGCACAAATAACATATAAGAAGCTCAATTTTTAGTTGAGTACTGGAAGTTCTAAAACATATTTAATCCAAAGAGAATAAATTGTTGGACAGTTCAATCAAAAAAATTCCAATGGAATGCCATCTTCAATAATCCTTTCATGATCAGATTTTGACATTTTCCATTTCTTAATTTTCGTTTTTTTCTTTGATTGAACCTATATCAACTTGATGCGTGTTGCACACACCAAGTGACTATATTGAAAACTTATGAAATCAGGTTCATAGTCTTCAAAGTAAACAAAATACCCACTTTGATTAGTTTTCCATAAAAAATAACCTTTGAGTATAATAGATCCTCTTTCATATTGAAATCCGTGATCATTATAGGTTTCTAATAATTTCATTTTTCATTCAGTTCAACGCATCAAATAATACTTCACATTTTCATCATTGTCAATAGGTGCAATTAGAACAAAAACATATCCTATACAATAAAACAAAATTAACAAAATTATACATATATTTAAATTTATTTCTAGATCTTTAAATCATTAGAAAGAAATTCAAATTTTATCTTCTCTAACAAGATCAGAAACTCGATCACCATCAGATGATATTGTGGTTTCCTCTAATTTAATTTCTTCAAACATTGCAACAGACATTTTTCCCTTTGTATTTAGCTCTCTATGTTTCCAATCATTTACATACATTTTTTTTTTCACAAATGTCATTGGATGTTGTGTTGTCTATGCAAACATGACAAAAGCAAGAATATTTTCTTTTATCCAATGCAAACAAATTTCTGGATGACTTTGTTTTAATTGAATGCAATTTTCTAGTCCCTTTTATTGTTTCAACATCATTTCCAATTGATCTATCTACGTCTTCGATCCCAATATGACAAAAAAACCTTTATACGGAAAATTCAAAAAAGAATGTAATTATGATATCAAAATAAAATCAAAGATAATCATTGCATGATAAAATTAGATTTCCAATAAAAATTAAATTGAATGTACCTTCGCACTTCCCTTGATGGGTTAGTCTCATGGCTTAGAGCAGCAATGCACCATTGAACAACTTCTTTCGCGTCCACAAGTCGGCTTGTAGAGGGGTTCATTTGATATCTTCAAAGTGCTTGTTTTATACATGCCCCTGCACTGTCATGTTCTCCTTTTCCATAGCCAGTCTCAAATAAATTCCAACAATGTTTAATGAAGGTTTTCTTATGAAGAAAACGCAACCAAAATAATGATCATGCAGATTTGAATTGACTTGCACATCTGTCTGACCCTATCCAATGTTCATTGAATGTTATTCCACGATTTCTCAAGCAATCATAAAATTTTCCAAAACAATGTTGTACAAAATATGTATCATGTGTACGATCGTCACTGATATAAAAATGATATTCTTTAATGATATGTCAATTTTCATTCGTGCCTTCTATACGATTGACGTTTTGTTCAGCATGTCTATATAGAATATGGATGAGCATGGAGACTTGGTCATAATGATAGTATTCACTCTGAATTTCTTTTTGTGGAACAAATGTGTAGTTTTCTGCAAAATCAATCACTGACAAAATGGTCTCTGGTGGAAATAATTCACGAGATTTTTTGAATTGCAAGTCTTGCCATTGAGATCTATGGGAATGCTTGGTGTATTTGTAAATTTCTGCTTCATACTTTCTCAAAAAGTCTACCACAAAAATTTCGTCTCGTAATTCAATTCTTTTAAAACTATTTGCACCTTGAATCGATGTATGGATATATTAATATCTCTTCCATTTCACTTTCATGTTGGACAATGGTTGATCATTTATATCAGTACGATATTTTTTTTGAAATTTAGTCAAATTTCCACAATCATCGCATTTTTTTGTGTAACCAGCTCCAAAAATAGAAGAAAATAGATATCAACGCCTTAGAAATAAGCCACTTCGAGGGGGCAACCTCCAATACATTACATAAATGAACAATTCTTGGATTATACAATTTACAAAACCTCCTTTCTATATATAGGAGTCCATGGGGCCATAATGTAATCCTAGTGGGCCACAATGTAATCCTAGCCGACCTAACAATAATAATTTAAGGGCACAATAATAACAAAATGGGGGTTACAAGGGTACAATAATAACAATAAGGGGTTTACACTAACGATAATAAGGGGCTATACTAGTGATATAGGGACCTAACATGCCCCTCTCCTTCAAAAAAAGTGTTGTCCTCAACACTTGAGTAGCTCTGGGTGCTTCTGTATAAAATTCTCATCCTCCCATGTAGAATCTTCGGTGGGTAAGTTCTTCCACTTGATGAGATACTCTGAAATTGATCGATTCCGTAGTTGTCGAGTTCTTGTTTCCATGACCGCTTCAGGTTCCAATATGATTTTTCCTTCCTCATCAAGTTCTGGCAATATTGTTTGAACTGGAAGATTTTCGCCTATAACCTTCTTTAAGCATGAAACATGGAAAACTGGATGTACTCGCGAAGAAGCAGGAAGCTCCAATTTGTATGCCATAGTACCAATCTTTTGGAACACCTTGTAAGGACCATAGTACTTTGGCGATAATTTATTATCCTTCTTAGCTTGCTTGAGGGACATTTGTTTATATGGTTGTAGCCGTAAAAATACCCAATCTCCTACATCAAACTTCTCTCACTGCGATGTTGATCTGCCTGTTGTTTCATTCGATTTTGTGCCAAATTCAGGTTATCCTTTAAGAGTTGGAGAACTTCTTGCTGATGCTCGATGTGATCTTACACTGCTTGAACCTTCGAATTTTCCCTTAAAGATGATGTGATCGATGGTGGATGATATCCATAAAGTGCCATAAATGGGGTCATTTTTGCTGCAGTATGGAAGGAAGTGTTATACCACCATTCAGCGAGAGGTAACCACTTGACCCATTGCATTTGTTTATCAAATACAAAACAACGAAGATATCCTTCCAAACATTTATTCACTATCTTAGTTTGACCATCGGATTGAGGATGATAAGATGAGCTATGAGCTAATTGAGTACCCAAACAAAAAAATAACTCTGTCCAAAAATTTCCAGTAAAAATGGGATCTCTATCGCTCACAATAACCCTTGGGTTTCCATGTAGCTTTTGAATTGTGTCCATAAATGTAGTAGCAACTGTACTTGCTTTAAATGGATGAGATAATGCACAAAAGTGTGCATACTTGGTAAGTCTATCAACTACCACCATCATGACACTCTTTCCTTCGGACTTAGGTAAACCTGTGATAAAATCCATTGAAATCTCCTCCCAACGTTGACTTGGAATGGATAAAGGTTGTAGAAGTCCCGGGGTCTTAATTGCTTCCACTTTATTCTATTGGCAAACCAAAAATTCTGCCACAGACTTTTGAATATCAGATTTAAGGCCATCCCAAAAAAATTCTTTCTTCACCCTGTGGTAAGTTTTTAAAAATCCCGAGTGTCCTCCTAACGGAGAAGTGTGCAATTCCAGAAGAATCTTTTGTTTTAGTTGGGAATTCTTACAAAGATATAAGCGATCTTTGTACCATAAGGAATCATTTTTCCAACTAAATGTATCAGATGTACTAGGATCTTGCTGCAACTTTTGAATGAGTGTCCATACATCTTTTCCCTTCTTCCATTCATCTCTTGCTTCGGTTATCCAATCTGGTTGGATAATAGAAATGGCACAAAGCAATGCTTCCACCTCTTCATTCTTTCTTGAGAGTGCATCTGCAACAACATTAAGCTTTCCTTTTTGTAGATTATTTCAAAGTCATAACCCAACATCTTTGTGACCCATTTTTGCTGCTCTTCTGAAGATAGTCTTTGTTCCAAAAAGTGTTTAAGACTATCATGATCAGTTTTTACCTTGAAGTGTCTTCCCATTAGGTAATTTCGCCATTTCTTTAGTGCATGCAGTATTGCTAACATTTCCTTCTCATAAATAGGTTTCTGTAAATAATTTCCTTTGATTGGACGACTTTCAAAAGCAATGGGTCTTCCTTTCTACATTAAAACTGCACCAATTCCATTTCCTGAGGCATCACATTCCACAATAAAGGTTTTTGTGAAGTCTGGCGTAGCTAAGACCGGTGCTAGGCACATTGCCTCTTTAAGATGTTCAAAGGCCTTAGTTTCTTCGGGAGTCCATGAAAATGCATCTTTCTTCAATAATGTTGTTAGAGGTGCTGCTATTCTTCCATAATTCTTAACAAACTTACGATAATAGCCTGTTAACCCGAGAAATCCTCGCAACTGCTTTATTGTCTTAGGGACTTTCCATTCCTTAATAGCTTTAATTTTGTTAGGGTCTACTTTAACAGCCTCGTGAGATATAATATGACCCAGATATTCCACCTCTTGTACTCCAAAGAAACATTTGGATGTTTTTGCATATAATTGTTTCTCCTGCAATAGTTTGAGCACCCTTTCAACATGTTCAACATGATCCTTCCAAGACCTGCTGTAGATTAGTATATCATCAAAAAATACTAGCACAAATTTTCTAAGGAAGGATTTGAAAATGGAATTCATCAACCCTTGAAATGTAGAAGGTGCATTGGTAAGGCCAAAAGGCATGACCAAAAATTCATAATGACCCTCATGAGTTCGAAATGTTGTTTTTGGAATATCTTAAGTCTTCATTCTAATTTGATGATATCCTGAACGAAGATCCAACTTGGTAAAATAAATTGCTCCATGTAATTCATTCAATAATTCATCAATCACAGGAATGGGAAATTTATCTTTAATGGTGAGCTTATTGAGCTCCCTATAATCTGGACACATTCGCCATGATCCATCCTTCTTGTGTACCAATACTACAGGAGCAGAGAAAGAACTTTGACTAGGTGGAATTATCCCTGCCTCTAACATTTCTGCAATCATACGTTCAATTTCGCTCTTTTGGATGTAAGGATATCTATAAGGCCGGATGTTTGGAGGAAGACTTCCTGGAATCAAATGAATAGCATGATCATGATCACGAATAGGTGGGAGTCCTTTGGGAGTTTCAAACACCTTGGAATGATTGTCCAAGACTTGTTGGAGATCTGCAGGAATAGATGATTTTGATGTTGGAACTTCTAGTGAGCATAATTGTGCAATTACGCCTCGTTGTTATTTCTTTAGAAGCTTTGTCATAAAATTAGAGCTTATTATCCTTCCTGGCTTCCCTTCTATACCTTGTAATTCAAATTCCTTTCCTTCTGAAAAAAATTTCAAGAAAAGTTCTTGAAAATTAAAAGCTACCGTCCCCAAATATTATAACCATTGTACTCCTAGTACAACATCAACACCTCCCATAGGAATGGAAAGCATTGGACTAGTCAATACATATTCCGCCATGGTTAGCTTGATATTATGGCATTTCCCAGAGAAATTTATAGTTCCTCCATTTGCAACCATCACTTGACATTCTGGTGCTAGGTATAGGAAACAATTTAATTCCTTGGCTACCTTACAATGAATAAAATTATGGGTGCTACCTGAATCAATCAACACTATTACCTTTTTCTTCTTGATTTGTCCTTGTATCTTGAGAGTTTGAGGAGTGGTAATTCCCGCCAGTGCATTACACGATATGGTCGGATTCATTTCTTCCTCTTCTAGGGTTGGTTCCTGGTGTATATCCTCTTCTTGTTCATTTTCTTCTTCCTCTTCACAATCTATGTAAATAATTTCTTCTCAGCACACTTATGACCTTTAGTGTATTTGCTATCACAACTGTAGCAAAGCCCTTTTTCTCTTTTTTCTTCCAATTGTTGTGGTGTCAACCTTGTAGGTTGTGGAAATCTAGGCGTAGCAACACTTCTTTATAGAATTGAGTGGTAGGCTTCCTTGTCGCCATAATTTTACATTCAACTTTTCTTGCCAACCTGAATGCCTTCTCCAATGAATCATGTTCCAAAACACGAACTTCATGTTGGATGTTATCCTTTAGAGTACCTAAGAAGAGGTCAATCCTGTGTTCCTCTGGAATATTAGTTACCATTATATTCAATTTTTGGAAGTCCTCAATGTGCTGCCCCACTAAACCCTTTTGTTTGAGATTTATCAATTGGCTAAAGAAGGTGTTGCTCTTTGTATCC
Source organism: Pinus albicaulis (assembly GCA_034641835.2). Classification (NCBI taxonomy): domain Eukaryota; kingdom Viridiplantae; phylum Streptophyta; class Pinopsida; order Pinales; family Pinaceae; genus Pinus; species Pinus albicaulis. The sequence continues at coordinate 319,585 of JAXQQM020088413.1, forward strand.
TCATAATGTGCTATCATTTCCTCCGTAAAAATTGACCAAGTGACAAATTTTTTACGGGAACAAAGCCATCGATACCATACAAATGTATTTTGTTCTAAATGTAAAGTTGCAATGCATACCTTTTGTGTGTTTTGCACGTTATGGAGATCAAAATATTGCTCCATCTGTATTATCCATGTTACAGGATCCTTTCCATCAAACTTCCTTATATCCATCTTTGGAATGTGGTGGTTCTTCCCGCCAACATTAGAGTTTATGAAATCACGATTAACATTTATTTTGTTCTCATCATGAGGTTCTTCTACTATATTTTCACCATTAGGAAATGTTCCTTGTATCAACTTTGTCAAACCTTCCATGTCTGCTTTTAGAACATTCTTCCTGTTTTCCATTTTCTCATCGATCTTAGCTTCCATGGCATCCATCTTAGATTCCATGCCAGCTTCCATGCCATCTATCTTAGATTCCATGCCATCTATCTTAGATTCCACGCCTTTATTCAAACCATCCATCTTAGTTTCCACGCCTTTCTTCAAAACTTCCATGTCATTTTTTGTTGCTCTTTGTGAGAGTGAAATTTGTTGCACTTGCTCTTGTAATTTTGATATGTCATGTTGCCATTCTTCGTCTTCATGAGTCATAGTAGAGCCTTCTAAAGGCTTAATGGGTGTTGAATTCTTTTTGGGGGCCATTTTAGAATCCAATACTGATATCTATTCTACAATATGCCCTTGGAATCAATTCAACTTGATTCTTCAAACAAGACTTATGCAATTCGGAAAAAAAAATACACACCTTTTACTTGCTTTTGAGGAGCTCGATATTGAAATTGTATTATCTCTGTGATTGCGGCTCTTCTATATCTGAAATTCCGCACTGAAGTAGC